>WUAM01000179.1:20943497-20991969 GCA_024336885.1 Actenoides hombroni | reverse complement strand
GAGAAAGGTAGGATTCTCACCGAATATTGTGAGAACCAGAGAAAATCCCTCTGCTAGCAGCTTTTCAGCATCCACACCTGTTTGGTGACATAAAGAAGTACCTTATCAATGTTCTGCTCTCTGGGAGTGAAATCTCTGAAAAGTAATACCTGTGGGGTTGGTGTAATTCCTGGAAATGCAACAGTAGACCCCAGACCTGCACATTTGTAATAGCTTTCTGTTTTATTGCTCTTTCTGTGCAATTTTCTGCTGTACTGTTTGGCTTATAGGAACATAGGATGTAAGTGTGGGGGTGATGTTCCAGATGTGAATGATCCAGTGCTTTGCCTTAATAAGTAAATGTACATAATCCTGTTAATACATCTGTATCAATTTAAAACCTATCACTTTGTTCACTATCACTGCTTTTGTGGTGAGAAACCACTTCAAAATATCCACCCTTAGCTCTAGTCAGAGTCAATTTATTCTTTTTGTTACGTACTGATACTGCTTCAGTTTAAATAGGTCTTCTTGTTCCATTATAAAGAGCAACCATATTTTTTCTCTGTGTTGGTTTGCTTGGATGAACAAGATATGATTTTGACATGTACTATTACTTGATAGTGTTGCCATTCCTCTGATCTTTCTATTATCTTTATTTGCTCCATCTTATCCTCTTTAACTGTACATTTTCTGAAGAAAGGTAGAATTCTATAGAGTAAATTCCATGAGATTTTATCGTTGCTGTGGCATTTACATATTTAAGGATAACATTCATTATTTTCAGAAAGCCATATCGTGCAGACAGTAGTTTACCAGATGAAGATAGTCATATCTTTCCCTTCCTTTTTGCCAAGTTTTCTCCAAGAGATTTCTTGTTATTAGCCTAGCAATCAGTTCACTTGGTAGTATTACATTTCACCCCATTACATTTTCTTTTACACTACAATTCTTCTTTTATGATATTGTGATCTTAGCTTATTGACTGGTCTGAACCCTCTATTGTCTGGAAGGTTTTTCTTGATCTCATCTGTTTCTGAATTGTTTATTTGTTTGGGGTTTTTTCTTCTTTTTCTTATTTTGTCTATAAGCTGTTGTGTCTTTTTGCAACCATGTTGCAGCCACGCTGCAGCCCTCACAACCTAGAGGTCCAGGATAGTATGGCCAGAGTGAATGCAAAGCTGCTTTTAAAATACATTTTCCTTTTATAAGCTGTCTCATAGGCGTGTGTTTCGAGTAGTTACTTGAGTGGGGCTGTCCAGATACTTTTCCATATTGCTTTAGATCCAGTCTTGTTTGTTATATGGCACAGATGCTTTGACAGTCAGTTGTATTTGGTTCCTTGGCATTATTTTTATAAGAATATAAACCTATATTTAAAAAATACAAATATAGGGAATGTATCAGGTAATAGAGGCTTTTAACAGTAACTTTTGAACATCTTTTATGTATATACACACAAATATATATATATCTGATCTCAACACCTGGTAAGACTACAAAAGGAATTTTGGGAGGAAGGATTCCATAAAAGGCAAGACAAAATCACTGACTGTGGGGTTTTTTTTTATAGTTGTGCATCAAAACATGTTACAATACACAGGGTATACTTTCTGTGGTGTGTTTATTCCATCAGCCAATAATACTGACAGGCAGGACAGCTGACATTTTGATTAATCTCACTTTATTATAAGTAGAATTAAAAGCAACTGTAGATAAGAGAAGCTGGCTGGGATTTCAAAAGTTTCTTTTTGACTATTCTGATGCATAAACTGCTGAGCACTCCATAGTTATAAAATCTCCACGCGCTTTTAAAATTGCTGAAGCTACTTTAGAAACGATGTAAAAGACTCTTAAAAATTAATCTAAATACTATTAAACAAAATTCCTCACAATGTTTATGATTAAACGTCAGAGACAAAATCATAATTTTTTCAATTTTGAGTGAAATTTTGTTTTTTCTCAGGAAACATTGTTTTCCATTTTCGAGTTCTTCAGTACACTAAACACCAGATCTTGCATCTCAGGTGTTAACAGTAGGGGAAGAGGAGCAGTGCTGAATGCCAAAATGAGCTTTGGGTAAAATTAAGCTGAGAATAAAAAACCAGCAGAACATTTAGTGACATTTATCCCAACTTGCTGATTGGATGTTGTTAGATATGGAAATCTTACGATAAGTATGGTTTATTGTTTTTTCCAAGATGATTCCTTGGTTGTTCAATTTACAATAATCTAGAAATTTAGCAGAGTGGCCTACTAGGCATCTGCCTTACATTTCATTTCCAGTCTGTTACCAAACAATATGCTTTTCACAAAGGAAACCTCTCATCTTGTTGCATACTAAAAGAAGGTGTAAAGTGGTTATGCTAGGATCAGTGATGTTCAAACGTGGAAGAAATAGCTCTGTCAGACTTTTCCCCTATCCTATTCAAAACAGTTTTTCTCATAGTTCAAAAAT
Source organism: Actenoides hombroni (assembly GCA_024336885.1). Classification (NCBI taxonomy): domain Eukaryota; kingdom Metazoa; phylum Chordata; class Aves; order Coraciiformes; family Alcedinidae; genus Actenoides; species Actenoides hombroni. The sequence continues at coordinate 20,989,532 of WUAM01000179.1, read as the reverse complement.
TTAGAAAGTGCTTAACATTGTCACTGGTATATTTTTTATAGAGGACATTTTTTTGTTTGTTTTTTTTTAAGTGGGTTATCTATGAGACCATGATATATCATGCAGTTTGACTTAGAATACCAGCAGAAACTGAACTTGTACACAAGCATTTCCCCAAGTCTTTGTGGATTTTTTTCAATTTTTTATATACTTGTGTATTACTGATAACTAAGAATCTTGCATCATACAACTACACGTGGCTTGAATAGTTTGTGAAGTTTATGCTTTTCATGATGTAATATTTGCTGCTTTGCTGCTTGTTTTGTCCCTTAGCTTAATATAAAATTAATTATATCCTGAACTCTACTTGTTCCTCTTACTTGAAGCTAAAGATTCATTAGAAAGGAATGCTACATTTCCAACAAAAATTGAGCAACAAATTTGATACCTGCTGTGAGTGTTCAGTGAACTACTCCCAGCAGTGATATTAATATTGCATTGTTTATCAGGAAGGTAACTTGCTGAGTTATTTCAAGTTAAAGGCCGGGGTTATCTCCCACTGAGATAATAGCAGCATATTTCTTTATACAAAAGTATTGGTCTAATTATGTTTTTAATTGTGCTACTAACTGGTAGCCATAAAGCCACATACATTGGGGTTAAAATGACTTTACATTGGATATTTGGCTCTAAATTATCCTGGTTTTAAAATATACTTCTAAATTTTTACACAGCAGCTTGTTCCCTTGGTTTTGAATCTTACTGATACTGCACTTTAATGTAGTGATTCAAGGAAATTAGTTGCATAGAATTTTTAAACATTTGAATGTTTTAAAAGCAAAGCATACTTTTTGGCTGCTACGGAATGGTACTAATTATATGATTTATTAAATGTTAGTAGTTTTAAGGGGAAGTTATGAATTTAGCATGTGTTAGAGTGAAAAGAGCATCTAGGTTGCAGTCTGTCAGAATTCTACATTTTGCAGGAGCAAATAAAAGTAACGTTAAAACAATATTTGGTCAGGCAGTAAATTCAGCAGCTGTTCCCAAAGTATGCAGTAAAAGTGTTTCTAGGTCCTTTTAGCAGAAGCTAAACAGGTAGGTTGCCAGCATAGTTTGTTTTCCACCAGAGACAATGGCAGTATAATATTATGAGGAGGTACAACAGCAATTAGTCTTATTTCTCTTGGTGAGCATTAGTAATAATATTTTAAACTTATGTAGTCCCTCATACTTGAAGATTTTAGTGCACTTTAAATATGTGATTTAGTGTTCATATCATCTCTAGGACATGTGGGATTACCATTCCCTTTAAATATAGTGTAATGCAATCACAGAAGAAAATACAAATCTGCAAGGAATTTATAAGGGCTGCACTAAGCATGTGAGTAACTGGAAATCATAGTGCCTAGCCAGAATTAAAACTAATTTGAGGAATTACATGAATAAATTTAAGTTTTTGAAATACGAAGAAAAGAAGAGTAGAAAGAAAATACTTCAGTTATATGAAATACTTTAATTCAGTGGAAAGTAGTTTTCCATGCTGAGCTTATGTAAAAAATTCCTAACTGACAGTAGCAAAATGGCAGGCTAAAGCAACATCAGTAATAACCGGGTGCGAGTTCCTTATGAGAAATGTTATCTTAGTCTTTAAATTGAATAAGCAGCTAATGCACTGAAGATCTGAACGTTTGATCCCCGTTCTGTATGCAGCATATGGCAAAGGAAAACTTCCCTTCACTTGGGTAGCCACGGTCACGGGTGAACATGTTTAATAAATGGACTTAGCTCATCCAGATAGAGTCAACCCTTGATTATCCAAGGATAAATTATTCAGGCTCGGGGTTAAGTGTGCCACTGATGCGGGGACACCGGAGCTGGCTCTGCATGAACTGGTTTCATTCCAGGAGAAGTGCAGGCATGCCCAGGCTCAGCACACAACATGATCTTGACTGCTTGCCGGGTGCCAGCTGAGGGATCTCCCTGCTCAACAGCAATGCTGCCCTTTTCCCGCTGCACCCCTGCTGTGTCTTCTTATGGCCTAATTTTACATGTATCTTGTATTATATGTGGGTTTGGGTTACCCAGCTTATCCAGCCCCTTCCGAGTATGAGAGTGCATAATCAAGAGCTGATTGTTGCGTGCTGTTTCCTCTTTACGTATTTTTATGTACCAGTTTGCTAGGAAACTATATTAAAAGTGGGAATAAAGTAAAAAAAAAAAAAGTTTCATTTTAAAGTTATAACTTATATGTAACTTCAGAATTAGGCTTCCTGCTGTGTTTTAGTAATAGGATTCATTACCTCTTCTAGTGGCAAAAAAACATTTCTACTACTAACTTAGACATTTTGCTTGCCTTGGGCTTTTGGTGCGCAGTGTATTTAAAACATTCCTGCAATGTAGTTCTTCTGCACAAAATTGATAAGACCATCCACTTCAGAACTTTGTGTGGACTAGATGCGCTCTACAATGAAAAGGAAGTAGCATGAGATCTACATTTCACACGGTTTTGTTTTAGATCCTTTTCACATAAAGTATTAATTAAGCTCTACTTTATGATATTTTCACATCTACATTCAGAATTTTAAAATTCTCATGGGTTGTTTTCAGTGCTTTACCATAACATGCCACGCATTTTGTAGTGGCAATTATACACATATGTAATTTTTGGCTCTGAACTGTATTTTATTTTAACAGAAGGCATCATTGGCACTGTGAGACCCATTGATTCTCAACCACAAAGTCCAATCTGTCTTGTTAGTTGACTTTCTATTTATAGACTATATTAGGCACAGCCATTTGAGAATAGTATAATGGAAATCCACTTATGGAGATGTACTTATGTTGCTTTCAAATCAAATTAAATTCTAAATTGTACTACTAATATGTAGGTTTTGAACAACTTGGTTTTTTTTCAAATACAACATTTTAGATGCTTAACATAACCATTTATATTCGAGTTATATTCCAGTATGTAAGATCTAATTAAGCTTCCAGTTCATGCTTTATGTTGTTTGGTTACTTCCATGATGGAAAGAACAGTGTGTCAAAAAACTCTGCCCCGGATGACATTACCTACCAAGTTAAAGCTTTGAAATCTTCCAGATTCTCTCTGTGAAATGTCTGTAATTGAATTCTTGGTCAATCAGTAGCATTAATTTCGTAATCGTAAGATGCCATTTGTTTCATCAACTGCCTCACAGAGAAATATGACAGTGTAATATTACATTCAGTATGAAGTAGATACCTGAAAGGTTAAAATCTACATTTTCACCATTTCTTTCAAAGAGTATCTGAGTAAGAAAATAAAAAAAAGAGAGCATTTTGAATGGTAATCTTTTCCTCTGGCCTTTAGTTCCACATCATATGCTAAAATTATAGTTGCTTTTAAAATACCAAGCAGATTTTTCTTTGAAAGATTTCCAAGTTTTTAATCTAATATGTATTATCAGGCTGCTAGTGAAATGGAAATAAGCTGGTATCACTATTTTTGCCTATTACTCCACCTGTAATTTAACCTACCTGCTTATGTCCCTCTGAACTTGGCTATAATGTGCAAGCTGGTCTCTTTATTACAAGGCCAGGGCATTTTCTTTTTAATATAAGTAACTGTGCTTGTGATATATTCCCAAAGGCTTTGAAGAGCCTTCCTCTGTGTCTTTGAGCCAAATGGAAGATGTAAGACTTCTACAAAAATTTCAAAAGCTTTGATGTTGCTAGAAAGACCATAGGTAGCATTTGTTTTTGGAACATATGGCGATAAAGATAAGAAGGTGTTTCATATTTAAATCTTTAGTTTTCAGGATTCCTCATTACCAGCACACAACTACCGGTAAAGTCAGTAAAGTTTCTGCCCTTAAAATGAACTATTTGTCTTCAATTTCGTAGACACTGTCATCATACTCTTTAGCAGATTATGACAGAAATCAAAGCTGCAGCTCTGTGTCTCAGCAGTTATGTGATGAGGGTCAGACTATGTTCTTACTGATCAGCTTCATCTTACGGATGCTGCCTCAGCGGTCTGGTGATCTCAGCACCATGGTGTCACCAGAATGTACTACACATGGCCAAGCTGATAGGAACAAGCCTCAAGCCTGCTACAGGGCTCTGCACAGGTATCTTGATTTGCTATTAAATTTGTTGTTTCTGCTTGCTTATTCCTGCAGTGATCCTCTACCTGCTAACAGCTGGTAAAGAGGCACGTGTTAAGCTCTACTCATCCCTCCTGGCTCTGAAACTATATGGGGCTGTAATGTGTGTATCTCTCCTCAGTGCATGTTTGGCAGAGGCCTGTTACTGAAAAAAGAAGTGGGTGGGAATTGGAAGAGCTGCCATTCTCTCCTTACTTGTCTCAAGTATTCCTATGCTCAACACCATAAGCACAGAAGAATATAAATCATTTGGACACTCCTTGGTTCCTCTAAACCGGACAGTGTGCAAGAACCACGTTTTCTAAAATTTTTGTCCTGTGCTCCCAGATTCTTTGAAAACTGCAGAGCACACACTGACAGGTTTCCTGAGGTAGCATGAATAAAACCTCTCAATCTCAAGTCACTCATATTTTAGCCAGGATCTTGGCCACTGGTGACAGGAGTGGCTCTGCAGCAGATCCACAGAGCTGTTTTACTAGAGCAGCTTGGTGATTAACTTGCATGCAATGAAGCTCAAACATCTGCACAGAGTAATTCCATGTATAGCCAACTCTACATGACCACAGAGATGGTCAGCAGCTGCACAATTGCTCACAGCATGTAAAACTATATGTACCGAGTATGTATAACTTCCTATTTCCTGCCTCTACTGCCTAGTCTATCTAGGAGGCTTCTGGGACAATCTTTAAATCCAATTTTACCTCTTCCATCTGTATTTTTATTATCTTCCCACATGCTGTGTAAACTTCCGTCCTATCCACAGAAATTGTAGTCTCCCAGGTATATAAATATCCCTTCTCCTCATATGGAATACCCATCTCTACAAGCACATATCTGTAGTACGTCTGCCTTCCTCAACTGGGCAAGTTTCTTGGGATACTGCAAGTCCCTGTGTACCCCAAGCACAGCAGCAACGTGTCTCTCTTGAGTAACAAGAATAAGGAGAGTCAGGCTGTGAACTGGGGCTGTTCGGTGGTAGAATAAAACCCCCTTCGAGAGATGTAGGCAGAGTCTGCGTTGTAGTCCTGCTGCTCACAGATTGCCCTTGCCCAGTTGTGAACATGACCTGCTGTGGGTGAGGGATGCGACAAGCCTCTTTTGGCCAGTCTCCCTCAGGAGTTCTTTATAAAGCACTTTCATCAGTCTGCATCATTTATTCAGCCTGAGCTTTTGATGGTGATAGCTTAAATGAGTGAGGTTTTTTGCAAAGTCCTGAAGTTCATTAGAAATGCAGGCCTGTTGCTGGGTATGCCAGGACCTGGTAACTCATTAGTCACACTCGATAAAGAGCAGAAACAGCTACAGTGGGTCTTTGTGATTTTGACTCATTTTAAGTTAAGACTCTACCACAGTCTGAGGATTCTTCTTTGAAAAACAAAGGGGCATCAATGCAGATTTGAGACAACAGCTTCTTGGATGCCATCTCACATTTCATACAGAATAATCTGTGTAATGATACACTCATTTACCTCTTCCTTCTGGATATACTTTCAAGCGCAGAATATTTTGGTTAAGTCGCAACAAGATTGCCCAGCAATCTTCTTCAAGAATGGTGATACGATTTTCACCTTCTGAATCACTTCTCAAATAGTTTTTCCTCATAACGTTCAGGGAGAACATGTTCTGGTGGCGGATCTGTGGCAGTTGCCTCTATAACTTGATTGGCCAAGGAGAAAACTGAATATCTCAACTTGCTACAGGTGAAACAGCACGATCTGGCAGCATGTTGTCGTGGTGCATTGTGAGGATGGTGGTGGGAAGCTGCGCAGATGAAGCACAGACTTTACAACGTGTAACTGAAGGAATGGCCAGTGTTGACAGCATTCCGTGATGCATCAGAGCTCAGTGATGGGGGCAGAAGTATCCTCATCAGTTTGATGAATCTGTGGAACTGCAGCCTCCTTTCAGTGACAGATGATGTCGTCAGAAATGGCTGTGGTATCTTCTTCTGCCTTATTCTTCATCACAGCAGGCACAGTAAGTGCTTGTAATGGCAAACGTGAGCAGTTGAAAGAACAGCACGTTTTGGTTTGGGAATAATCTCTCTTGTTTCAAAATTATTCTTGAATTCAGAGAATTCTGAAACCGAATCCCATGATGCAGATGCACTTATATTGAGTTGCTTAATGCATCCCAGCTGTGGTGATCTCACTTCCAGGCAAGCAAGCATCAGCAGTGACTGCGGCAACCCCTTCATCCCATGCGTGCTTGCTGCTTCTCCTCGGGACCGCTGCTTCCTTCTCTGAGGAGCAATGCCACACTACTGCTGGCTGTGCTCATTCCTCTACAGGTTTACACCTTTTCTGTCAGAGCCCCGGAGCCCTGTTTGTGGAGTGGCACATGTCTTGCAGAAGCCATCAGCAAGCAAGTGTAACTTTTTGTGGTTAGCAATATGAACAAAACCACACTGGCTGCACCTATACAGGGAGGAAGTGCACGTGGCATTGTTTCCTCAGAGGCCAGAAACAATATTCTGCCACATCTGGATATTCATGCCTCAGGCACCTTAAAGTGGCCTTTTATGCAGACATCACATTTTCCGCGTCCTGCTTTCATTTTCTTGTCTGTGTAGAAGTCTGCTGTCTTTGTCAGAGGGAAAATCAGCAAGTCCAACATCACCACTATTGCCTCTTTCTTTTTGCATCTGTCAATACTGAGCTTCCTCTTCACCTTTCCTTTTTTAGTCCTTGCACCTCTTCAGGAACCTATCAACAGCCTGACATGGCAAACACTGATTTTGACTGGTTTAACGTTGTCCTTTTTATTATTCACCTACCTGGTTGCCAGCTAGCAGCCTGCCTGGTTTTGTCCATATGTTATTTCTTGGCTGGCACTGAAAAAAGCAAACTGTTTGCACTAAATATGTTTGCTGCTTACTAATTGCCTTTTCTGATTCTTTGAAACTTGACTGTTGTTTTTATGGATTCGTGAAAAAAATATATAATAGTGCTGTTAATGTTACTGATGCTGCTTTTTAAAGAATGCTTAGTTTAACAACACCCATAGATTGTTGCTGTAGCTGGGCAGATGCTCTACGTTGAAAATAAAACTATTAAACAATGTACAAAGTATAGCTAAGATAGTACAGTATATCACCATAAGTATATTACCAACAGTGATCCATAGTAGATGTCAGGTTGTGCCATTGGTGTTTGAAAATTACATCCTATTCCTAAATAACAGTACTTCTGGAAGATATTACATGTGCTTTGTTGAATTGTTGCTACCACCTGGGTACTATGTAGTCATGGCTGTTTGGAAATGCTCTGAAATAAACTCAGTGTTTTGGTTTTTTTTTCCTTTTAGAAGACTAAAATTTAAGATACCTGGGTGATTTTACTTCTTTGTATACAAAATTACAGTCCTCGTTGGGAATAGCTAATGGTTTCTGTTTTCAAGAGGTCTATAATGAATAATGGGAAAAGTTCTGGTATGAAATTGAGGAAATATGCAAAACATCAGGGCTTAGTAATTTAAGTCCACTTGAGAATTAATTTAACTCATGGTTTAGAAAACTGGAATGCTGAGAACATTCAATTCAGTAGCTTTGGAGATGAGATGTAAGCTTTAGTGACAACAGGGTCACTAAAGAACAATTTACTAAATTGTTTCAACAACAATCTGTGGCCTTTGTGAACTATGTTTATAAAGATTTACTTTTCATTCTGCTTACTGCAGTACTGTATTGTTTTTAGGGCTCCTAGAGCTGTCTTTTTTGCTTGTGACCTTTTTGATATATTTTTCAATATGTAAGTGTGCAGAACAGGGAGAGAAAGGGAAAGTACAAAGGAAATCGAAAGTTCAAAGCTTTCTCAGAATGCCTTTAGGTTCTTGAAGTCTTTCAAGTAGAAAAGTGTGATGAAAATTAATTACTTGCTGGTGCTAAAACATAATTAAGAAATAATAAGGGATAACACAATATACAAAATTTAGACAACAGTCATAATATGTTATTAATATCTAAAATATTTATCTAGAAAAAAATTTTCAATGACATCCCAATATTTTGGGTTTTAGATACACAGATAGAATTTAATGATCTGAAATAAAGGCTTGCAAGTGAGAATTGGTGGCTTTGGTGCTCTGATATTGTTGCATTTAGATCACAGTTCAAATAAGGCCTTCTTCACTACTAAATTAAAGCCACTGAGGTGAGACTGACAGGTCTGTAGGTGCCTGGGTCTTCCTTTTTTCCCTTTCTGAAAATGGGGGTTATGTTTCCCTTTTCCAATCAGTGGGAACGTCACCAGACTGTCATGACTTTTCAAATATGATGGAAAGCAGTTTAGCAACTTCATCCACCTCAGCACCCACAGATGGATCTTGACCCTGATCTTGATTTACAGTGGGAGGATATTCCTTCTCCCAGTCCCTGCCTTTGCATTCTGCAATTGGGCAATGTGGCTGGAGCCCTTGATTGTGAAGACTGAGGTGAAGAAGTTGCAAAGTAGTCTGAGATGTATATGGATGGTGAAGGTATTTAGTTAGAGAGAGACATGAAGAACAAGTGAGATCAATGTCAAATAGAAAATGGACGGAAAAGTGTATGAATACTGGTTATCCTGTAACAATACTTCCTCTACTTATATATAAAGGTAGAAAACTATTTTGGTGTTGATATTTGAAACGTATATGCTGGTGCACCAAAGCATGAGGCCTGGAATCAACAGCTGGGTATTTTCCCTAGAATTTAATACATCTTGCCCAAAAGAAACTGTCTCACTAACAAGAGGTAGTTGATTTTGTTAGCAAATGATAAACTACTTATTTTAAAGCCAGTATTAAACTTTACCTGCCTAAAATACTTTTGAGACAACTATTATTCACAGATCCTTTATAATATCCTTATGACTTGTTCATTAAATTTTAAAATATGATAATGTTTTATGTTTAAAGCAGAGAAAACTTTGAGACACCAAAGCATATCACTTGGTGTCCTGAAAACAACAGAGAAAATAACTCATAATTTATTTGCAGGATTTCAGTATTTTTTTTTTCTCCTTCATGAATACTTCAGATAGAACAGTTTCCCAGTATCAAATTTTTAAGTGTTGAGAACTGGGTTTGTTTTAAGTTCGTATTTTTAGTCAATAGGGGATTTTTTTTTTGTCAACAGTTATTGGATTTACAGACGCTTGACATGTTTGGACTGATACTTTTTTTTAAGGGATATTTTTATCCCTTAGCTGTAACTGTGTACACCACTCTTCTAGTAGGCATGAGAATAAATAATGACTTTTTTTGTAGTTGTTAGCATCTCAGGCTTCAGATGTCTCTGTGATTTCCTGTCTGGAGTTCTGAGGTCCATGACCAATGATATTGAAATTTTGCTGGAGAATGCTCATTAAAAATAGAATATAACATCTTTTCCCCTAAAAATGAGTAAATGCTATAATGTCTATGACAGTGAAAAGGAATGTTAAGTGTACATGTCTGTAAACTTAGAACAAATTCGTTATAGGATCAATGACAACAGAAAAAGGAGAAAAAGAAAAATTTGTAATCTAAGGATAGAGAACCTTAACAGGGAACTACAAGCGCTTTTTCAGATTTCAGGAGATGGAATTTCCCCACGCTCATGTTTTCTTCATAGTATGACAGAGAATCCATGATCTGAGATGTTTATTCTCACAGAACAGTGTGGCTGATTAAAGTCTAGTTTGTTGCAGATAAGCATCTGACCTTGAGAATGATAAATAGTCTCATAGTTCTACATAATATTGCTATGTGCTTGAAAGCTTTAAATGGCAATAAGATAAGGATATTAACATAGTCTGCATAAGAAAAAAATTACACCCCTTTCTGCATTTGATTGTAAAAATATTTATAAGCTGTCTAGCCTTACATATATATTAAAATTGTATGTATCTTTTTTTCAGATGCTTACTTTAGTTAGAAAACTAGGCACGTAGTATTTGTTCCTGAGCAATGTTTCCCGTAGCACTGAGTATTTCTTTCTTCACTACTGATCAGATACTTATTTCATTTATTTATTTTGTTCTAAATGCTCTGGGGCAAAGTGGGAAATAATTGTTTCTTGCTTCAACTAGTTGAAAATCTCTGACTTCAGAGGCAACCCATCTGCACTGGAAGGTTTGTCCAGACCAGCAGTTTGCAATTTATACCGTAATGATGATTACAACAACACCCCCTGCAAGGACTTGCTAACATAAAATAACCCTACTGTTCTTGAACGTGTATCATCTTACAATATAAAATAGCCTGTATTACTGGTGATCTGAAATATCAGTAACATGCATGGTACTTGTTCCTTTGCTGAAGAGCACTTACTTAAAAACTAAACCTATTTTGAAAAACCCAGCTTTTGAAATGGAAGACACGTAATGGAAAAAAAGTGACTTGTTAGGAATGAGCTTTATGAAGCAAATTATGCATGGTTTCCCCTCTCACAGTTTAGAAAACATTTGCCCAGGAAAAATGAATACCTTGGCAACTGGATTCAACAGAGACGATATTAAATGCAGAACAGTATAAACCCCAAGTAGCATCTACTTACTGCTGCAGGGTTTGAGAGAATCTTTTTCTGAAAGCTTTATAAATTTGTTACCAGATTAAAAACTGAGTACCATTAGAAAGGATTAAAAATCTGGAATTTAATAGTGGGTGGTATTTTTTTTTTAATTTTTTTTTTTTTAGCTAAATTCCCTGTTAAAAGAGTGCTTCTGAAGTAAATTGGACATGAAAATAAAAGAATGAAGCAATCTAAAATACTAAAAGTGCAATTATTTTCCTTGCAGATATAGGTGAAGATGTTAACAAGTTACAAGAAGCTTTTTAATCTATTAATTCTTGTCATGGTCATGCTTATGAGAGTGTGATGTATATGGTACCAGTGTTTTGTCCCAGCTCACCTGTTACAGGCAGTTCCTTTGGGACCTGTAATGTGCCACAGCTAGGTCTGAACTGGTATCATGCAAACATAGGTATGGGGAACTGTAATCAACTGTTGGAAACTTCTCTGTTGTCTTACTCTGTGTACTGAGCCCACTTGGTTTCAGTATTGGTTTAAATGAACCTCATGTGATTCAAGGTTACAGGTTTGATAATGTGTCTGCAATTACTGTAACAGAGTATTACCCAAGTTTCTGTGGGTATTTGCTTAACTATTGAAAACTTGATGTCTCTGAGTATTTAGCTCATGAGATCGTATGTAACAGCCCCATTTATGAATTCTGTTGTGCTTTGCACCCCTGCAACTTTACCCTTGTTTTGTTTGTTTGCATATGCTGCTTTAATATTGGCAGAACAATGCAGTTTTTTACCCAAAACTTTTCCTTGATGTGACAGAGATTATTCCATCATTCAAGAAACATTCAGAGTGGAAAGAAACCCAATGCTTTATACACCTTGCTTCTGTTTTCAGCTGCTTGGTTTTGTTATGGCTTTGCCTGCATAGTGTTGTCAGCCTAATTATTCCATACACCTCTTTCCATTTTCTGCAATTTTCAAGTTAAAACATATGAAATTTTTCCTTTTGTAGGATTTCATTACACCTCATTTCTTGCCCCTAGAGCCAAATCCACAATTGTGAATAAGCTTATCTGCCAACAGTGAATTGTCTGCCAGTCTTTCCATCTCAACTATGTTTCCTAGCTTAATTGCTGTGAGTCAGCAGTAGGAAATTAGAAGCATGCTCCATAATGAATGGAAGCTGTCTGTGAATACTGTCTTTGTAAAGAACAGTTGAGCATTTCCAAGTATAAGCTGATTTTCATGCTTCCATTCAAATGTTTTTCCCACTTCCAAAACTAAATGGTTTGTCGTATGTGACAGGTCACAGCTAGGAAACAGTTGTAACTTGTAAATAATCAATCAAATGGATTTTATCTTTCAAAATCATTGAGATTTGTAAACATGAGCTGTAATTCTGAAAAAAATCTGATTATTCTTATGTCCAGCTTTTCCTGTGTGAAGTGTTCTTGTGTGGTTTTGGAAATCTTGACTTGTCAGCTCATGTGGTCTGAGTGAGCTTCCAAGACAAAGTTCCTATCCCAGAAATAATGACAGTGATACATTATATAGTGACACATTGGTTTATGTTACAAGGATTAAATGGATGACTCGGGCACAAACCCGAAGATTTATACAAGCTATAAACTTTAAGCATTTGAGTAAATGTAAGTTTGCACATAAGTTTTCTCTGGATTATATCATCAACTTTAGGTGCTGATTGTCAAACATTTACAATAAATATTGACGAAGTGTTGTAATAAACTCAGTTTAATGATATGCCACCCCTTGATTTTTTCACTTAGGGCAAACACAGTGAAATGTTACTGAAAGGGGGATCTTGGTATTGCTTTGCTAAACTAGCAACAACTGTTCTATGGCTGAGTCTTCCAATGATTTAGCTTTACTCTGTCTTGTTGACAAATAAATAATGAATCTTATCATCACCTTGAAATTATCCTTTCTACTTTTCTGTTTTTATACTTTGCCCTTACTTAATTTGTTGAATGTCAAAGACACAGAGTCAAAACAATTAGAATTTGTTTGGTGTGCTTTCTCTCTAATTTAAGACCTAAAAGCTTTACACATTCAGAAAGGCAAGATGAACAGGTATTTATATTTAGATTAGATCTGAAGCTTGCAGAAAATGATTCTTATCAGGGGATTATGCTAAGCATTGAAATAAGATTTTTAGGAAAAAAAATACGAGCAAATTGCAAGATTCTGCACGGAACAGTCAGTGCTTTATATAACTTGGACAGTTTATTGTCTGTGAGTAAAAACTGTAGTGTAGAGATGCCTCTTTTGGGATACTGTTGGGTAAGGAATACTCCTGTGGGATTCTTGAGATATAAGGTCAATATGAGGGTGTTGGTGGATGCTCCCTTTGTCAGGTGGTTTCAGTTCTTTGTGTCGCATTTTTTTCATCTGTTAAGTAGCTGTACTGATTCTGATTACTTTCATGAAGTGTTTTGGTATCTATTTGTAAGATGATGTCTTTAAGAGCTACATAAAATGATTACTGAATTAGTTTAACATTCATGAATATATGTATTTTTATTAAAAAATCAGACAATGTAACATTTTATCCATCCTAAAGTTGATGATAAGTCACATTATTTACTAGCTGTGTCCCCCTGCTCCCTGCCCTGTCTTGATCTTCTTCCTCCAAAAATCAGAACTAAGCTCCAGGATTCATCTGAATACTCAGAATTTAAGCTTTGTTTACTAATTTTTTAAAAAAATTATTACTGTCTTTTTAAAATTAGAAAATATTCACAAGTGCACCCCAGTGGGATGAAAAGAAGAAGAAAAATCCTATTTCCTTCTTCCTGTCAAGACTTTAAAGCCAATGTTATGATTGCAGCCTTATCTTTTGAATTTGGAATGCTTGGAATTGGTATTATTTGTTTAAAAATTCTTTCTCTACCCAGACTAGTCATTAAGTACCTGACTCCCAAGTACAGTTCACTGTTGTGGATTTATGTCCCCTTATGTTTCATAAAGGAGACAGAACCTAAAAGTTCACCTACTGAATAAGACTGTTAAAATATAATAGAGTAGCTCCATCATATATGGACACTGTATTGAGAATTGAAATACTCCAGAATTTTTTCATAACCTGAAATGGTCAAACCAGTGTGGAAGAACAGTATTTATTAGGGATTCAATACATCTTTGGGGGGAAAGACCCTTTCAGACTACTAGAACTAATAAGGAGCTATGTGTTCAGCCTTGTGACTCCTTTTGTAGAACTGACAAACTGCATTAAATTGTAAAAAAAGGTCATAAAAATACAGAGCTGTGTTTTTGTCATTTCTGGAAAAGTATCAGGCAATTAACCTTTCTGGGTGTACAGTTCTATGACTTTCAGCCTCCCCTCTTGTTTTGGCAATGTGGTGAGCTGTGAGCGATACCAATTGCCCACTAAAAACCTGGGGGACGTTGTGCTGAGTTGCTTCAATGTGTTGGCTTGAATACAACAAGAGACAACATTTAGCTGCAGGCATCTCGTTCTCCTTTCCCCCTTCTTCCTTCTCTATTGTGGCTTTCACACTGAGGGAGTGGTGGACCTTGATTGTGATTCAGTATTGTCCAGGCCTGTGCCAAGCTCAAACTGCAAACCCCTGCTGTGAAATGTTGTAGTTCTATCTGAAATGAAACTTAATTGCAAAGCAACCAGATTCCTATGACTTCTGAAACTCAGGGGTTTCAGGAGAGCTGCGTGCACATGGATACAGAACCAGATACGCAGAGTGAACGATGCTGTAAAGAAGAGTTTTTGAAAAGGAAAAGTAAAACTGAAAAAAAAAGGCATTCCAGGAACCCTACTCACAAACAATGAGTGCAATTTGCAGTAAGAGTAGAAGGTTCTGAAATCAAAGGAAGGCTTTTCCAAATTTAATAACATTTACTTGAATATTCCGTTAATGTGACAATACTTGATCATTTAATTCTAGAGACAGATGTGAAAATAAACCAAAATCTTGAACTGGCCTAATGCTGCTCATCAGATTTTCACCAAGATGGATGGAACCTATTTTCCTTCTCCTGGCAACTGTTTAATGCCAGACTCAGTGCTTAGTAATGAGGTTTCATTATACATGCTCTCTTAGTCATGCTGGGGTTCAGATCAAAGCATTTACTCTTTCATAGTCTGTCCTTGCCTGTGTCAAAATGTGTCCATTTGGCTCTACTCATCTTAATTGGCTCTCCTGAGCTTCAGCTGCCTGCAAGTACCACAAATACAGCTTTCTGTGGTGAATATGTGGAAGTCTGAGGCATTAAAAAAAGGCTGGTTTCACTTGCTGGCAATTAAGATAAGGTTACTCATGCATGTAATAGATTGCTTTTTTTTCTTCTTCTAACTAATTATCGAAGATCAGTTTTAGCATCAAAGTCCTGAATGTCTCCATAGTCACTGAATTGCCATGAAGTCAAAAAAGTTCACATCCTCCCAGGCAGTGTTCAGCAGTGCTGACTTGAATGGTCCCAAGGCTTCTGTTGAACCTCTTGGAAGAACAGATCTTCCCTGAAAAGTGAATATACATTCAGTTCCATTTCTGTGTAGTTTTGTTTCTAACTTGAGAACTACTCAGAGTACACCAGAAATGAGTGATGAACGCATGAACATTACATGTATTACTTTAGGACATTTTCCAGCCACTGAAAAAAATAAAGGCAGCCCTGCTCTTGCGTTCATCAGTTCCATCTGCTATCCAGTGATAGCAGGCCTTTAGGATTTGTTTCAGAATAAAGTATTAGTGTAACAGACAACAAAAATACAGTGCATATATCTACTTTAATGTATCATAAAGAAGCACTATTTACTTTAGAAAAATTATAGCAAAAAGGAAATGGCTATATCATCATAAAATGATGTTAATAGTAGCAATAAGTGTAATAAGATTAAATGAGATATGAGATTTATCATTTGTAGCTATCAACAATATGTTTGGCTTGTTTTGAGGAATTCTGCAGTACGTCAGTGAGACGTGATTTAATAGGCATTACTGGTTGGTACTATTACAGATATTTTTTTCTAATTTATTCCTAATGTGTAAGTTTTCCATGTTTGTGGCCATTTCAGATAGTCAAGATATCCTACATGGCAAGCTAAGGATTATTCGTAATAGAGATTC
Source organism: Actenoides hombroni (assembly GCA_024336885.1). Lineage (NCBI taxonomy): Eukaryota > Metazoa > Chordata > Aves > Coraciiformes > Alcedinidae > Actenoides > Actenoides hombroni. The sequence continues at coordinate 20,973,790 of WUAM01000179.1, read as the reverse complement.
CCCATATGACAAAAAGCTGAGAATTATATCTCAAGTATTATAAAAAAGAATTATCTATAAAATGATGTGTACTTTATTTCTTATTTTTCAGAATGCATTGCAAATATTTGTATTTCTTTACAAAAACCTGTAAACAGTCCTCTGTGTGTATACGTTCATGTACATGTATTTCAGCAGGTGTTTCTGCATGCATGAGGATGAACCAAGGAAAAGAGTTGGTTTTGCAGTTTGTTATCACTATGGCCCCCAGTCATTCTATGTTTCTTCAAGTAGTGAGTTCATTTGCCTTTTTTGTGGTTCCAGCAAATCTGTGGTGTCTTGTAATTGGGATATTTTTTCCTTCCTGTACAATTTCACCACTTCAGGGGAACAGAGCTATTGTAGGAAACCATATGCTTAGGAAAGGTGGAAGAAATCCTACAGGAATGCTCAAATTCCAGGAAACATCGGATGACTGAGAGACTCTTCAGTGAAGACAGCACACAGGGAGCAGATAATTATCATAGCTTCTTCATAGTCTTGTGTTATAATGCAAAGTTTGGACATGAATGGGAATAACATGAATTGGGTCTGCAGCCCACAGCTATGGTTGTTCACTGTCTCTAGTAGATCATGTGGCAGGTAAAGCATTTATTACGTGAGCAGTCACGTCTAGAAATGAGCTCTTGTTTTTCTGCTGTGGATGTCTAGTTGTCTTTTTGGCATCCTGGAATCCAGAAGACTGAACTATTGATTTAAAAGTGGATATGTCAGTCAAAATGTGTGAATGATTATGTTCTTGTTTAAATCAATTTTAGCAGGAAAGTAAATAGTATTAGAAATTAATGGGAACAATGATATCTGGGTTTTATATACAGCGCTGTAAAAGATACCTACTCTGGAACCTTGTAGAAAAATCTATTGATTAATGGTAATTACAGGGAAGTTACAGTAGATTGGTACCAGTATAACTGAGGTCAGAAACCGGTCATAAGATTTTTCAAAACATTGCATTTAATAATCTGTTGGATTATTAGTGTATTAGATTATTGTCTCTGTATCAGGTACTATATCTACTTCTCTGTTTGCAGGAAACCCAGAACATTATGGCCTGAACTGTGGGGATCGGGGCCATTACTATTCAGTGCTGTAGTGGCATATTATCAATTTAAAGCTGTTGTAGTGGCCATACAGGCATCACGCCTTCACAGCTGACAGAATACCCATCTAACACCATGTCTGTGCTTCTAACCTCAGGAGTGCTGAGGGCTTTCCTATACCTCATTAACTGTGAATAATTTAAAGTTGCTAATAGCTATCATAATTTAGAGGGATGAGCCCAGTTCACACTAAAACACACTGGGAGAGTTCAAGGAAACCTTTGCAAATGCTCCCTGAAAGCTTAACTGGTTTTAATGTATAGAATAAGTAACAAAATTTTATATTTATTATTATCTTCATGTCTTTCAGTTATAATTATGCAAATGCTCTTTTGTATCAAAACATCATTAAACTTCTTAATCATATATATTATGTTATTCAACAAAATGAATCATGCTAGGACTGCAAGATAAGGAAAAAAAGGTCTGTAGAGAAAGCTTGGTTGGGTGGGAGAAAAGCATTGTACATGTTTACAGGTTGCTTGCATGCGTAATTTTAAAGTCAGATTCTTTTTTATTTTGCCCTCCATGTCAGTGAATATTGTATGAGAGTTCATGGGAAGCTTTTTGATTATAGCTTTATCCTATGGCAGATAGAGCTAAGAAGCAATTTGTAGCGAGCAGTGTTGGCCTGTGGGGCAAACACACTTCTTGTGTTTCTGTGTACTGCTTCTTCTGAGACATGATGATTTGGTAATTATCTGCTTCCTGGCATCTGCAGGCCCAGGATGGCTGATGAATTTATAATGATTTTGTAAGATGGGAAAGAGGAAATACAGAAAGGAAGTAATAAGAAGAAATATAAATACATATGACAACCTCCTCATCTTCTACTTCCTTGCCTTTATAGCTTCAGTCACAGCACCTGATAACCTGGTTTGACTTACACTGTAGACTGGAGAAATGTTGAGCTGCTACAAAAAAGGAGACATATGCCAGGGGACATGTAAACACCCAGGCAGGGAGGGAAGTATTCAGCTGGAAACTGTCTGCTACAATGATTGTTTTTAATTAGAACGTAAAACTAGAATTGTTTCATCCTGAAAAATAAAAATAAGCCTGACTTTTGGGATAAAACCCCCACAAAATATTTAATTTAAATGTGACTAGATAAAGTATGTTAATAGCAGAATTGCATATTAGCGTTACATTTTTAATTCCTCAGGTACAATTAAGGGGAATTCATATTGTTTGTAAGTATTTGAGGCCAAGACAATAAAAATAGCTTCCGTTTTAATAATTGATTTGATGTAGTTAAACATTTTTCCCCATGGTTTGATGTCTAAAGTATATTAGAGGATAACGATAGCAGAAATATGAAAATAAAGTAGATGTTCTTAACAGTCAGAAAGGAAAAGATGAGCGAGTTGGGCAGTCCTAATTCACCACTCTATCACCACAGGCTTAGTCTGCAGAAGTAAGAGTTTTCCTGGTTATAGCAGCAGCCACATAGCAGTTACTCAGATTTACAGCTGCTGTGCTGCAACTCTTTGTTAAGAATGCATTGGAGCTTTTCTCTTTATTATCTTCTTCAGTCAGTAATGGTGCTATATACTTTTGGTGCTATAGCGTCAACCCAAGATTTAATTGACAGTGGAAATCTGTCTGGCACTGTACTATGAATAAACACAAAGCAAAACAATATGGGCAGGGACTCAGCTGAAGGAGATTGCTATCTGGCTCTTCTGACAAAATAAGTGCACAGAACATGAAAGGACAGTGTTAACCTTTTCTGTAGCTCTTAATAAATGAGAAATCATTAAAAGGTGCTATATAAGGAGCTCTGGGATGCCCAAGTAATAGTTATATTGTTAGAGATATAAATAAAGTTTAAAACAGCTACATGAATAAAATTTAAAGCTCTACTGTTGTGATTTCTATGTCAAAATTTTAATTATCTGTGATTACATAGAAACTTTGCAGTTGCATGTGAAAATGCTTGGGACTTAAGGTTATTTTTTAGGTTGTTACTTGCTTAAAATTCATATCAAAATCACATTACTTTTCTTACTCATTATACAAGGTCTGTATGGGTTAAAATGCACATCTTACTTTCTGGATGTGCATTTTGGTAGGTACATCTTGAAAAGCAGTTAAATAGTCTCATTCTCTGCTTTCTGCTCCCTGGTTTTGTTATTGAAAAATAATTCCAAGCATTATGCAAAAAATACAGGACAGAAGTAGCCCAAATAGACTATTCATGATTTTTTCCAGAAAGAAAATATATGCAGCTAAATTGTCTGAATCATTAAAAAATGTCTGTGTTTGGAAAATGTACACCTAGAAATGCTTCATTTTCTCAGAAAGGCTTACCTACATTTGTAGTAAATATATTCTCTAATAAATACTTAGCGCTGTGATTTCAGCCACCCAAAGGTTTCAGTCTGCACCACCTCTGAGAATAAAAATGCAAGGTAGCTTTTTTCCCTTGACTCAGCCAGATGTGGCTGTGTGTTTTCCAGCACAGGGTGTATGAACAAATTTAGTTTGTTCTCATGTGATACAATCTACTGTTCTTCTGAGAGTCTACAGGAGATAATTTTATACTCAGCTCATTATCAACTATTTTTTTCTCTACAGTACAACCTTTCATTCACTATTCTTTAACATTTTGCCATAGCTGACAGATGCTCTGTGATTGTGACCTTAATTAATAAAACCATTACCTTAAAATAGAATCCAAAAGTGACTTACTCTCCCTTTGCTTACCTTATTATATACTGTGCCATATTTTCTCATTGTTTTTAAAGTCTTTCTCTTCGTTGTAAAAATTCCTATCACAAAATATTTTTTTACATAAGAAGATGAAATAGATGCAAGGATCCACTCAGAGAAAAACGAACGTACGTTGTTGCATTTCATAGAAAGGTTTGAGCTTTCATGGGTTCTTAGTGTAGTTCTGTTTGAGGAAAAAAGCTGCCTTACTGCCAGCTTCAGTAAATTTTCGATGGGTCTTTTGGGTAGGCAATCCCAGAACCTGTGTCCCGAAAATGCCAAAGCTATATTTACTGATTGCTGTGGGATGTTTTCATTGTGAATCTGAGACATCTCATTTGCCTTGAGGTTAAAAACTGTGATAATATATGTAACTTACTTAGAAGTGATGAGTTGTCCTTTGTTTCACTTAGACATGGAACAAAAAATTGCCTCATTCTTTATCTTCCCAGTTTCCTTTCTCTTTTCTAGTGTAGCTGGAGATTTACTACTCTCCCAGATTCCTTTACACAGGAACATCTGAAAGGGTGAAGGTCAGATACATTTACACTTGACAGTTTCAAGAAGCAGTGTTTTAGCAAACTCAGTGTGCCAAATTTACTTCCCTTTCTTCTTTCAATTCCTTTAGGAAAATCCATGTCCTTTCAATGACCTCCCAAAGGCACAGCATGCAGATAATGTGCACCTCAAGCAACATCCATTAAAAGAAACCAGAAAATCCACTTCCTTCTGCCTTCCCAAGCATTGTCCGAGCAATCTAGAAACTTTTCTTGGGGCAAAAATGCGTAAAGAACAGCTGTGTTACTCAGTACCAGAGCTGCTGTTCTTCCCAGATGTTTGCACAAGAGAGGATACAGAAGGTTTATTCCTTTCTGCAGCTCTATGCAGCTTCACAGGAGCCAGGCACCATCTGACCCATATTGCTCTTTGAAAAATTCCCAAGAAATTTTCATGAAAAACTCCTTAAGAAGCTGGCACATTTTTATTTTAAACGTTCATGTGTGTCTCCTGAAATGTGTCAAGACAATGGAAGGTGCAAGTCTGCATTAAAAGAGAAAAACCTGTATGATTTCATTATCAAGGCATCTTTCCCCACACGTTTTCTGATTCCTTGTAATGACTAGCAAACCGTCAGGCAGCCTCGGCCTCTGATTGATTGCAGTTCTTAAAAAAAGGAGGGATCTTTCTTACCTGTCTATGAAATTACCCATGTGATTAACAATTTCTTAATGGGACTTCCCATTTTATCTCACTGTAGGTAATGGTCATCTTTCCTGCTTCAGAGGTAGGGAAAAAGTCATAAAACTGAACAGAAGAACTTGCCAGACTGAAAATGCAGAAGACACCCAATGGGTGCCTAAGTTTTTAAATATGAATTGAGTTTCAGATATTAATTATTTAAGTAAGTACTGTTAACAGGGAAGCATGATAAAGCTGTTCCTTGAGTAGACAGCAGTGTGGTAGCATCACTACAGCTGCAAATAATTTTATCCTGTCTTCGTGACATCTTGGCTTTAGACGCGCGCCCAAACCTCTCCATATACCTGTTGGTTTAGCCATTCCAGAACATCAGGTGAACTTTCACTATACAGTACCATAGACAAATGCTTTCAAATGCCTGTCATGGTAATTTTAAAACCGTATTCATACTTAAAATTTAATTGAAGTAATTTTGGGTATATATTTTTGGTATATATAGATTTTTTAACTTAAGTTTTGTGTGACTTTCCCTATTAGTACGGTGTTATATTCTAAGCATTATTTTTATGAAAAAATGCTTTAAACCTATACATTACTGTTTAAAACTTCTAATATTTGTCCCATAATACTATATATATTTGAGATGAATGTTCTTTTTAAATCTCATTTATGTTGCAAGATCTGTAATGTAGTTCAGGCATGACATTTTAATCATCTGATAGAACATAAGATTTATTTTTCATTAACGTATTAGTCATCAGCAAATTGACTAAATCCTATATTGACCTTTCTTTTTAAATTTTTTTTGAGATTTCAGAGGCTTTAAAGTGTTGCAGTTCATTACCCTGATCTTCCAAGATCAGATTCATCTGACCTTTACTCTGTGTTTAACGTTACTACATTACTTTGATTCAAAGAATCCCATCTTGTGAATTACTCCTTTAACTTTTTCTTCTCCTGTCAGTCTAAGGTAATGTCTGCAAACTATACTGATAAGAAAGCAAAGGACTTTCCACAGAATTAATAAGTTCATGTTCATACTGTTATTAAGGAGCTCCTGTGCAATGGTTATCTATTCTGCTTATGCAGAGTCAAGGGGAGTTTGAAATAGCTGTGTCCTGAAATAACCTGAGATCCAAGAGTCGTTCAGTCTTATCTTGCATTCGTAAGACATTCTGACATTAGATTACTGATGTTAATTTTTCAAATTACTACCCATGGTTAAATTCCTTGATTGTTTTACAGAGGATAATGAGTTCTGTCAGACAATATTTTAATGAATCCTCAGTTGAGAGCTAGAGTCTGCTGACTTAACAGTGAAGTCCATTCAAAGGTGTGCCATTCCTTCTGTAGCTTTTGACATGAGAATCAAGTCAGTCTAAATTTTGTTGGAGTATATGCTTGTTACTGGTAAAAAAGTGGATAATACAGAGTAAGCAAAGGGAATTGGGGTGAAGAAATTCCTTTTGTGTTTGTTGTTCTCCATCCTGGTTATCAGGCATTAATTTCACTGTAGTCACCACATTTGCTATTACTTGTTGCAGTAATATCGAGTGAATCCATACATAGCAGTAGCTCTGATAAGCCTTTCTTTTTAGCCAGTATCCACCTTGTTGTTAGTATTATTTCAGTTCTCACTGTGCATTACAATTTTATTCAACATGCAGAGGAAAACTTTGGTTCCAGGTCAGTGGAAAACACCTTTCCAAACTCCTCTCCTCTTCTCCTCTGACTGGGTATCTATATCCACTCTTTCAAAGAGTTCTTGCAGGACAATGACATTATTATTATTATTGGTCTTTTTATGAAATGCAAACCCTGTATTCAGTCCTCCATGACCGCTTGTTCTTTCTCAGGCATCCTCGAGCTGTCACAGCCACGTGTTAAAGAGCATGGGAACTGGAAAGCCAATCTATTGCTGTGTTGAGCCTGAAATCCAGCAGATTAAGTCATTTAGGGTGCTAAAATACAAGAATGTCCAATTCGGGCTAAATGAGTACTTAGCTCAGCCTGTTTCAGTTTTTTGCATGAGAAGCAGTGGATCTGAACTCAGAACAGTGAGGTTAGGAATCTTCAGTTGCCAAAGAGAATTTGTGGGCTGAAGGTTTGGGTGGAAATGCCTCCACTGTGCTCAAGTCTCATTCTATATGCCCATTTTCATGGGATAGGAAAACTCCAGAAGCTGTTCCTGCTCTATCACTGTTCATGTATAAGCACTCATTGGAATGTTCTACTTGCAAGTCAGAACCAAGTATGACCGATCACCAACGCACTAGAAATAGGGAAATGACAAACAGTGGAACAGGCTTTTTAGGGATTTCTGAGAATTACTGTTTTGATTTTCTTCTTAGCCCTCCGCATCTGAAACTCTTTGGAATATCGAGCAGCAGTGTCCCCAGGTTTGTTCCTAAACATCCTTAAGATGTACCTGGGCATGGCTATTTCTGTGGGTGAGATTAGATGCCTTCTAGCTTCCCTTCTCTTGCAGAAGCTAACTTTCTGTAGTAAAGTGTGTCTAGACAGTGGCTAGGTGTGATGATAGACGAAATTAATCTCATTATAGGCTGCCTTTTCCACATTCCTTTGACATACCTATCTGCTTCTAAATGTTGTTGACTCTAGTATTCATTTAGCTACACGTTAAATCAGCAGTGCAAAAGGATTAACTGTAGAAGGCCAGTTCAGTTCACTTGTAACCTTAATGCAACAGCAGTGCTTTTAGAGTCTAATTAATTAGAGTGTAAAAAGCCTAGGAATAATTTAAAAAACAATTATAAATCATCTGCTTTGTTTTAAAAGCAGAGTTGCTGATTTTTTAATTCTTTGAAATCCAACCTGATAGTTCTCAGAATTACTTGCAAATGAATTCCACTGTGGTTTAATATCATCATTGGGAAGAGGACTGTGAAGCTGCGCAAATCTCTTGCCATCTGGAATGTTACCCAAGCACCTGATAGTTCCATTCTGAGTCCCCTCAGGAAGCTTACAATTATATAAAATGTTTAATCAGAGCTGTTATGCCAAGTATAACTGCAAAGCTGACATCAACATAGGAAAAGTTAAATGGCTCCACATGACCTGTTCTTTCACTAGAATTTTTAGAAGATGGGGAGAAGAGATAATCTCAACCTTGCTTCCTTTATCTAAGAGTTATTAAAATCACCCTATTAATAATTAATAAAATTAATTAACTAATTAAAGTAAAAATAAAATTAATACATAGCGTCCTTTGGCTACTCTACATTGTTATTGTCACTTATGTTAATTGCAGAATTAATGCCCATAGATATATGGCTCTGTTTCATGAAGACTGAATGTTTATTCAGTTGCATAAAAGCATTGTAATTTCTCTATTCTAACAGCTAAGCATGGAGAGCTGACTTAAACCCAACTGGCTTCAAGTGTATATTTTTTTCTTAGGTTCTTAAACAGAAAAGACTGAATCATTAGAAGCAGTGATTAAAAGATGAGCAGATCTATTGAGCAATCGTAGTATGTATTCTTAATAGAAAATTGATACTTGGTGTTAAAAATATGACATCAGATTTGAGGGGGTGAGAATAAAATCCCACTTCGTGAAAGAGTTCTATGTAAAACCTACTTTAGAATTATTTCTTAAAATATTCTGTTGGAATTTATGTCCCCTTAGGGTGAATTTGCATTTATAAAACTGCTGAAGCATAGACTTGTCATAATTTGAGGATGGCAAATGTGATTGTTCCATCACATGTATACGTAACCATCAAACAGCTGTGGGGTCAATCAATCTCTTCACCTTTACAGGTGTTGGAGGAAATGGAAGGTATTGCTAAAATTCTTTCTCTACTCAAAGTAGGAGCGAAGGCAGAGCACCATGACTTACTTTTATAATTCCTTCTGGGAAGGCCGGGGAGGAATCTGTACAGAATTAGGAGAAGATGAAGTAGTGACTCTGGTTTTGTGGGATGTCCTTTCTTTCCATCAGGAAAAATTCAGTTGTCCCAGCTAGCAAGGAAATCTTCATCTTCATCCAGAGACAGCTTGGTTCAGAGGGGAAGGGGCACAGTTAGATCCCACCATGCAGTGGATGGAGTGTACCATCTCTGCTTATTTTGAACAGGAGATTGCCTTCAAATTTTCTAAGCCCTTACAGCTCCCTGGGAAATTACATTGGCCTAATTAGAGCTGTAACAGAACTTTACCTACCACCATTTCTTTCTACCTACCACTATTTCTTTATTAATAAGCAGGCTGAAACTTCCATTAAGCTAGTCTAATAGCGGGCTTATCCTGCTGCTTTAAGGGTTGCTGGCATTTCAGTCAGCATGAACTCTGAAGACAAACTAACAACTTTCAGATCAGCTGGAGAAGCTACATTAGGTACATCTGTACTTAAAAGGAAGCGGACTGCTTTAATGGGCTTTCCAAGAAACCTATATATACTGAAGATATTTAGGTTAGCACTTACCTGTCCTGAAGCTATATTTGAGAGTTGCAAATATTAATAGAAACTTTATATAGTTCTGTTTTTACAGTTAATTAGAAGAAATAGAACAAAACAAGGAACCTGCCTCAATATAGGGGCTTGTGAAAGTTTGGGCAAGAAAAGTGAAAAATATCAAAGAATTTGAGTGATTCTCTCTGTTATTTTTTAAAATGTAAAGCGCCTGATCCCCATGCCAGTAAATATCCCTTAAATGGTGCAGAAGGTAAATGCTATCATTTCTCTCTTTCATGTCTCTGTGCCCTTTCAGAAACTCTCCAAGGACTTGTGAAGCAGCCCATTCATCTTAATGAGATACCGCCAGGCAAATGAGAACATCTCAGGGACATGTGTACAGATAGAAACCATCCCTGGGATGTCTCATGGCTTCATTCCTTTCAGTGACTTGTCTCATTTTCCCTCCTCTAGTTTCATCCCTTGTGAGCCCGCTGGTAATTAGAGCATAAAGCTTTATATTTAGATAAACAATTTTGCAGCATTTTGAGATTTCTTGTGCTGTTCCAATGTTTTGTAAGACTGCTGTGTTCATGTACGCTGGAGAGAGGAAAAAGCACTCGATTTATTTACCATTAACAAATCAAATAAAACACTGAGACAATGTTCCATAGTATTACGCACAAAACCCCAAAGAAAGTAGTGGAAAAAACCTCAGAATTTAAGCTACTGTATTTTCACCTGCATAATATCTTCATGCAGCATCTTCTTGCTGATACTTATAGAAGACCATGTGAGTTTTTTAAGTCACCCGACATGTTTTCATCAGTAAGAGAACTTAAACCACTAAAAGAACCTAAACTTATAACTGCCATATTGTTTTCAGGCTGTCTCATCTTCTTTTCTATCTTACAATTCTCATTTTTTATTATGCCATTAATAACTTTTTTCTCCTTACTGACAATTATTTTTATTTGTAAAGTACTAGAAATGTGCTAGGCAGTCATGAAAGTGATTTTCCATCTATCTCTAACAACTGTTCATTCCATTGCCCTTTCTTTTACTTAGAATTGTAATCCTTCTCATTTAGCTCTACCAACTGCATTAGATTCCTTAAATTCTATGCAATTTACTTCTTAGACTTGTCACATTCCTTGACAGTCCTTTGTATAAAACATGCTGTCATTTAAATATGAATGTTTCTACTGCTTCATTGTAGCACTTACTCTTTTGAGTTTTACAGGGTACACCTTCGGGTGAAATAAATTCAACCTTGTTTAGTGTGATCAAAGAGCAAGCAAGATTTTAACTGGATTTAAGATTAGCTTCATCTCTAATGCTGCCAACATCAAGGTTAGGCCATCTGGATTGTTCCCTACAAAATAAGTCAAGTAAGTCAGCTTCTGAGACCAATAATGAAAGCTTATATCTGCTAAAGAGCTGTTTGTAGTAGTTATTGTAGTAATTACTAGTAGATTGTAGTAATTAGAAGGAATTATTTATTTTATATGTATGTTTAAGGATATAACATAAATGAAACTAAACATCTCTGCCAGACGTTCATTTCTACATAATCCTACCAATTGATGGTGGTAGGAGTTGAATCAGTCTTTTCAAAACATGCTATATTCAGTCCTGCAAAGACATATAAATAAAGCTATAGGATCAGCTCAGCTTTTTAGGCACTTAAATCCTCTTATCATTTGAAGTGGCCATCTAATTCACACACCATGGTCATTTGTTTGAAGAGATTGTACAGACTTTATAGAGCAGTTCCTAGCTGAGGAGCAGTTGTTAATTACTTCTCTCTTTATTTGGCCAGTATAACAGGACTTGGAAATTGGAGTTCATTTATGATAATTTTACTGTCATTAACTTCAGATCCTGATAAGAACTGGAATTCACCTAAAACTTTCTTGGAACTTTATGAAAATCCAGAGCAACATGGTAGGGATTGAAAAGCTTGAAAATCTTTAGGCTATGATTTTCAAGCAGCATATAGGTTTTTTAAAAAAATTATTGCAGAGTTGGATTCCAAGGGTCAGTTATCTCTCTCATGCTTACAGCTGAACACAGAAAACTGCTGCACTGTTTAACCTGTTGTCTCCATCAGCTAATGTGTAGATTTTCCAGGGAAAATCCCAGATTTTCAAGGATGCATCTTACCTCCGTCTTCATAAAATATTTTGTGATTTAAATATGACATCACCAAATGGAAGAGGTTGAAAAGAAATTGCATAGAAGATCTTACTGAAAAGGAAATGTGATTCTAAAAAAGGCTATCAGAGGTGGGGATTTTTTAATACAGTGAAGTATTGTTAATCCTCATCCTGTGGAAATGTTTTAAGTAAAATATTCACTTTAACAGGGAAAAACTTGAAAATGCATTACAGCCTGCACTGAACACTGTGTCAAGAAAAACATCAGAAGTAGTTATCACACTAAAAATATAACTCTTTAGGCCAAATACTTTTAGAAACTGTCTGGGTTTTTTTTACTGTCTTGAGGATTAAGAGATTTTATAGTGCATGAAAAAATTCTTATTTCAGGCCATCTGCCCCCATTGCTTTTTTGGTTTTGATTGAGTGTCTAAACTTGTATCTCTCTTCTTGTAATTAGGATTCTAAAACAGATTTGTCTTCTGGTTCCAGTAGATAAAGATAGAATTTATCTGAAAATGATATTGTTTCTTCAAGGGTGCTCATGAATCTTCTTACAAAATAAAAAGAAACATATTAAGACTTGAGTAAAATAAAACATATGAAGACTTTAGGGTTAGTCTCTTGGGCTTCTTCTGTAGCTTTTGCTGCTGTTTCATTGGACTTTTTCTTAATCTTCTATGAAGAAATAATTGCATAACTGCTCTGCCATAAGAATCTTTACCAGTATGTATTTTGGCACTGAAAATTGTACAGGTAGAGTTGCCGATTTTCAGATGTCATTTAAAGGCAAGTGGTGGTGACTCAGGGATTCTTTTAAATGAGTATGCCTGAGACCCCTGAGAGATGTATTAAAGAGCCCGTAGTCTGCTCATCCCTATTGCAGGTGGTCTCTGTACCAGGGTGATTTTCCCTCCTGGTCCAGAGGTGGTAGATTTTAGGCAGATGCAGATGAAACCTGCCCAAGTTCTGAGCAAGCTCTGATCCAAGCATTGCTCAACATTTGCCATTGCAAGATGTGCTGAGTCTGGTTTAACAGAAATGCATGTTTTCTCAGCAAAGTGCATTATCTTGGACATGCATTGCTCTCGCACCACAGTTTCCCATCTGGTTTTGGTTCAAGACACAGGTGACAAGTGCGGTATCTGTGTGTGTCTGTGAGTATCATTAGGAAATCTGCCAGTCTACTATTCGTAGTTCTTGAACTTTTACAGGGAGGCTTCACGTGAGAAAACTGGTAAAGTCATATAACACATTAAAAATTAGTAGCTAATACTGTATTTCTGTATCTAGGAATTTATAGTGCTCTGACTTTGCTGGAGGCCTGCTTACTATATGTTCTTTGCATCTAGCCAACAACTGAATAATAATATACCAGGCATTAAACTTTACAGTCCATAAACTCCAGAATCGTCCATTTAAGATTTATTAGTATAATCCTGTCTATCAAAGTTCCACTTTGATGCCTGTTTTATGTTGTTGGTTTGATTTGGGTTTTTTTGTTTGCGTTTTTGCACCTTCTCTCCAGCAAATTCTTTCCTTCTATGTATGTGTTGTTCCTTTAAAATGCTTTTGCATCATGTGCTACAGCAGAAGATGTGAAATATTTCTCATTCCACTTGAAGTAATTTCAGACAGACTCGATAGGCCCATCAGTTTTAACAAAATCATACTATGTTAATCTTCCTCCTTTCAAGAAGTGGCCAAAAACCTAAAAAAAATAAATAAATATTGTTTGGTGACAGATCCAAAAGGGTTTTTATTAAGCTTTATTATTACAGTACTGGTAACCATGGGGATTTTTAATTGTATAAATAAAGGAAATGGAAACCCTTTCCTGAAGTTTACCACTTAATTTCTGTTTCTGTGCTTTCTTTAGAGAATCTTAATAATAAAAATAATGGTTTATAGAAAGATGTAAGTTAAGATACATTTCTTTTGCTGGTAAAATAACATAATTGCTTGGTTCTGTAAATATTGACTTGGAATTCAGATTTTTTTTTATAATTTGAATATGGGTTGGCTGTTTTCTTGAAGTGGCAGCAGTAAGCATTCACAAAACCTCTGGTTTAGGAGAGATATGGGTCAGTGACATGTTGCTGAAAGACTGTCTTGTGTTTGGGGCTGAGGTACAAAGTAGAACTGGAAAAAGAAATTGAGTGAGAAGCCCTGGAAACACTGTTTCTGAGCTGTCCACCAAGTACTTGATCATTTTTGGGTTATAAATTATACTTTGTAATTCTTTTATTTTACATATTATATAGAAAAGAAAAAAAAAATCAATCTATCATCTGCTCTTCAAGACCTGCCTGTCTAAACTAAAACAAATCAAATATATTTCTGTCATAAGGTGGTTGATTATACCTCTTGGTCTGAGAGGATGCTTCCGTATTGCTTGAATAGCAAGAGCCAATTTCAGTAATACTGGAATGGAATGGACAAATAACTATTCTTCCTGAATCAATTCTCAAGAGAAGGACAGCCTGAAGCATTAATGAAAGTGAATTACTCCTCTTTTATGGATTTTATTTACGTACGATAATTTAAACATTCTTGATCTAACAGTTTTCATTCCTAAAGTGTGAATCTGTTTTGAATTACTGTGTTTTGATAAGAATATAAAACTTAGCATATCCTCTTGCCAAACACTTGCTCCTTGAGAGTTAAATCTCTCTGACAGCTATTTTGCTTCTGACTGCAACACAAGTTGGAATTTCCTTCAGAAAGTGCTATTTCATAGACTTCAACTGAACTACTCGTTTATCAGCACCGTTTAGTCAATAGCTGTCTCTTATGCACCAGAAAGGAGAATGGCAGGAATTTCAGGCTGTATTAATATTTTTCCTGCCTCTCAAACTGAAGACGTTTAGATGCTGCTGCAAGATTTATATACCTCTTCATTGCCCTAGTAAACTTAACACCTTCAGTGTCTTCTTCCAGTAACAGAGTTTCTTTCTTTTGCAGTCTTTGCTGTTCTTTGCCTTGACTGCAATACAGGGTTTGTAGCTGTGAGGTTCACAGCATTGCTTAAGGAGCAGAATACTCTCTTTGGTGTGAGGCTGGGATGAGCTCTGTGCTAATGTAATTAGATGTGTAACAGAATGTGGTACCAGTAACTTAAAGTTAACTGAAGCTAAGCTATGTGCTTCTACACTGCAGTGCAGAATCCATTGACTTCTCCATTGATCTCTAACAGTGGCTTTGCCATACCCTTACAACGTTTAGCGTTGGTTGTACATTATGCAGAGTCGCTTGGGTCAACCTGATAGCTCAGTCTGGGTCACACATTTGCTATTAGATTACTTCAAGTAGAAAGTTGTTTATTCTTTTGATCTGATGGATGTATAATGACAAATATAGTTAAGGAAGCATGTTTTCTTCTAGGCTGGAGATAATCTTCCATGATGGACTTCATGGGATTCACAAAACAGGGAACTGAGAATCTGAAGCTATGTGCAGTAAATTCACTCACTCTCTCAAGGGACTACATTTATAACCTGATTTTGAAGAAGGCAAAGACCTTTTGATCTTACATGTAGCCACTGTTCAGGAAGATACTGAATACTCAAGAAATCCATTTCAGCTGTTTTTTCTTTTCTGGTTGTATTCCTGTCTCCTGATGTCTTGGCTTACCTGCTACATGTGAGTGAACTGTGGCAACTGGTGGGATAGTGGGGAGAAATGGAGCATCTAGGATTTAGCATTTTGGTGACTGCAAAAAGCATATTATTATTGTGTTCCCCATCACTGCTCTGATCTAGTAGGTGGCTGGTATTCTCTGACTGTTAATTTATAAAGCTTTTTGTGTCCATTTGCTTTCAAGGACAAACAATGTTTCTTTTCCTTGAGAGGGCGGAAAAGCATCACCTCTATTTGGATGACATGGTTGTCAGGCAAGAAAATGGTTATAGTTCAAACAATCTCATCACACGGGCTGAAAATACTTCTGCAGCTAAACAGAAACAGAAAAATATATTTGCTGCTGATGATTACTGGTACAATAGAGTGGTAGGCATGAAGTAGATAAGTGTATATAAGTGAGATCACTTGAACAGGATTTTTAATTGCTCTCTTTTATATGAAATTGAAATAATTATTTGCAAAATATGTCTTTAGAATATGCTGGTGCTTCTTATGCTACTGAATTCAGGTGATATAATAAAGGACTTAAAATTCTTGCCTTTCAGTCCAATTATATCATATTATTTTGCTGTTTTAAGCATCTAGAATAAAACCACAATAACTGTAGAATTCCTGAGGAGGATACCAGGTTATTATTACTAGGCACTAGAGTTTTTCATGGTTAGTATTCATTGTAAAATTCAGTGATTTAGGTTAACAAGAAGATTTATTTATTGTCATTATTAAGTATTGCTTTAAATTAAAAAAAAAAAATTAACCCATCATTTCGGAGTATTAGTTTTTCTTGGTCTCCATTGTGGGGATGGAGATTTCTTATTTCTTCAGGTCAGCAGTTTTTTAAGCAAACAGACTGCAGAAAAGATCTAAGAACTACATGTGCAGTATGGCCCTACTCATCACAATTGGGCAGGGTAGCATCTGGCTCAGTAAACAATTATAATTTCTTTTCTGTAAATAACCTATAATCATTTTTTTTTGTATTACATTTTCACTTTTCAAAGGTTAAGATGTTTAGGCAGAACATAACCTGTACAATTTTGTTGATATAGCAAAGCATGTAGCTGTTTGACAAAGGAGTTATCCAGAGCAGAGAAATTCCAACTCATATTTTTCCGCATAATTGAGTTAATAATGAGCCAGTCAGCCTGTCTATGGATAATTAGTAAGGAGGAAAGAAACATCCCCTTCACCAAAACAGTGCTCATTTTGTGGTATTTATTCTGCACTAATTGTTGATAAGATTTGGATTGATGTCCTGAAAGTCAGTGCTGATACTCTAGTTCTCTGACTCCTTCAGTCCATAGTCACTGGGGTAAGTTCTGTAAGCTAGAAGGTGTTTGGTAAATACCCTTCTTCCTTCAAGAAACGTTTTTCTAAATATTTATAAATGTCAGTATTTTTCATGTCCAAAGAAGAACAATGAAGATGGTGAAGAGTCTAGATAACAAGTCCTATGAAGAGTGGCTGAGGGAACTGGGGTTGTCTTGTCTGGAGAAAAGGAGGCTCAGGGGAGACCTTATCGCTCCATACAACTACCTGAAATGTTGTACCAAGGTTAGTGTCAGTATCTTTTCCCAGAGCAATAGGACAAGAAGAAAAGGCCTCAAGTTGTGCCAGGGGAGGATTAGATTGAACTTTGATTGAAAAATTTCTTCACAGAGAGGGTTGTAAAGCACTGGAACAGGCTGCCCAGGGAAGTGGTTGAGTCATGATCCCTGGAGGTGTGTAAAAGATGTGTAGATGTGGTGCTTGGGGACATGTCTTAGTGGCAGACTTAGCACTGTTAGGCTAAGGGTTGACTTGATGATCTGAAAAAGCTTTTCCAACCTAAGTGATTCTATGATTCTATAAAACTATTTTCTCATTAGTCTTGTTGCCCTTTTTGCTTGTAACTTTCTCTGTTGAATTCAGTCTATTGCATCTAGGAAAATACACAGATATATTTATTGAGTTTGTGTGCTTGATTACATGCTAATTGTTAATGTTTTCTCATTTACTGAAAAGACATGAGAAATAAAGACTTTTATAAAGTCTGTATTTGATTAACAGATTAAATAAAAATATCCCCAAACTATAATGGTTTATCATTAAATGATATAGGTATCAACCTTTTTTACTTATATAGGGTTGTGTGTCTCAAAATGTTTTAAAAATTGGAAGTATAAAAAGCAAGCCTCAAGGATGTCAAAATATTACCCTGTACCTTGTACACATATCTTTGAAGTCATGGTCTGCAGCCTACTTCATGTCATCCATCCTAAAAAAAATGTCCTTTAGGCCTCCTGTACTCTGATTTTTTTTTTTATTGAGTATTTCTTTAAGCTTTAAAACCTTCAGAACTTCAGCAAGTACTAGCCTTCACAATTCTTCGGCTGCTAATAGAAAGATCACTACTGGGAAACTGATGCCTCGTACCTACAAAATAGAAAGATCACTACTGGGAAACTGATGCCTCTTACCTACAAAAAACAATATTCTGTCACAAATTAGAAAGTTTATACCATGTATGGATATCAATTTATCATCATAGAATTTGTCTAGATGCTGATACTAGTTAGGTAGAGCAAATGAATGAATATGTGCCCCAAAGGAAAAGCATTTTTGTTCTGAATATTTATAGGTGTTAAATTTAGTTTTATTAGAACATAGTCATTCATATTATTTGGATGAACAGTTAATGAATAAAAGAAATGAACCATTATTTGGAACATTCAAAATACTTCCCACAGGCACTGAATTCAGAGTCAATTATTTTCCATTTTCTAAATGGATGTTTATTGCCTATATTCCTCTTATTAGTAATTAAAACACTTCTCTTTACAGTACAGTAGTGATGCTATATAAGCAGTGATACAAAGACACATGGGTACCATAAATAACAAAAAAACAGATACCTAAACCAGGGATACTCTGAACTATTTTCTGAAGCTCACCTTTCTGATGGATGAACACAGACAATACATAATGTTTTTTGAAATAAATAATATGAGGTATGAAGTCTATCCACATGCACACAGTGTTCCTCATCTTTGTATTTATCAGATATGGCTGTTAAAAATGGTTTAATGCTGCTGAATGAGGTGGGTGCCCTGGTGATGAAAGATACAGAGGAGGCAAAGTTACTGAATACCTTCTTTGCTTCAGTCTTTACTGCTAAGGCTGGCCCTCAGAAATCCTAGTTCTTGAGATAAGAGGGAAACTCTGGAGAAAGGCTTTCTCTTGATCGATGAGGATTGGGTTAAAGATCATTTAGGTGCATTGAACTCCAACAAATCCTTGGTTCCAATGGGATGCACTATGAGTGCTGAGAGAACTGACAGATGTAATTGTTAAGGCACTCTCCATCATCTTTGAAAGGTCATGCAGAACAGGGAAACTGCCTGAGGGCTGGAGGAAAGCCACTGTCTCTCCAGTCTTCACAAAGTGCAAGAAGGAGGACCCAGGAAACTATAGACCAGTCAGCTTCACCTTCGTCCCTGGAAAGGTAATAGAACAGCTCATTCTGGGGGTCATGTCTAAGCATGTGGAAGAGAATAAAGTTATTGGCAGTAGTCAGCATGGATTCATCGAGTGGAAATCGTGCTTGACCTATCTGATGGACTGCTATGATGGCATGACTGTCTGGGTAGATAAGGGCAGAACACTGGATGTCATGTACCTCAACTTCAGCAAGGCTTTTGACACTGTCTCCCATAACATCCTCATAGGAATGCCTAGAAAGTGTGGGTTAGATGAGTGGACAGTGAGGTGGATTGAGAAATGGCTGAACAACAGAGCTGACACCAGACCCTTCCAAGTGGTACCCAGTGGTGAGATAAAGGCAATGAGCACAAATCGAAATACGAGGAATTCTGTTTAGATATATACAAGAAACCATTTTACTGTGGGAATGGGTGAACACTAGCAGAGGTAGCCCGGAGAGGTTTTGGAGTCTCCATCCTGGGAGATATTCAAAACCTGTCTGGACACATCCCAGGCAACCTGCTGTACTTGACCTTGCTTTGAATGGGAGTCTGGACTAGGTGATCCCCAAAGGCCACTTCCAACCTCAGCAGTCCTGTAAATTTACTTCACTCTTGCTGAGGATTATGAAGATAACCTCTAAGGGTTACCTAAACAGCTCTGGATCATAGAAGGCACATTTTACATTCAGTCTCTAGTTTTTGTAGCCTAAATAGCTTTTTTTCCAGTACCAGCAAACGCCTCAGAGATATCAGCAGACATGATTTGGGTGGTATACGCTGTTCATTGTCTGAATAGAGATGAGTTTCAGAAGATGCCAAATAGGCTTTGGGGTAGTTGCTGTGGTTATTGCAAGACTCGATATATGCGTCAACAGAAATGTATGGGCAATTTTCAGTAACCGTCACCAAAGTGCTTCCTCAGCTGACTTACTCTATCATCTATTGATCAGGTCTAATGATGCTGTTCATTTTCATTTTTTTTTTCTTCTATGTAAACAGCTTGAAATGGGATTTAAATGCCAAGTTCTTCCTTAACTAGTCAATTCCCACTAGGCAAATAATTTGTAACGATTAATTTATTTAATTAATATACAGGATGGTTTGCAAGCATCAAATTATGCTTAATTCTTGTTCTGTAACTTTGTCAAGAAAGGTTCAGTGCAAGGCTTTTGCAAGAAACAAAGACTGATTTAGGTGAGAGTTTAGTATCCTTTTATCCCTCAAAAGTTTTAAACCATATTATTTATTTATCAAAATGTGACAGTATTAGTAGAATTTAGTAGAACACTTATGAAAACATCACCAAACCTAGGCTACTGTATGTAATTTTAAACTGATCACATCAAAAATACTCTATCACAGCAAGGTCAAATCAGCAAATTATTAACTACTGAACTGGAATTAGATAATCAAACTAATTAAATCCTCAAGTGAATACGAAAAATATCCTATCTTTATATGTATTCTAAGCAAGTCTAAGGAAGTGGCTGCATTTGTGGGTTGCAGATCCTAACTAAAGAATTTTCCCAGAGTTGTTTCACTGAGTAATTTGAATAGGTAAGTGCTTTAATACTGTCAGAAGGCTATGTTCTAACATCTAAATTGTATTCTTAAAGATATTAATGAAAAAAAATCCAACAAATAAACTTACGTGGAGATTTAAACCTTTCTCATATATTTATCCAATAGGAAAAAACACCATCTTTATCAGGAAACTTATTGAAAGATAGAAGTTTAGCAGACCTTATTTATCAGAAGGTGCCAGGTGACAAGCTCCAGTCTTCCAAAAACTGCACAATACCAAAGTAATCATTGATCAAATTTTTCACCCACTGGTTGCTCACGTAATAGTAATGCAGATAAAACAGAGTATAACCACGCAGAGCTTACATGGGCACACTACCATTTCTATAAATTGAAAAGATAAAAGGACATATCCAAATTAATAAAAACAAAATGAAGAAGAATGAGCTGCTTAAGGCCTAGGGGAGCTTGGACACTCTTTTGCTCCCATAGGACAGGTCCACACAGTGCAGTGGAGCACATCTCCAGGCAACTGCTGATGAAGCTTGTCCAATGCCAGAAGCGATACACTTGATGCATGTTAGCACTGCCCTGGTGCTCAGGTGTAACCCTGATAATATGCCATAGATAATTCTCAGTGTAATGTGTTAGCTGTCAGTAACTTGGATAGTCTCAAACTGAAGCGTAGCACAGAGCCAGTGTTTGTTATAATGGTGAAAGAGTTTTGTACATAAGCTGAGAAAATAAATCCCTACTCCTGTCTGGAGCACATTACATTAAGTACTACTTCTGTTCTTAAAGTAGTGATGGAGACTTAGTGATCCATGTGGTTTTGGCTTCTGGATTTGAGGTATGGCCCCTCAGCATGTCAAAGAATGAAGTACATCTGGAAAACCAGCATCCACGGGAACTTGTTCTTCTCAGCGGACAGAGCATATAATTACTATATGTAACAGTATATGTGTATATATGTCTGAACCTAGAGTTAACAGTCCAGATCTCTGCTCAATGTACAGGATATCCAATCCACATATATACTGAACTCTCTAGGACCATTTTTTTCTCAGCAAATACGGCTTCTCTTGAGAGATCAGAGTTTTGCAGAGGAAATCACCCTGGTGCGCCCTAATGTCCAAAAGAGAGAGATATATGTTTGCAGGTAACAAATGAAGATCAGTTAATTATTTTAAAAGCAGAGTATAAAATTTCTCTTCCTCAATCAATTTTATGCAGATCTCAAGCACAACTATTAAAAAAGGCAAATATTCAACTAATTTTAACAGCAGCTAAAGGAAGTTAATAGAAACGGGTTATTAACCTTAAATTTTAAATATTTTTGAGATGACATTAAGGCAATCTCACCCAGAGAGACACAAATTGGGAGTTTACAGGATTACAAATGAAAAGCTTATTTGCTGCTGCTGTTCTCCATTATTCATTGCTAATCACTGTTCCAGGTAGTGTTTTTACCATGGAGCTAATTTCATAGAATATTAATATACAGTTAAGAAAAAGGCAAACACAAAGTAATAATAAAGTCTACAGACACTCGTAGAACTTTGCCTCTTACTTCCTCTCCTCCCTGTAACTCCACAGAGGGCAAATTAGGACTAGAAGTTTTAAAGAATATAGACTTTTTCCCAAAAGTGAAAAACCTCAGAAACTTCTCTTCAACATCCCCCTCACCAATCCCATTCTATTTGTAACATGCAGACTAAGTGCCTGTCTCAGTGCTTAATAGAAACTGTCATAGCATCCCTTTTAAATAAATGAAGACTATTTATTGCACTTGGCACATGACTAGAGCAGGTCTAGCTTGTGGGAAATGGCACTCTCTGTCAGTTCTATCCCAGTTTCATCAGATCTATTTTAAATAGAGTAGAAAAGGCAACTGTTATGATAAATTTGGAAAAGAAAATAAGTTCTTTTTTTTTCAGATTTGATCAGAAATTGTGTTTTCTTGTATCCTTTTTTTCCTATCATGCCTTGACCTCCATTAAAGTTACACAAAACCTCCCCTTCTTTTGTTTCCATGTGCTCTGTTTCATTTGCTTTTAAAGCTTTTTTTTTTAAAAATGCTTCTTTTCAGGCATCTTTTTAATGAAGAGTTGAGAAGAGCCATAGAAATATAAAATCCCATCATTGATCTCAACCTAAAAGTGTAATTTTAATTCAGACAGATGTAGTAAATTCTATTGGCTTTTTGCTCTTCAGTGTTGCAGTAATCCAAGAAATACTGCTTTTATTTTCTCATAGTCATCTTCTCTGTCTCTTTGGTTTTGTGTGTTCAGCCAATGTGTGTTGCACTTGCTGCTCTTCTGCCCTGATTCTGCAAATGTGGCTGCTGATTCATTTGCATTTCATTTTCCATTCATGCCCTGTGAACTATAGGTTTTAATCTAGTTGATAGTGTGTACAGAGGCAGCTGCATGGAGCCCTGCTGAACACAGGGTGAAGCGTCAGTATCCATGTGCTGCCCACTAATTATTATCAGTTTCCAGAGTGGAGCTGTGCATAAGCAGCCCAGTTTTCCAGCCTACTGCTTCCCTTCATTTGAATCTTTCTTAATACTTTTTTATGATATCAGTAAATGAGATCATAATTAAAACCCAAGCAGATCAACAGTGCCTTCAGATTTTCATGTGTAATCTCTTAATCCTGTACTAATATTAGACATTGGGGTTTTTTTCAAACCCTCTGTTTAACATGTCTGTGCTAGTTCTTAATTTACCCAAAGATTAGCTTTGGTAAGCCAACCCATGAGTGTTTCACAGCAGTCAGCTGATTTCCTTTTCAATTCATCTTTTACATGATTTATTGCTTGCTGAGAGAGCCTAATTAAATCTAATGGACTGCTGGTATACATTTATTGGAATATTGACATTTTATCACCAATTAGACTGTATTCCTTATCTTATTATGCTGTTAGCTGGCTTTATATCACTTTACCTGATAGGATTAGGAAATGCTTCTTCCTGTTTTTCAACATACTTGTTTTCAATTAAGTGTTGAGGTTTTTTGTTTGGAAAACAGAAGCTTTACATATCAGAAGATAAGTATACAAGGTGTGAAGATGTATGTAACTGGAAGGCATAATCATCTTAAATAGCCTTCTCTTTTTCTCCCCGTGTATTCTCTCTCTTTCCAAAATACATCCCATACTGATAAATTCAGCTTCTATGTGCAAATCGTCTTTCAAGATAGAAATGCTTTCCATTTTCCAAACCATTTTGCAACAAGAAACTTCTAATAATTTCAGCTGTGATACCTTGCTAAGCTGTAATGCATCCTGAGTGTCTTGTACCAGTAGGTATCTTTAGACTTCAGAAGAGTGACTGTGTCATGCTGCAGCACCAAAAGCATGGAGGGCTCTTGTGGGAAGTTTAACCCCAAGCAGTGCTGGTGAGTGTCAGAGCTGCTGTAGGGTTACTTAATGCCTGTTAACTCTGTCTCTGCAGATGGTCATTAGAGAAAAACAGCAGCAAAGCAGATACAGGCACATGTGCTTGTACAACACCATTTAGATTGTACATTTTTGATCCTTCAGGAAGTATTCCTTAGACTCCTCAGCAAAGGAATGGAAGAAAGCTAAGCAAAAGTAAGTGTTAAATAAGTTTTATACATCTGGACTGTGTTCATTGTACCAACTAAAAAAAAAGTAAGAACTGTGCCTGAGAACAAAAGCCCCCACTTATACACCAAAAGTCTCTTCACCCGAAACATGTGCAACCAACCTACTGGTCACAGATCCTGAACTATACTCTTTTCAAAGCCGTGTCCAAACATTGTCTGGAAAAGAGCTTGTTGGCACTGGATATAACTCTTCAAAGAAGACTGCTAGCGATTATGCACTCTGGTCAATCCTTGACCAGTATCCAAGTTTTCTTATGTTTACTAGTATATTTATCTGTAGAGGTTTTCAGCCTTATGATACCGTACGAAGCTTTCATTATGTTTCATTGACTTAGGTAGTAGGGTGGAGAAATTCAACACTGAAATCTGTGCAGAGTAGCAAAAGTGGGACTGTGCTACATAAAAATTTGAAAAAGAAAAATATGTTCAAATGGATTTCTGCAATAAATGGTTATAATAGCACTGATATCGGTAAAACTGAACTATTACAGGCACTATCCAATATTTAGTGTCCCAATATTAGTCATAATAAATAATACCATATCTTTCCACCGTATACGATATCTGGCATTTTTGTGGGGGTTTTTTTGCACATTGTGATGATAATTAATGAAGCACTACACCTATCTACATTTTCTCTTAATTTGCAGTAACTGTTAATGATGAAATTACAGAGAATATAAAGCCATTATATTTTATATATTCTGTCATGTGTAAAGTATTTGTTACCAACCAGGAGACTTGCTCACCAAGAATATTATCTGTGAACCACAGGATTATTGAGCAAAACAGACTGTAAAAATAGAGGATATAAATCAACAGGCTTCACTGTTGTTTACATTAGAAATACACGGTATCTTGGTGATACGAGGAACATCTCTGATGTACGATGATGGAACCAATCAAGAATTATATTTATTAGTGATTCTGACTTTAAACCAACACTGCAGTTGGGTTTTATTACCGGATTTGGTTATTGGGCTGTGATTTGAGGCAGCTGTGGTGCCAGCACATTCTTTTCTTTACTGTTTTAGGGGGCAATATCCTCCTCCAGAGGTGCCCTGAGAACAAGAGAGTGTTTAAGCTTTAGGCCTGCTGTGCCCGTGCAGTAAGATCTACCAGAAAATGTCTGTCCTTGCTATTTTCATATGTCCCTTGAATTCTGCCCCTGTTGATGACCACTTTTGTGATGTATGCTGGTATCTATCCTACATATATACTGCAAAGGAGAGATAAATTGCTTTGGATTCCAGAGGAATTAGTATGTCTAAGTTTCCTCCCTGGAATCATAGCACTGGTGGATAAATTTAGGATATTCAGGGTGAATATGGAAGAAACCTCTAAGGTTCCTCTCACATAAACAGATATTTAGGGTCCAGTGGCAGCTGATACTGTATTCTACTCAGTTGCTGCTGAGACCTTCAAAGGAGTGAAGTATGCTACATTTTGCCTCAGAAGTGAACATAGTATACTATTTTTTCTATACAAAGTAACTATCTAATGCAGATAAACCAGGGTAATGTGTGGGTTGTTAACATAACCCTGAAAGAGTTACCTTGCTAAATTACAAGAAAGGTTTTCATATGTGTGTATGAATTTCTTTCCTAACCTGTATCACTAATGCCACTGGAATACAATTATTTGGTTTTGTTCTAGATTTATAGGTGGCTATATGCAAATTATAGTGATGATGGGAAAATAACTGTACATTAAAAATACTGTTACTGAATAGTTCTTATATAATAAAGTAGCCCGCTTCTTAATGTATTATTATTCTCCTGATGATTTAACAACTTGTATTACAGATGCATTAGATGAAGCAGCAACAGCAGCAGAGATAGCAGCATAAACATCATGCTCCACTGCCTGCCCTGTGCTAAAGAAATTAAGAGTGTGGGAGGAAGAAACATAACATTGTGAGTGCTGAGACTGACAGCCATGGAAGTGATGAAGTCTTATGAAATCAACAGCATGTAGGATACATACTCACCAATTATGATGACAGGGTTTCACTAACAGGTGGACTTCCTATCATTATACCCAAAGAGATCTGTTAAGACAGTTTCCAAAAGATCAAAACCAGCATATATAATTTTAAATAGATAATAAAAGTTGAATCCAGCAGCTCTTCTAACACAATCTCATCCTGTCTCCTACCAGTTTGAAGTTTGAACTGTGAAATGTTTTTTTTCCATTTTGGGTTTGGACTATTATTCACATCTGGCTTAAAAATATTTTGTAGCCACTTGTTGTCAGGGTTAGCACATTGTCTTGGTCAGACATGGTGTACCAAGAGCTTGGCTGATAGCACTGTGTCTGTAGCACCAAGCGTGTAATACGTATACGACTGCCAACTGCAGAGCAAACTCTCAGGAAGACCTGCTGGGTAAGAGTGTTTTTATTTGTTTGTTTTTACGCACAGAACGCAGGATTTATAGAAATTACTTTATTTATAACTGACCAGCTTTGTTGTGAGGCGTGTCAGAATGCATATTGCATTTATTTGTCCTTAAGCTGGTACACTGCGCTCTTTTACATAGTCTGGGTGAGGGGAGGAAAGATTGCTACTGCCTGGTGCCCCCACTGGGTGTACTGAAGATGGAAAATGTCTGCAAAGCTGCTAGGTGTGCAATTGCCAGAAAAAAAGTTTGGTAGTCCTCAGCATAAGCAATTCAAGGAAAACCTGGTTTTGGTTTTCTTCCTTTTTTTTCCTCCTCTCATTTATCAAAAGCTTTTGAGAAGTACCTATAAGGAAATTATCTAGGCAGATTCACCCCAAAGCTGTAGCTGATGTGGGGGTCTCATAGATGTGGCTGGAAGACAATTCCCATTTTACTCAATTTGTACTATCACAAGCAACCACATAGTCCTGTCTATAAACTTCTCAAACTGCAAAACCTTATTGTTTTGCTTGTTAAAAAGCTTTTGAATTTATAATTGGTTAAAATGAACTTATTTTTGTAACGACACTGTCATTTCTGTTTACATTTTTTTTTCTTCTTTTGGGCATTCAAATTAAACAAACAAACAAACACAAAAAAAATAACACCCCCACAAAAAAAAAACCACTAGGAGCACTTCCTTAAGTGTCAAATTGTCTTTCATAAGCGTGAGAAGACATAATTAAACACAGTATTCTGGGTCAGGTCTTACCTTTACCTTGTAGAGCAGTGCAGTATTTCCTTCTAGATATGCCTCATTTGTCATGTTCTGGAATCACATACAATTTTTTCTTTAATGACTGTATCACTTTGTTCAGAGGAACTGTTTTCAGTTAGCACAACCAGTTCTTTCCTCTCCTTTTGTTTCGACTCAGAAATTCTTTTTAATGCTGTCCAAGATGCATTTTGTGCGATTACATTTAATTCTGTTTCTATCATTTATGTCTTCAGCATCACTTCATTGCTCTGGTATGATATCGTTATCTTCCCTCTTAACAGTGATATCTTACAGCTTTGGGTCAGCACCATGTTTTGGCAGCAAGCTTCTGTACAGTGGTTATTATTACAAATGTTACATGAGACTCATCTCAAGAATGATTCCTAACAAAAAGTACTTGTCAATTTTCTTTAGCTCAACAACTCAATTTTCAGTGCATCTTGACCTCCAATTTACTCAGGTCTGTAGCGACCTTTGTATTCCTGTGTCAGTCCTTTTCTTGTCTGGCTGTACAAGTTCCTGGCTGCACAAGTTTTGCAATACTCCTCAAATGAGTGAGAAGTACTGATGTCTTAGCAAAGTATTTATTGCTCAGATTTTGTCTCTTCATGCAGCTGCAGATTCTATTCCTATCAAAGTATTTATAACACATCCATCACCAAAGTCCAAGAAACCCATGGCAAGCAGAAAAAAATACGTATTTACAAAAAGCCTTCTCAGAAGACTGCTGCCTTTAAACATTGAAAGTTTTTCATTCACATATATAATTTTACAAAGTGTTCATACCTAAATGCCCAAGGAAAGTAAGGGATTATTTATATTAATTCTTGTGTGAAACAGTAAGAAAATTCAGTTAAATCCTGTAATATGTTGAGTAGCTTTGTTTAGTGTTTGTTTATACCAAGACACACACATGAGGTCATATTCATTTTACAATCACAGTTAAAATAAGTTCACTCAAAGAACACGTCAACAATAACATGATGGGAAAATGAAGAGAGTCTAAATGTTTACACCTGTCTTGTATTTTTAAGTTCCCTGACAAAAGTGGCTAGTACCACTTTGTAGCATAGAGAATAATGCTGCCACTCTTTTGTATACAGTCCCAACCGAGAAGCAGCTTTTTTCCTCTTTACTCGGTGACATTTTCTTTCTGGTTATTAAAAATAGAAAAGGACAGACGCATACTTAGATGTGCATTAACTTCATAAATTGTTAATCCTAAAAAGACATGCTGCTCACAGAGGGGTGTAGTTTAATGCTGTGGACTGCCGTTCAGTGACTATCACTGTTTCTTACGTCAGAAATAATGCACATCAGGCAATATGTGCTTCTCTATAAATTAAGAGCATTCTCAGGGTGTCCCTTAATGCAAGCAAGAGCTTCATTTGTTTTTGAAAAAAAACTCAAGTAAAACCAACAAATATAACTGGAATGGCTGTCTAGCTTGTGTCCCTGAGCAGAAATGAGCAAGAAGCAGGTTTGCAACGTGTCTTGAAGATCAGGACCAATGCTCCTCCTGATAGACCATTAGCTCCCAGCTCTCCCCCGAGAGGGGTCTCGCCTTGGGTGACCCTGTCCCAGCATCCAGGCTGGGCAAGTGCTAGGGCATCCAGCCTCATGTCAAATATGCTGAGCAGGATGCCTGGCCCTCCCACCTGCATGGTCAGCTCTGCAAAGGACCTCTTTGCAGTAGGAGACAGGGCAGAAAAGGAGCACGGGACATTTGTGTGGATACTTATTCCAGTTAAAGCAGGATTTTGCCATGAATTTCATCCCATGTTACTTTTGTTATCTTTTTCTCTGATTAGCTACTGTATATACTACCATTTCTAAACCTATTTCACTCATTCACTTCCCAGCCATAAGCTTTTGGTCTTTTTTAAGTTAAACTAAAATGCTTTAATGTGCTTAGCAAAGTCTTTATCAAAAAAACATGAGAGGGGAGAAAAACCTTGAAAGTTTTCATCACTTACATGAAAGGAGGGTAGCAAATATTTCTAAACTGTGTTCCAGCTTAGGAGAAAACTGAAAGCCAAATCAAAAAAAAAAATAAAAAAAATAGAAGATTTAGGTATGTATGCTGGAATTTAGACAGCTAAGTCCAAAATGTCATCCTAAGAAACCTGACTCTGCTATTGCCTCACTCAGAAACATGTTTTAGCTTTCCATGTACATGTGCCTCGACCGCCTGATGAAGTTGTTCCACAAGGCGTAAGATAATTAATCATCTGAAAATAATGAATCCTTTCCTAGTAGCTATGTTTTAAAAAACATATCTAAATACAGTAACTTTAAAAAAATTAACTGCAAGAGCAACTGTGGTTCTAACACAGAATATCATCCTAATGGTGCTGTTTGGTGATGACCATGAAAACATTTCCCAAGTTTTGGAAACCAAGAAGTTTCAGAAAGTATTAAAAAGAAAAGGAACTGAGAATCTGCAGGTGCAACTGTAGCATTGCTGAATATAGGAACACATGTCTCTTCCACATATTCAGGTTAATCTATAAGAATAGAGATGAGCTCACTGAACCTAACTCATTTTCTGTTGTGAGCATAGTGAAAGACCAGAGCACCTTCATCAGCACTGCTAACAAGAAGGCAGATTCACAGTGATAAAACTCTGTTCAGAGTCTGTGCCACGCTATCAGATATGTATCCATATGAATGTGCCAGAATTGAAATTCTCATTATTGAGCACAACAATGCCAGTAGGAAGCAAAAGAGATGATGATTGTAAAATAATTGCGTCCCCCCATCTGCTGAGGAAAAAAAGTGGAATTTTTTGTGTTATATGGATATATTATATAATGCTTTGCCATTAATAAAGAAGTATTTCTATATCTATATTTTTAGTACTATATCTGCATTATCCATAGATACTGCATAATCCGTAGATACTGTATAATCTCTTGCTGTAATTATTTTATCATAGATGTTAAAACTGTTCCTATTCTTTGTCCCTTTTTCCCTTTTCTTCTTGCATATAAAGATATTAAATAGCTTCAAATGACTATCATAAAAGTCATCTGTGGAACTATAGATCCAGTTGTGTCACAGACGTAGGCTGATGTAAGATATGAAGGATACATTTATAGCACTGGTTGTGTTCAGAAAAATCTGCTGAAATAATTTTCCACGAAAATGATGAGTTTAATCAAAACCTAAAATATTTTAAGTATACATGGATTTAATATTTTTTTCCTAGAAAAAGTTATTTTAAGAAGAACAAGGGGTG
>WUAM01000179.1:20931027-20943402 GCA_024336885.1 Actenoides hombroni | reverse complement strand
AGTTAATTTAATAATTTTGTATTTACTATACCACATAGTCACATACAGATCTATGGGACTGGATGGGATCTACCCAAAGGTACTGAGGGAGATGGTGAAAGTGCTCACCACACCACTTTCCATCATTCATCAGCAGTCCTGGATAACTGGGGAGGTTCCAGTTGACTGGATGTTAGCAAACATGATGCCCATCTACAGGAAGGGCCAGAAGGAGGATCTGGGGAACTACAGGCCTCTAAGTCTGACCTCAGTGCCAGGGAAGGTAATGGAGTAGATGATCTTGAGTGCCCTCACAAGGCACATACAGGGCAACCAGGTGAGCTGGCCCAGTCAGCATGGGTTTAGGAAAGTCTGGTCCTGCTTAAGTAGCCTAATTTCTTTCCATGACAGGATGACCCACCTAGTAGATGAGGGAAAGGCTGTGGGTGTTGTCTGCCTGGACTTTAGTAAAACTTTTGAAAACATGGAGAAACTGGCTGCCAAGATTCACCAAGGCCAAGTCCCACATCCTGCACTCAGGTCACAACAACCCTATGCAAACAGGCTTGGAGAAGAGCAGCTGGAAAACTGCCCTTGCAGAAAAGGAGCTCTGTGTGTTCATTCACTGGTGGCTGAATATGAGCCAACAGTGTGTCCAGGTGTCAAGAAGTCCATCCTGTCTTTTATCAGAAATAATGTGGCCAGCAGGACCAGGAATGTTATTATGCCCCTGTACTCAGCACTGGTGAGGCCACACCTTGAATACTGTGTTCGGTTGTGGGCCCCTCACTACAAGAAGGACGTTGAGGTGCTGAAGCATGTACAAAGAAGGGCAACAAAGCTGGTGAAAGCTCTAGAGAACAAGTCTTATGTGGAGCAGTTGAGGGAAGTGGGGCTGTTTAGCCTGGAGAAAAGGAGGCTCAGTTGAGACATGACTCTCTACAGCTACCTGAAATGAGGTTGTAGTGAGGTGGGTGTCAGTCTCTTCTCCCATGTAGCAAGTGATAGGACAAGAGGAAATGGCCGCAAGTTGTGCCAAGAAAAGTTTAGATTAGCTAGTAGGAAAAAAATTCTTCACAGGGTTGTCAATCACTGCTACAGGCTGCCCAGGGAGGTGGTGGAGTCTCCATCACTGGAGGTTTTTTAAAGATGCACAGATGTGGCACTTACAACATGGTTTGGTGGTGACATGGCAGTGCTGGGTTAATGGTTGGACTTGATGATACTGTAGATCTCTTTCAACCAGGACAATTTTATGATTCTATGTTCTTTTTTTTTTACTCATGTGGATTTCCCCACTTCCTTTACATTATTGTATGAAAATACAACAAGAATCCTACTTGCTGAAATGGAAAAACTTATGTCTTAAAACAAGACAAAAGTAAAACCCACTGTGAACAAGAGAGGAGGCACTTTTGTTCTAGACTGATATATATTTTAAAAAATTCAGTACTTTCCCTATGATTAGAAATTACAAGTACTTTTGTTTTCTCTTTCCTTATTAAGAGCTTCTGCTGAGTAGGACAAATTATGAACGAACATTATCAATGACAGAAGGTTGAAAAGTAAAGTCAAAGAAGGTGTTAAGTGTACTGTGAAGAACGGTCTTGAATTTTATTTTGTTTTTTATACAAGGAACATTTGATGGTATTTGTGTCAGAAAGCGCTTCATGACTGGTTTAAAGAATCTGGCCTATCTCTAAAGAAATAGAACATATATCCAAGACTGTGCCTCTTGCCTCACGTTAGTGTAATTATGAAGAACACAGCCAGCTAGAATAATGAAATGGCACCATTTTGCAGTCACTGTTCCCAGTCCGTGAAGCCCCTAAGCTTGGTTGTGGGAAAATTAAAGGATATATCAGGAAAAGGAGTTTTGTCCACACATTTCCTTTTCTGTTTTGTTTTAAATGCAGAGAGTCTCTTTCAAAGGAAATCTCAAAAGTTTTCATTCTCTCAATAAAAGTACCTGCCAGTGTTCATCTCCTGTCTGTGACCTTGCCTGGAATACAGACAGCTCTAAAGCTTTGCCATCCATGCATACTAAGGATAACACAAAAGCTAGATCTTAAGTGCATAAGTTACAATATCTTGTGTGAAGAATGTAGGACTCTATATAAGCACATTTTTCTTCCTCTTTTCCACATTGGTTTGCACTATTTAAGGCTAATAAAAAACAAATAGGAAGGGATTTCATGAACTTTTGACTGCAGAGTGAAAATCAGCCAAAGTTAACCAGAAGCATCCAGAAGAACCAACATTGCAACCAATGCACTTTCATTCATCTTTTCCACTAATGACTCTGACTTCCTTTTGTTTTCCTAAATTTGTCAAGCCACAGTAATACTGTGGCACACCATACATTAGCAGACCAGAAATACTGGTAAGAATGTACAAGAGGGACCTCTTCTACAGTCTCATGAGGTAAAGCTGTTACCTAGTTTATGATCTTGATTTTAATTTCTCATTCCACAACTGTACTTTATTTTATAACCACAAAATAAATTTGGAATGTATTTTGTAAGAAAGCAGTGAGATTTATTCTAGTATATTATTAGAATCGAGTTGTCATATAATGTTTTCAGCAGTAGATCTTGAAACGTTTTACAGAAAAGACAGCTCACATTTTACAGATGGAGAAACTCAGACACCGAACCAGAAGCACCCTGACTTTCATGTTGACATTGAAGAACAGAAGAAAATTATATTTTCAGACACAAAACCAATTTGTTCAGGGTAACTGCCTTGTATTTGAAAGTTCAGTGTACAGCTGAATGGGAAAGATATACTACCAGTGGTAAAGCTTTGTTAAATTAAGCTAGCATGTAAGGGAATCAGAATAGTAATAGTAGGAGAAACAAGTATGTAGGAAGCAAAATATTTCATTATAAGAAACCTGAGACCAATGAATGTAAGAGGAATATTTTGATCCTGTCTTCCTTCTTGGGGAATGCAAAAAGTGAGAAGAAAGGGCACAGATAAGTCCTTTCCCTGATTAATAACTGTACAGTTTGCATTTGGAAACCTGAGTCACTAAATTTACATCACTGGTCCCCAACAGTCCTTATGCATACAGGCTGTTCTTTTTTGTCATCCCTGGATGATGGCAGAAAAATCCCACCATCTCAGCTGTCATCAGAAGCAGGTTTCTGTTTGGGTTGCTATTGGAAAGTTCCAAATGCAGAACTGCAACTGTTACTGCAGACTCAAGTCAACATCTGTGAGGCAACAAAAGTCTCGTATTCTGAAAGAGTAAATATTCCCAAACCTTATGGCTATTAGATGAAAGGTGTGCTTTCATATCAGCTGCCATTTACCTTTTTCTTAATTTTCACATTTTGTGTGCTGTAGTTTTTGTATAACTAAGATATGATAGCTCTTTCAGGAATGCAATGAACATGTCAATTAATACAAAGTAAGATTGTATTCATTGTAAATGAGCACTTACTAAAATGCATTAAATGCTGCTTTTCTAGCTCTGTGACTTTTTTTGTGTGTGTGATAATATTCCAAAGTAATTATTCCATCTGCTGGTCAATCCTCTGTTGAGCCAGACAAAGATGGGAAAAGAAAATAAGACTAAGTAAATTAGCTTAGCTTTAATGAAACCCTGATAAAACAATTATTGACTGTTCCTGTAGTCAAACTGAGGTAGAACTAACAGTGATAATCAGAATTAGGTTATTATTTTCTGTGTAATGTTTTACTATATGGTAGGTTACTATGACAATGTGACAATTGCTCAGGTTTGTTTGGCAAATGAAATTTGATGTAAAAATCTTCAAAAGTACTCTCTGCTCACTGTCCCAAGAGAATTTTTAGTGTATTTTCCCTTCCTGCTCTCAGTCTTTTTGTTGCTATGCAAAACTATAAAAGCACTCAGCTCCTAATGCAAACATTCTTCAGGTAATTTACTGGCTTGTGGTGAAATGTGTAAATAAATCTGTATTTCTAGTCTGAAATTCATATACTCTTTCTTATGGGGCTTTTTTGTTGTTTTCATTGCCTCTGTTAGGGCTAAATTAGGTATCAACTAATAGTATCTGTATTTCAGTACTGCTAAGACCTGTGTTGTGAATCTCTCCAAGATTCGGTATTTAACATTTAACATTTTTATTAATTAAAAACTGCAAATGTAGTTACTATTTCAAGGAAGAATGAGTTTAAACAAACACATTTCAGCCTGAGTTGGGCATAATTTATTAATTGCAAACTGTAAGCGATTAAATATCTCAGTTGTGTATATTGATTGTGTTTCCTGATAAATATCTGAAACATCTGGAATAAGAGGAGTATGAAGTCTTCCTACTCTTTCTAATGCTGGTTTCACCTGGGTTAGAATCAGAATCTTTGTTACTTGGTCAGGGGTGGAAATATGACGTGTAAATAGTCATATTGACGTATGAAATAATAGAAGTTTAAATACAACTATGGGATGCAACTAGCAGTCCCCTTACAAAAAATATTTCTGTAAGGGATGAGGTATTTATGGAATGAATAAATAAATACTGTAGGCAAGATCTCACCACTAACAGATTACGCATCCTGTTGAACACATAAATTTGAATCAGAAGAGTATGTAGTTTCTGTAGGACCAATTTTACAAGCCTAAAGTTGCTCAAAACAGGTCTGGTGCTGTTTATCCTTTGCTGTTTATCCCTGTTTATCCCTGCAAGATGGGAGGAGTTCAATGCGAAGAACTAGGGTGAGGCAAGAAAGTGTTGTAGAAAGTCTTGAAGAAAGCATGGAAAAGCCAACCAGGACCTGGCTGCTCCACAGACCTATGTAGTTGCTTAATCAAAGACAGAGGAAACTCTTCTGGCAAATTATTTTTTCAATTCTACCCAAATTAAATTCAGAAACAGGGTCTTGAGTTTGGATGGAAACCGCTTGTGGGAACTTTTTTTTATATTAAAGCAATATGGATTTTAAGCTTTAAATGGGCTTGCTTAGAAATATGAAGAATTAAATTATATTTCTAAGAAAAGGTATTTGTTTTCCACTTCTTCCATCCAGACATTAAATAGCTAGCTCTGGAAAGTACCACTTTATCTACTTCAGGAGAACCTACTTCCAGAGCATCTGCATTGCCAGTCTCTTTTCAGCAGTGCCCTGTCATAGGAAGAGAGGTAATGGTAGCAAGGTGAAACACAGGAAGTTCCACCTCAACACGAGGAAAAACTTCTTCACTGTGAGAGTGACAGACCCCAGAGGAACAGGCTGCCCAGAGAGGTTGTGGAGTCTCTTTCTCTAGAGATTTTCAAGACCCGCTTTGATCTGTTCCTGTGTGGACTGCCCTGGGTGTTCCTACACTGGCAGGGGTGTTGGACTTGATGATCTCCAGAGGTCCCTTCTAACCCCTAACATTCTATGATTCTATGCTTTGTGTTGTTAATTTTTTTTTTTTGTAGTTTATTGCTTTGATCCTTGTTTCTCAGTCTCTACCTTAAACCTCTTCTTTTTATGTTAGATGTGGGTTGCTTTTCCTCACACTTAAGGCCTTTGGTTGCCTATCCGCACCTAGCCCCTATCATTTGTGTAATGGTAACTCTTAGCCTGAACTTGACCATGGTACTTTCTCTATTGCACACATTTGTGTCACCTCTGATGCTGCTTCTTACTTGAGGGAGAAGATACCACTAACATCTGCAAACCTATTGTGTTATTATTCTGTAAAATCTTCTTTAAAACTCTCTGATTTTGTGCTGCTCATATAAATTTTGACAAATGAGTAGACAGCTGGAGGTCTGAGACAACTAGCCTATTGTGCTGACTAATATGGCATTTTTTGGTACTTTCCCATCTGTCTGTCTCTTCCCATCTGTTCTTTCTTGTCTTGTTCTTAGATTTTAACCTGTTCAGGGCAAAGGTCAGCTATTAATTAATGATGATGCAGCCCAACTACATCACACACAATGTAGCCTATTACTAGAACATACAGTCTGTAAGGGAAATAAAATTTATATTAATAACAACAGCCATCTCAGTAATAGCTGTAAATTCTTTTTAGACTTAGCTTTATATTATTCTTATAGGATTAAGTGATGAGGAAACATTTAGGTTAGTACAAGATGCATTACATTACTTTTGTCTTCAAGTATTATCTAAGAAGGGTCTGAAGAAATTTTGCATTATTTCAAAAATTACTCTTAGGAATCCCAGTCTGTTTTGAATTCCTAAATGTGATCACTATAGTACTGTCCCTTAAATGCTGTTGTTTCCATCTTGTTAAAAAAGTAGTTTGTTCTGCAAATACTCAGGATTTCTGTTAAAAATTTCACATTGTCTTTACTATATTGTAGTTGTAGTCTGTGTGGTTTCACTGTTTCCCAAACAGAATTCATTTAATGAATTCAACCTTCACAGTTTGTGGGTTTATGTTGTATAGTCGTAATATTTTCTTTGTATGGATATGGAATATTTTTACATGCAAATGATTTGCAAAGTATTTTGCTTTTTTGCAGAGGACAAGATATGCGCAGAGTGAATTCATGATCCTTTACATGTTCAATATTTTTTAGTTTACTTAAATATATAGCATATAAATAAGATTTGTTTTCTGCATATGTTTTCATATTTTCTGTAGCTATTTACTCTACATGCTTTGAATGTTCCATAAGGCTGATCTAGAAATTTGGATCTAAAGATAGTGTGTTATTATCAACATGTGCTTACATAGTTCAGGATGCAAAGCCTCATTAATTTCATATTGTTTTACTTTATTTTTCATGTACCAGACCTTAATGTTAAAATAGATGAATGGCACTGCTACAGTGGAAATGTTAGTCTGAAATGTACTTCATGCTATGTACACAGAAGTGAGGAAGACCTCATTGATGACCATCACTGTTACTTAGTGAAAGCTTTCTGCAAACATTTCTGGTCCTTTCACAGAGTTCTTGACGTTTCTGAGGTGTTTCTATTATCAAAGAAACCAGCAAGGAAAGGCATAAAACTATACAAAAATAATCAGAGTACATTCTGAATTGCTGTCCTATTAGTGCTGAACCCTTAGAATAATTCACCTTGGACTCTTATCCAGTTCATATAATTCACTGCTAGTTCTTAGTAATCAACAGTAAAATGCAGACTTGATTCAAGTGTGCATTTCCCATTGTTTTGCCCTTGCTTATTGCCTAAAGTATAGGCATAAGTATCATGTAAGCTCATCAAGATTGCTGGTATCAGAAATATTTCTTTAATGTGAAACTTCTAATGCCAAAGCCAGTGCACAGTATTTTGACAACTTTCTGCTAGCATGATTTATACACATTCTGTAAATTTACATTAACATTCACTTGTTTTGCATACCAGTAGAAAGAAACCTGTAAAATTGAAAGAGCTGTGAGGAAGAAATGAAGATTACACATTTTATCTAAAGTGATTTACAAAGCAAAGTAACGTGAGATTATATTAGACAAACAGGAAAAATGGAGGAAAATTTTTGATGTTAGTATCTGAAATTGAGCAGGGAAGCAAGTCACGAAGACACTGGTTGATTCTGTCCCTTTTTTATTGTTTGGTATTTTTCCTGTTTCTCAAACTGTTAGAACAGAGTAACCAAGACTGAGGCCACTGACAGTCCCCAAAGAGGAGAGTTCTTACCAATGAGTTGTGAATTAACTTTTCTGAAAAGAAAGTATCAAAACAAAGATACCTAAAATTGCTGTGCTAATCACTCTTCCTCTGCTTTAACTCATAATGGAGTTTCTAAGAGAGCAGCAGTGGTTTTGGAAGTGACTGAATCTCTGAAGTCCCACTGAAATACATTTCTGACTGGTAGACCTTATTTGAGATGGCATCTTTTACATTCCATCTATACTTGTATTGAAAGTAAACTGTATTTGATGAGGACATTATGAAGTCAATATTTTTAATGTATGTTTGCGTCACAAGAAGACAAGTAATTGCTTCATGTATGTTTCAGATTGCTATAAACTATCACTAACAAGGGCAGTCCATTCCCTTGAATACTCTTTCCCATCTCTCTAGTGCCTTCTGTTCTGGCATAAGCATTTATGGCCGCATAGGAAGCCACATCTGACAGCTGAGAAGTTAAAACTAATTTAGGAAAAACAAAGTGTGAGTGGTTCAAAAAGAAGCGTTGCTCATCTGGGTGGAAAGAGATTCAGCTTCATGTTGCCTAAAACTCTGATTAGGGCTTTGCCAAACACAGACCCAGTGGCTAAAAGACTATTTCACACTTGAGCAGGTGCCCAACCAATATTAATATTTACAAAGCAGAAGGCAGCAGACAGCAATATGGTTGAGAACAGACTGAAATTCCTGATTGACTTACAAATAAATACGCCTTTAGAAGAAAGGGAAAGGGAGTGAGAAAGGGGAATGATGATATTTGGCAACCTCAGATGGACCCCCAAGAAACAAGGGACTATATCAGTGATAAACAACTATATAGAAGTCAGTATCCTTCCCCAGGATCTGAACAGTGATCTTGATCTGATCTTGATCTGATCAGTTTTCTCTGAATGTTATCTGAGGACACTGAATAAGAAATAGAACTGAGCCTCTAAACCCACAGGTTAGGTCATCGTTTATACTTTGTCCCATGCATCCTGAGAAGGAGATGCATGAGTTTTGTTTCTGCAATGCAAAACCACAATTATTGTCTTTCTTTTTTTGCCACTGCCCTTGCAGAGCTTTTGCAAGTGTGGATGGCTTGTAATTTTATTTATTCTTGTTGCTTAGCCTGTGTTAGATGCAATTTCTCTAATAGTGCCTAATATCTTGGTGATGAAAGAATAAGAAAGTACCTTTGCTTTTAGCTACAAGGGCTAGAGTAGGAGCTAGAAGACTGGGATCTGTGTGTGTCAAGGAAC
This sequence comes from Actenoides hombroni, assembly GCA_024336885.1. NCBI lineage: Eukaryota > Metazoa > Chordata > Aves > Coraciiformes > Alcedinidae > Actenoides > Actenoides hombroni. The sequence goes on along the minus strand of WUAM01000179.1, from coordinate 20,934,583 downwards.
TCTCTTCAAGTGACCAGTATTAATGAAGTAAACTTTCTGCCAGCATCAATTAGGAGAAAGAAGCACTGGAGTCTTAAGTGAGATTATAAGAGCAACATGATCAAATTTCCTGATTTTGATCATTCACCTGACTCGTTTTTGTGTTAAATTGGGAATATCACTCTAGTTAAGTCCTGCTGACTTTCAGATGCCAAATTTCTCATTTGCAGATAATTTGGTGGACTTCAATCACAGAATGGTAGGGGTTGGAAGGGACTTCTGGAGATCCTCTAGTCCAACCCCTCTGTAAAGCAGGTTCACCTAGAGCAGGTTGCCCAGCATTTCATTCAGGAAGGTTTTGAATGTGTCCAGAAGAGACTCCACAGCCTCTCTGTGCAGCCTGTTCCAGTGTTCCATCACCCTCAAAGAAGTTCTTCCTCATGTTCAGGTGGCATATATTTTTTCCTCATGAATAATTTTTTTTTTTCTCGTCATGAGTGTCCAGTGACAGGACTAGTGTCAATGGCCATAAACTGGAAAACAGGAGGTTCAACCTTAACATGAGGAAATGCTTCACTGTGAGAGTAACAGAGCCCTGGAACGGGCTGCCCAGAGAGGTGGTGGAACGTTCATCTCTGGAGACTTTGAAAAGCCGCCTGGACTTGTTCACGTGTGATCTACTCTGGGCAATCCTTCTCTGGCAGGGGGGTTGGACTAGGTGATCCTTAGAGGTCCCTTCCAACCCCTACCATTCTGTGATTCTGTAAGTAATAACTTTTCCTTAATATGAAATAAGCATTTCTTTAAGAGAAAATATTGCATCTAATAAGCAACTGATGAGCATTGTTCATGGACAGAAGGGAGTATTTTACCTCTTACCTGATAGCCACTGAATAATAACCACTCAAAAAAGAGGCAAATAATATTAGCATACAGAGGTGAGCATGAACATACTTTAGAGTCTGGAAATGAATGACGAGCACATCTACCAGATGTTGCCAAGAACTTACTGAAATAGAAACCATTGTGGCTTTTCACTGTAGCAAGTGAAGTTATGGAAGTGTCATGCTTTTGTTTTGAGAACAACAAAAGTTGTTCTTATTTGTTGTGTATACTAACACATTTATTTCTGAGATTTCCTTCAAGCATCAAAATTATTTTAAGTACCTACATTTTCAGATTCTGAGTGAGGGAAAAATAGTTCTATGGGTGAAGAGAGTACAGCTCAACCATTCTACAAGAAAAATACATTTGTGACCAATTGCTTGCTCTCTAAAATAACCAAAACTCTCCAATCTGAAGATCAAGCTCAGTCTTATATACTCTATACTGCTATTAGTATATTTGTATTTTATTGCTGTTACTCTGCTGTTAGTGGAGATTAATATAGCATATGACTGCCACTGAAAAATGTGATGACTTATCCAAATCTTGCTTCAGGAAGAAAATTCTATACTGCTTCAGTGAGTCCTATTTCTCCAAATAACTTATATACAAAATATGAAGCATCTGTTTGTCTCTGGAAGTTTGTGTTGTCTGTTAGGAACTTGTCAGATAACTTTACAATATTCCTTTAGCTGAGATAGTCTTTTAAAATGTTGCTGCTGGGATTTTGCAGAAGATCTTGCAATCTGTTTGCTGAACAGGAGTCTCTTCGAGGTTAATCAGGAGGGTTGACATCTTTGGCTGCAAAGTGTTGACCTAGTGATACAGTCCTGAAATGGATAAAATCTATCATGCATCATACACAATGAGTGGATATTGCTGGTTTTCCAGCTTTCATTCTTTTGATGTTGATTCAGCTTTTATCTTATCTATTCCAAGCATTTCATTTTCTTCTTGTGTCTCCAGCAGTGCATTAATGCAGTAGCCATCTCTTAACTCCACAAAATAAATATATTTCAGTATTTGACTCTGTTTGTAATTGGATATGAAAATTACAGGGTTTTCCTGTTATCCTTAGCTTATCTGCCAAGAAAAGACACTTCTCAGGATCACTTCAGAATTTTCAGATTATACTTAATAAAAAGCTGTGGCTTCTTCTTTGGTTTTCCTGGAATGCAGCAAATTGTCTATGTCAGAATTTCACTGGCTTTCTCCTATTTAAGTACTGTTTTGCCTACCATAAAACCCAGGTGGAAAAGTAACAAATGAAAAGGATCTGTGTTTGTTATTCAAAAAAGAATTTGGATGAAATATCTAACGAATTCAAGTTGGGCACAGGACTCTTTATTGTATATCTTCTGTCATTCTATATACAACAAATAATAGTTCCCTCTCTATACATTAATTAGTGGGCTTATGTTGTAAATAATGTTAATATTTAAAATAGAGCCTGACTCAAAATAAGCAAAGAAATTTTCCTCCTTGATTTATTTAATTCATGCTACTGTAGCCTTTCTGGAATTTAGTTTAAGATCAGGTGGTAGTAAATGTGACAGAAATATAATTTTATGTTGTTCCGGTTTTTTTTATTTTTTTTCTTTTGAGACAAAGCACTTATCACTTAGAGACATGTGGTCCTAATCTGAAAGATGAATTGGTTCATTCACTTCAAGTACCACATAACCATTCACACGCCATCGAGCTTAAGAGTATTAAAGGGTAATTTCCCCTGTGGGAGCTATGCCCAATACGGCCACAATCTCTACACAATGTCTTTTTATCTTTCCATGGCACATAAGGAGATTTAAATAAAAGGTTTCACCAAGACTGCAATCACGGACATATTCTTCCGGTTGAAATATTCATAAAATGCCAAATAAACACTCCTAACAATCTCAATACTCCTAAACATTACCAGGACGACTTTGGTGTACAGTTCCCACTTTGAAATTTTCTGTTGGAATCAAAGAATGTGAGATGCCTCATGGGATTGGCAGTAGAGGACAAGAAATATTATGGGAAAATTTGCTTTTCCTCTTAAATTCTGAATGTTGTAAAGTGTTTCAGAATAATCAATGAGTGTATTTTGCCTTCATCTTTCATAATGATCATGATTTAAAAAAAAAATTTGTCATCATTTATTTAGTTTGTCTAAAATGACTCATTGAACACCCTATCATTATGGGTTCTATGTTCTAGCAAAGATGATAATTAAGTCAATGGTGAGGTTTTCTTTAGAAGTTAGTGTTTTCACATGTTCTTGCTCAAATATTTAGGTGCTAAAGTATTATCTGCAATACTTTTGTTTGGTTTCACCTAAAGATTAATAATCCAGAGATGTCAATAAAAGTATGCTGAGTAAAGTACTGAGAAGTTATAGAAATCATGCTAACTTCCTTTTTGTGTGTGTGTGTGTAAGAAGAGAGAGTACTTTTTCACCCTTTCTGCTTTTGTAGTAATTTGCTTTCCTTCCAAGATCTGTTTTTGATTTCACACTACAATGAACAGGCTTTAATTTTGAATTAACTTTTGTAACTTAAGGTCACAGAGTGTGTTGTCTTTAACTTGAATGTAGTCAACATCACGCACACACATACACACACACACACACACAAGAACTGGTGGTTCTTTTCTCAGGACTTTCTGGCCTCCTCAAGGGTGCACAGATGTTCACTCAAGGTTGTTTATCTGA
>WUAM01000179.1:20898145-20927940 GCA_024336885.1 Actenoides hombroni | reverse complement strand
ATGCTTTCAATTTTTCCATTGCGGTGTTTTTCTCTGTCGCAGGAGACAGAGCTGAAAAATTCTTCAAATAGTTATTCACACTGCCCTATCTAAGGTTTATTTGACTTCCAGAAGTAAGCAGTTAAAATTTTCAACCAATAGTTACTGGCCAGTGGATGGATTCCTGTTGTATTTGTCATGTTCTGTTCCTGACCGGAGCTCTGTTGCTCATTTCTTATTTGGGGAATTCAGAGAGGACTTCCAGTTTCTGTTTTGCTTGTTCTAACTGGAGAAGCAGATCATAACTGCAAAGAATTAGGCTTATAAATTTCTAATTCATTTTTCATTAATATTTTTGTAATAATTGCTTGAGAGTGATTCTTTAGTCAGCCAGTTCTGACAGGAAATGTTGGCTAAAATGTGTGCAGAGAGCAACACAGGTGAGGAATAAATACGGTCAGAGTAAATGTAATATGCCTTCCTTATCAGAGAAATGTGTTTGAGAGATTCTCTCAAGTGCACTAGACTTAGGAGTCTGATAGCCACCATAGGAGAGGTGGTGAGTGAGCCCAGGTAAAGGGTGAGCTCACTTTCTAAGAGAGGCACAACCATTTAAGAGTAATAAATGAAAAAGAAGTGGGAAGTTCCATGTCTGCTGGCACTGCCTGAAGAAGTGTTACCTGGGAGCTGTTTTGAGAATGGGGCAGTGGAGAAGGCAACTGAACGTATCTGCAGAGAGGAGAATGAGTTGAACTGGACCAAAATGTAGTGACTCACTTCCAGCTTCTCTAACTTGGGGAACCAGCAGCAGGTGGGAGATTCTAGAAAGGGCAGGAGTGACAGGTAAGTCAGTGATGTTTTTTAGTGTTATGTGTGAACTTGGCAGTGTCAGTTCAAGGATTAGACTTGATTTTAAAGGTCTTTTTCAACCTAAATGATTCTATGATTCTGTGTGTAGGGTGGAGCAAATATACTTTCTCTGAGTTTTTAGGAACTATTCTGCACTCCTGGAAAATAAGAAGTTTCAGGTAGACTGAGCTTTGAAGGTATTTGAAGGTATTTTTGTGTTATTCCAGAAAGACTGAGAAGGTACAGTGGAGACACAATCCCAGCCACAAATGAATGTGCCAGCATAAAGGGCAATAAGGAGATGTTTTCCAAATTAGAGATGTAGCTAAATTTATTTGATAATACCTGATGCTGAAAATTAAATATCTTTTGAGGATTCTTTCTTATGTATTCATAAATTCCTTTGGGTTTCAGCAGGTGGAAAATAATTGTGAGAAAAAACTCTTCTCTAGCAGAACTGTTACTTCTGTTAATAGCACACTACTGAGAAAGAAGTGCAGGAACATATAAAGAGTTTTTTGTGAGGGAGGATTTGTTCATTTTTAAGAGGAGAGGTGTGGGAGAAACCTGTGTTTGGATTAAAACCATTATGAGTTTAGATGATTCAGTGAAGCATACAGAGCTCAGTGCTGTAAGGTACTGAACCTCAGGGCTATGATCCAAAAAAGTGTTTAAATACCTGATTCAGGATCCTTCATAGTCTTGTAGTAGGAAATGGTGGGGGTTTTTTATATTCTTGAAGGTGTATTTCAGTGCTTTTTTGAAACATATCCTTAGGATATTGCAGGTTTGAGCCCTTGAAAAGCAAGGACTGCCAATAATGAAGTAAGCGTAAATAAATCAATTAGAAATCATATCCTGATTTACAAAGTTACAGCAAGAAAAGGGACCGGAAAGACAGAGTTGAAGACCACAAGGTGTTGCCAGCAGAAAACTTTAATTTCTTAGTCATAGCATGTATTGTTACATTTGAAGAAACTAAGATGGTAACTCCCAGGATAGTGGGTCTGGAACTGCATGATGTCTAAGCTCCCTTCCAACCCAAAACATTCTATTATTCTATAAGATTAAAAACTAAATTAGATATTAATGTTAATCATGTTATTGAAAATCAGACTAACAATACTGAAATTACTGTCTGATTAACTACTCAGTTTTATAATCATATGCTGCAAAGCCAGAGTAATTCCATAATGCCAGCTGACTCTCAATTTAATGTGTTCATGTAATGGTTTGAGGTATGAAATGCCAGATACAACAACAGAAGGAAGGCATGTAAATCTATTTAAGAATGTGAACATATTTCTGGAAGAGAAAGTGGAAGGAAATTGCTGCAGCCATGTGCTAAATATTTGGGTTGAATATAATGAAGTAGAAAATTGCTTGTGTTTTTCACTCTGAATAACGTAAGTACAAGCCCTGATGGATTGTTGTCTCTCCTCTTTGAATCTTCGTTATTCATGAGTTTCTCTGGATGGACTACAGAAATGTGACATCACATCCTGGGATGCTGGCTAAAACAAAAGAAAAGCAGGTTGTTGAATGGTGGTGGTGTTAGACTATTATTTATTAGCCTTTATGTTCTGTTTGGTTTGGTTTTCCCCTGTGTTTTATATAAAGTATTACAATCTTAGATTCCTTTGAATCATAGAACTGAATTGTCGAAAAGACACTAGAGTGCTCATATTGCTCCTGCATTCTTTATAATTGTAAGTATATTTCTAATTTGTAATTCTGAAAAACAGAATACTAAGTGACTCAAAAATCTCCTTGCAACGCTGTCCCAGTAACTCAGAGCTGTCATACCCTGAGTTTTGGTACTGGCAAAGGCAGTTACTGGTGCTGGTGCTGTTTTGGTAAACTGTAAAGATAATCTCGTTTTTGGAAGATATTTAGATATTTAAACTGTTTGGACATTTTCATGATTTGTAGCAGACACACAACTGCCACTGGAGCCCCAGTCTACATTTACATTTAGAAGTTTAAACCCTTGAAATTTTTCCATTTTTGTCTGATCTAATGCATTGTGAACTCCATAGATATTTCTGTGAGATTTAGATAGTGTCTTAAATTAAGATCATGACGTTTATGCTATGTCAGCATAGCATCATTTCATTTCACAGCTGGAGTTTTAAAATGAGGCTTGAGAAACAAAAATGCCATTACAAGCTTAGCAGCTACCACTTAATTTTCACATTCATATTCTGCTTAAGATGTCAAAGCAAAAGTGATATCTGGAGAGAATAAGAGTCTGGATCCAATTTTCAGGCGTATGAAGTGCTGAGCAGTGCCTGCTGATAGACCATCAGACCACTCTCCCTGCCGTGGCAGAGTGCCTCCTAACCAATAACTTTATTACCTCCTTTTCCCTGCCAGCTTGTGCATTAAGAGGTGTACAACTGAATTCTGAGCTTGCACTGACTCAAGTTGGGGATAATAACTGACAGTTAGAAGTGTGGTGAAATCACTGTAAGATAAAAAATAAAAAAAGCCTAAAGACTCTGTTAGCAGTGAGCGATCTCTCTGTTATCCTAGGTTTAATACTCCTTTTTCTGTTCAGTGCTTCTGTAGAGTTGACATCCGCAGAGCATAATGCAGAGTAGTAGACTATACTGGGAAGATAAGAGCTGCAAAATAAAGAAATTTAAACCCTTGGAATATTTTTATTTAGGCAAAGAATTTGTAAATTTTATGGTAGTATTTTCCTAATACTGCAAAACCAAATTTCTCACAGTCAACTTCTTGTGATGTCATAGCAAGCTAGCTCATTTAAACTTGCCTGCAGGGATTTCCAGTGCAGATAATCTGTGACCATTATACATGTTTCGTTACCTGAATTCTTAGGCAGACAGTGAAATTATTCTTACTGTAAACATTTTTAGGAGTGAGGATTTTGAGGACCAGACCTTCAGCTCGTGTACCAGTCTGGTATAGTTCTTTTGAGTATGAGGAAATGTTACCAATTTATGCCAGACAAGACTCTTGAGTCATGTTTTTCTGAATGGTATCTGATCAGTTTTCTATGTAAACCATTGCTTGCTTACTAGTTTTTCTCTCCTGTCTTGTATTAGGGTCCCCCCAGAGAAATGTTTCCCCTAAACAAGACCATGAAGAAAGGAAACACGACAAAGTCTTAGACAAGGGCAGTGAAAGTGGGACTTCATGTAACGAGCTGTCCACCTCGAGCTGTGACAGCCACTCAGAAGCGAGCACTCCTCAAGAAAATGCCACCAGCACTCAGCCATCCACAGCCCACCAGCCAAATACTCTGACTTTGGATCGTCCATCTAAGAAGGCACCAGTGCAGTGGATGCCACCACCAGACAAACGCAGGAACAGTGAACTCTTTCAAACTCTCATTAGCAAGTCCAGAGAAACAAATCTTTCCAAAAAGAAGGTATGTGAGAAGTTGAGTGTTGAGGAAGAAATGAGAAAATGTATCCAAGATTTTAAAAAAATCCACATTCCAGATTACTTTCCAGAGCGCAAACGTCCTTGGCAATCTGAACTCTTACAGAAATATGGGTTATAGTAATCAACTTTTTCATGACATATCTCTGGGGCATTTAATGTTTAAGTTGCCACTAACTTACTGATGTCCTTCTTCTGGCCAACTCTGCCACCAGAGCTATTCCTGCTGCTTATTTCTTTCTGTGAACAGTGGATGTTGGATAGTACATGGTTTCTTTAAAAATATATATAAAAAGATACAAACTTTAAAAATACAAAAGCTATCTCATCTAAACCACCTCATCATAGCAAGGAAAAAAGTGCATGGTCAAGAAAGATGGGTTTTGAACTGTAGTCAGTTGAGCTTCATTATTGTTTTGGAATTTACCAAATAAAAATCTCAATCATCAGTTAATGCCTCATTTTATGTCACCAATAAAAATGACTCAGACTTGCTATGGATGAAGAGAAACAGGGTTTAAAATTTGATTGAACTGGTTTCAGAACTAATTCCCAACGTTCTTTCAATGTTAATGCAATAAAGCAAATACCTATTCTGCATGAGCACAATGTTACAAATAAATCACACAAGAACAAGAGGTTGTCTGTTGCTTGGAGAATTATTTGTTTGATACCAAGCCTATAAATGTAAAACGTCTAAGGGATTGAATTTACTTTGTTCTGGATCTGTGATTTTTTTGTGTGTACAGTGTTCTGTATGTAAGGATGGTGTAAATATGCCTTATACTGTTTTATTATTGCACCAACAACATTCATCTATTAGTGCTTGTCAGGATTATTTCTGTGAAATGCAAACTTTTGGCAGATTGTGAAAACTGGTTTGATGGTCTGAAAGTTTCTGTTATGTTAGTCACTAAAATTGGAGAAAAATAAAAGAGACTGTAATGTATTTATTAAAAGAACCATCTGGTAGATTTTCTTGACTATCATTATCTCCTCTCTTTTAAAAATAGAATCAGGCAAATTGTTACTTTTTGTTTAATGTTTTCATAACTACTTTGATAAAAAAAAAAGCACAACAACAACAACAAAAAAACTAACTTTCAAAACTGGGTGAAAGATATTTAGGGTAGTGTCATTTAATGGGAACTGCTATGCAGACTCACCAAGAGGAAAAGAGTTATGTTAAGAAGCAGCAGGGAGTGAACTAAAAAAACTGAGTAGCTTTACTAACAGAGAGGAAAGCAGTTCCATTTTGACAAGTTCACAAAAATCAGCTTAGAAGTAGAAGATTTAATGTATCACAGCAGAATGCACTACATTAGCAAATGAAAGTTTTCTATGAATAGTCAACTCTATATGACAAACCTATTTTCTCAGCCCAGATACAGGAAAATCAATACCTTTCTCATTACACCACCACCAAGGAGACAACTGTTGTTCAGACAGCCATAGCTGGAATGGGTAAGGACCATTGGAATTTGCAAGAGAGCTACTGAGTTCTTACAGACTCGAAATTATTACTGTGTGTGCACACATAAACATTCATGTACACATTTAGAAGGGTTCACCCCCATCCATATTCTATAGCAAGAACTGTGAAATTGTGTCAGAAGAGATGTTTTACATCTGTTGGTAATTTTGACTGTTTAGCTAAAGTAAAGAGGACTTATTGTGTTGTTATTTCCAGGGTTATTCCTAATGCTTGTATTACGTTTCAGTCTTCTAACAGGCCATTTCAAAAAAAGACTGCATACTTTTGATAGCAACTCAGTGAATTCATTCTCTTTTTTCTTTTTTTAACCTATCTAGAGCTAATTACTCTCCCACTCAATTAATCAGTTGGCTCCCACATTTCAGCTTTTGACAACATTTTTATAACTTGAAAGAGTGTATCTGTGGTAAGTGTAGTCGGAACTGATGCAGTCCAGTATGAAATCATGTGGCTTTTTCATTTCTACCCTTATCTTCCTTGCTTGTTTCCTTCCCTGATGTCCAAAAGACTCATTCCTTCTTTTGAAGGCTTCTTGCTTCTTAGACACATTAGATTTAATCTTTTTTTTTTTTTTTTAATCTTCACTTCCTACTCTTTACCTGATGAAATTTCCACTATTTAACCATGACTTACTAACCTCCAGCAGGCTGTTATTATTATTATTATTATTCTGCCTTTATTTAGTCTAAAATTAGACTGTTATTGAGAGCTTTTGAATATCTTACACTGAGTTTTCTCCTAGCCTTTTGAATCTGTCTTCATTGCAGTTTTCATGCCTTTTGCTGTTTTCTGTTGCCTTTGCTTAGACTAAGATTCCATCTGGGATGATACCTTCAGACATTGTCTTGAACCTTACCATTGAGTTTTGAGATCTGTTTTGCCTTCCTAGTTATTCTCAGTACTCCAGGCAGCATCTGCCTGAGGTATGCTTAGGTGATTGTTTGACCTGTCTATCCATTTAAATTTATCTGTATATAGAAGCTTTTATGAGCTTTTTAATTTTTTTCTTTTAATATACTACCTAAAATTTCTCAGAGCACTCTTAATTCCTTATTGAGGAGAACAGAATATTATCTTAATACATATCTTAATATAGGTCAGCCTAAGATTTATGATAACCTTAACTGCTTTCCATGTGCTCACCAGGCATGTGAATAATGTCGCAGATAAACTACATTATTGTTACTTAGCAACCACACCAGCATCTGAAGATGAAGTGGTTTGGTTTTGGAATTGCGCAGTGTACGCTGTCCTCCTCCTTTCAGAGTGAAAAACTGGGGATGTGTTATAGTCAGAGAGAGAGGGAGTAAACAAAGGGTCATGTGTATCCTTCAGTCGTATTCCCTAATTCCCGTCATGCTTTTCACCCAGTTCACCAAGTTACAGCTCCAACCCTAACTATATGGTTATTAATCTACAATTTTCATATTCCAGCCTGTAATTAGGGAGAAAGCAAGATGAGCCATTTGGTGGAACTGAGGGTCTTACATGGCTATGGTTGGTAGGAAATTCCTAGATGTTACAAGAGTATTAGAAGCACATGGAGGCTTTGATTGCTTCCCTTTGTCTTTTCTTATGTTTCAATGATAGCTGCTTTTTCATTTTCCATTTCAGTCTTCTTCTTCTCTTCTGTCCAACTATTCGCTTTCTTATACACAAGAATAGTCTATCATTGGAATCTGTGCCTTGTATTGGACTTCAGTGGAGGTGGTCAGCACATTAAAATTCCACTCCATATGAAGTTTATGATTTTTAAAACATTTTTCTGGAATGAAAGACAAAAATACTGACATTTGTCAACCTTAAATTTAAAAAAGGAATGCAGGTAATAAATAAATTTTGCATTTTTCCTTTCAATATTTCAATACTGATTTTTATATTAATTTCAAGTTTTATAGGATTATGTTTTAGTTATAATTGTTATAATTATTATGACATATTTATCACAGAATCATAGAGTCATTAAATAGTTTATGTTGGAAGGGACTTTTAAAGGCTACCTAGTCCAACCCCCTTGCAATGATCAGGGACATCTTTAACTAGATAAGGTTGCTTGGAGCCCTGTCCAACCTGACCTTGAACATTTCCAGGGTTGGGGCTGCTACCACGTCTCTGGGCAACCTGTTCCAGGGTTTCACCACACTCACAGTAAAAAATTTCTTCCTTATATCTAGTCTAAATCTACCCTCTCTAAGATCATTATCCCTTGTCTTGTCACAATAGAACCTGCTTAAAAGATTGCCCCCATCTTTTTTATAGGCCCCCTGTAAGTATTGAAAATCTACAATAAGGCCTCCCCAGAGCCTTCTCTTCTCCAGGCTGAGCAACCTCAATTCTCTCAACCTTTCCTCATAATAGAGAGGTGTTCCAGCCCTCTGATCATTTTTGTGGCCCTCCTCTGGACCTGCTCCAACAAGTCCATGTCTTTCTTGTGCTAAGGACTCCAGAGTTGGACACAGTACTCCAGGGGGGGTCTCATCAGAGTGGAGTAGAGGGGGAGAATCACCTCCCTTGAGCTGCTTGCCATGGTTCTTTTAATGCAGCCCAGGATATGATTGGCTTTCTGGGCTGTGAGTACATGTTGTCATCTAATGTTCATTTTTTCATCCACCAGTACCCCCAAATCCTTCTCTGCGGGGCTTCTCTCAATCTCATCATCACCCAGCCTGTATTGATACAGAGGACTGCCCAGGTGCAGGACCTCACACTTGGCCTTGTTGACCGTCATGAGCTTGATCTGGAACTTATCCAGGTCCCTCTGGACAGCATCCCGTTCTTCAGGCATGCGAACCACACCACTCAGCTTGGTGTCATCTGCAAACTTGTTGGGGGTGCACTTGATCCCACTGTCTGTCATCGATGAAGATATTAAATAGCAGTGGTCCTAGTGCGGATGCTCAAGGGAAACCACTTGTCACTGATCTCCATCTAGACATTGAGCTGTTGACCACTACTCTCTGGATACAACCATCCAACCAATTTAGAAAGAAGAATGTTGTACAGAACCATGTCCAAGCCCTTACAAGAGTCCAGATAGACAACATCCATAGGTCTTTCCTTGTCCACTGATATACTCACTCCATCATAGAAAGCCTCTAGGTTGGACAGGCAGGATTTTCAGATCACCTCCCTATCCTCCATGGACCTTATCAGAGCTTCTAGGAGGATCTGTTCCATTATCTTTCCAGGCACAGAGGTGAGACTGACAGGTTGGAGGTTCCTAGAGTACTCCTTTCTACCCTTTTTAAAATGTGTGCAATGGGTACAAATGTAGTTTAGTATCATTAAAGACCAAGTAGTGTTTATTCAGCAGTTGCTATTGTAAATCATAATAGATAATGGTTTTGATAAAATATATATTTTTTAAAAAATTAAGATAACATACAAGGAAGTAATATAACATGTAAATGAAGTGTATTTCTTGAAGGAAGGAAAGTAATTCTTATATAAAAATATAATTATTTCATTTTCAGAACTTATTTCTCCAGCAACACAATCCCTTAAATCATGATCACATAGGGAATTCAGCATGGAATACATATCCCTTTATGTTTACTGCTGAGTTTAATTCTTAATTTTTAACATGTTCAGCAATATACAATGCTATATTCTAGATTACGTTTGATTAAGAGCTGATAAAAAAGAAACAAATTATCCTTCACAAGCAGTCTCACAGTTAAATATTTCACAAGAGTAACATATCAGAATCTGCTGAAAAAAATGCTTTTATCATTGCCCATGGTTATTCACTATAAAAATTAATTTTAAAACCTGATAATGGATTTTATGTGCACCAATTTTTATCTACTTTATTTTTCTAACTGAACAGATGAGGAATAGAGATACAGTTTTGCTGTATTATGATGTGTAGACCTTTAAGATGTGTGGACAAGGATCAGAATCACATGGTGGACTAATTATTTCATTGCTGAAGGATTGTTTCTGAGCCCTTCTTCCACTAACAAACATTTACATCTTCCATCTTAGAAGTATTGAAATTAATTCTGAAATAGAATTTTAGAATTCACTTTGATTCACTTTGAACAAATGTAAAGACTGCTAAATTGCATAAAAAGCATACTTTGGTGGCCTTCTTTAAAAGAAAAAAAAGTGTTTATGCAAAATCTTTTGACTTGCAAATACTGTCTTTGTTCAAGTAGTGATATTCAAAAATATTCTTCCTACTAGAGGTGTAAAACCCAATTTAGTATACTTGGTAACAAGGTGGTGATGTTGGGTTCCCTCTATAAGTGAATCATGTCCTGAACCAAGCTCTTTGGGGTGCTCAGAAATTCTAAAGGAACCTTTAGCTTCTTGCAGGATCACACTACTGGTATGTCTCACCATAAAAACAGGTTTCACACATGACTTCAGCAAATATATTACAAGCCATCAAGTATCATGTTTTTCAGGATCTTCTATCAGGAAGAAATTTTCAACCTGTTTTGTATTTTCTTCTCTACCCCTCTCTTTTCTATTATCACTATGGATATTCATAGAGTCACTTTTATTTAAGAGCTTATCTGTTCCTTGATTGAACACGCATACCTAAATTCAGAAGGGAACATTGTAGTCTTCACACTAGAAAATGATGGGGCAAGCTGGGCAGACTGGTAATGCTGCTGGTTTGAATAACCTTCAGCACGAATGGCAAGAAGATGCCATAAAGCACAAGCAGGAAGGCAAAGTCACATCACTCTATAGCTCGTGCTCTCTTTCAGACTGTCAGGCATCAAATCCCTTTAGCACTGTCCGGTGATTCAATGAAGGGAGATACAAAGACATTGTTCACCAACAGATGGGCTGCTGCTGATGCAGCATCCAGTTTGGCATCCACACCTGCTATGTGCGGTACTACAGCGAAACTGGTCATCCCAGTTCAGATATGGTGATGCTGGGTTGCACGAGGCTGGTGCAGGTAACAGCTGTAAGAGCTATTGCTCACACAGTATGCCCATTCTTGGGGATTATTTCAGGCTGCTGTAGTGGATATCTGCCTTCACAGAAGTACACTCTGCACCAGTGTATCTGAACTGAGGCTGTTGTTTTATTCTGTTGGATCATCACTGTTTGCACAGAAAACAGTTGGTGTTGGTATAGGTAAATCCTCGTCAGAAGGCAGAGATCTCTGCTGCTGTAGCTCATTGTTCCTTCTTTGACACTGGGCTCGTGCAGCATGAAATGGGGTGCTGAGAATATGGAGTAAAAATGGTGCCCAGATGAGAAACTGTGCACTGCCTGTGTTCCCATCTGTTTGGAGCCTGGCACCCTGGCAATCCTCAGCTGCAAGCATTAGATTGCATAAGACACATTGGGGAAAAGCACAAATGGAGTTAGTGCAGTTAATGATAATATAAGAGAATAAATATTTGGGAAATTTCTCCTCCCCTAAGGGATCCACCTCATCTTGCCAGGCAATCTCTTCTCCTAAAATAATAAGAAAGGAAAAGGGATTGTGAAAAACAGTAAGAGACCAGATGGAGGTATTTCAGTGGGAATTTCTGTGTCTCTGTGTTACATTTCCTTTTAAAATGCACATATTTCTTCACAATGTTACTTCATGTTCCTTTATATACAGAAAAAGGGAAAGTAGAAATAGCTTAATGGGATTAGTTCTAAGATGCTAGAGCACATAATCTTTCATACACATTTTAGATGAAGTTCTAGTATTGTGCATTTTAAGTGTTTCAATTACAATGCACTGTAATTTTTAGCAAGAACAGATGAGTACCAGTAACAAGAAGTAAATTAAATTAACATAAAAGCAAGGGAGATCATAAATAGGCAATAAATAATCTTTCCACATTTTGAAGCCACATTTAAAGCTGAAATACTAATGCTTTTTCTACTATCTGCTTAACATCTATGCAAATAATTAATTTACTATTGAACAATTCATAATGTACCCAAAACTTAGACGCCTCATTTAAAATTTCTGAAAGATTGCTTTCTTTACAAATGTATAGTGTACATCTTAAATGTAAATTTTGACAGCAGGCAACACCTGATGAAATATTTTTTATTCTTACAAGATTGCTAGTTTTGCCTAAGATGAAGTGTGGAAATCATCAATCAATGACACTAAAAAGCCTTTTTTCTGTTTCTCTTCCTTTTTAGGTGAATTCTGTGTTTCATGTGGTGTCATTTTTCTGTGAAAGGTAGCATTGGATTCAATGCAGCACAAAACAGTTATTGGCACTTTCACCCTGAATTGTTCTGCTTTAGACTTACCTTTGATTTAAATTACATTAGTAAGCTTCTGACATCATCAGTTGAGATGACTGTTGAGTGATTCAACACCTGCCATATAGTTGAGAAATGAGCTTAGAGAAGTTAGGGTTAAAAGTAATCCTTCATGCCACTCTGGATTTGGAGGCAGCCTTAAGGGTTATAAGCTTGTGTTGGATGATTCCCTCCACTCATGGGCTGCTCGGTACAAGGTGCAACTCCCCTCCCTGAGCCACACAGCAATCCACTGGAAAAGTACAGATCACAGAATCACAGAATCACAAAATGGTAGGGGTTGGAAGGGACCTCTGGAGATCTTCTAGTCCAATACACCTGCTAAAGCAAGTTTGCCTATAGAAGGTTGCACAGGAATACATCCAGGAAGGTTCTGAAAGTCTCCAGAGAAGGAGACTCCACAACCTTTCTGGGCAGCCTGTTCCAGTGCTTCATCACCATCACAGTAAAGAATAATTTCCTTGTGGTTAGATGGAACTTCCTTTGTTCTAGTTTGTGTCTGTTGCCCCTTGTCTTAACACTGGGCACCACTGAAAAGAGTCTGTCCCCATCCTCTTGACACCCACCCTTTAGATATTTATTAGCATTGATAAGGTCCCCTCTCAGTCTTCTCCAGGCTAAACAACCCCAGGTCTCTCAGCCTTTCCTCATAAGAGAGATATGCTCCAGTGCCCTTTGTAGCCCTCAGCTGAACTCTCTCCTGTAGTTCTCTGTCTCTCTTGAACTAGAGTCCAGAACTAGACACAGTACTCCAGATATGGCCTCACTAGGGCACAGTAGAAGGGGAAGAGAACCTCCCTCAACCTGCTGGTCACACTCTTCTTAATGTACCCCAGGATACTATTGGCCTTCTTGGCTACAAGAGCACACTGCTGGCTCACTGTTAACTTGTCCACCAGGACTGCCAGATCCTTCTCTGTGGAGTTGCTTTCTAGAAGGTCAACCCATAACCTGTACTAGTGTATGTAGTTATTCATCCCCAGGTGCAGGACTCTACACTTACCCTTGTTGAATTTCATTAGGTTCCCCTCTGTCCAGCTCTCTAGCCTGGCCAGGTCTCTCTGAATGGCAGAACAGCCTTCTGGTATGTCAGTCACTCCTCACAGTTTTGTATCATTAGGAATCTTGTGAAAGCATACCAGAGTGTTAAGGCACTCCCTTAATGTACCCAGCTCCTGACTCCCTTATTCTCTAGGGACAATAATGACAATTACCTCCTGCAGTGGATCAGAGTGTTGAGGCACCCCCTTGGAGCACCTGTTTCCTAGTCCCCTCCTTACCGTCTTGGATGATCAGTCAACCTTCTTATAACCTGGTACACTTGTACTTGGGTCATGACCCAGAGTGGGGATATCAGGACCCCAAGATCCAGTAGGTTCTGGGCATGCACAACTGAAAATATCAGGACTCCAAAATCTAGCAAGTCCTGGACTTCTGTAAACCAGAATATTTCAACAGTCAAGTTAGGTCAAAATCCAAAAGTACCTGACAACAGTCAGTTATCTCAGACACTATAAATAGTTATCGAAAATGAGACCATTTGAGCTTTCCTAGTTCACAATAGGCTGCATCCAGCATCTCTCCTGAGTTGGGACACCTCTCAGGACTATCTGCCAGCAAAGTGGACACAAGGCCTGAGCGAGACCACCTCCTCAAGAATCAGCTTCTGCCCATTGAGAAGTGGTAATGCACTGTGAGTATTTACTGGAAATTTGAAGGGGGACACTTTTACTATAGTCTAGTCTCTTTTATGCACCTCTCTTCCTATTTAGTTGTTTGATTATATGTATTTGCCTTTATGAGTGTGAGTCTACTGACTCAAGTTTTTCTGTGTCTGTATGTTTTGTATCTATTCATATACCTTTTAGTACGGTAGTCTGAACCTCATCATTCTCCAATCTGTAACTAAGTCACTACTTCACTAAATCAATTGTTATATTAAGTGCTGCTAAATTCAGCCCTTGATTTATCTGATTTTATTAATAAATCTTAAATTGGTGATAAATCAAACTGTGTCAAACATATTAATCTGCAACAAATTGGCATAGTTGACAGGATGACAAATAAAATGAATGAATACTTACAACAACATGGTATCCAACCAAATCCCACCTTTCCTGAGGATGGGGCTTTAGAAATTTGGCATAACTGGGAAGCAGTAAGTAAACAGTTTACTGAGGCCAGAGGTTCAACTAAAGTAAGAAAGGACAAAGGTATAATTCTGTAAAATGTTGGAAATATGCCTTGACGCTGCCTATAAAGAAAGGGGAACGTTCATCCGTGACAAAGCTCCAGCCCCTCCAGGACATAGCATGTGGTGCTTCTTTCTCTGGACAGGGAGGGATGGGAAGCCCTGACATAGCCTTCCCCAGGAGAAAGGTTGGTTTTAGCATCTTGCAGAACTAAGCCTTTGGGAAAAAACAGTTGCTTTTTTACAGGTTCTATGATGTTAGTCCTGAAATGTCCTCATGGAAAAATTAAGCAGTGCCCTCTTGGTCCCTGAAGAGAAAGTAAGCTTGGATTCTATTTTTGTGACTACAGTCACTAAATTTATGTGAGTGATTACCTGGAACTTCTCTCACAAGTGCAGGCTTTTCTTTTCAAACATGTCTTGTTACTCTCCTTGAACTTCTTCAAACTGTTCAATACCCTTTTGGGAAAGAGATACCCACAAATGCATATATTCTAGTCAGTAATGGAAGGACAGAGGTTATTTCCTTCCTGCACTGTGATAGCATGTTTCCATATATAGAATTCATTATTGCATGCTCTTTTTAACTGCCTCCTTATATTGCAAAGTTATGCCACTTTTCTTGAATTTCTTCTTTGTTTAATTTAACATCTCTTTCTCCTGGTTACTTTGGCCCTCTGGAAATACACAGCACAGTTTTTCAATTATTTCTAACTAGACCACTGTCTTCAAATGTTCAGTCACATTTTACCTTTCTCATTGTTTCTAATTACTCATGAGTTTTTCTTTTCTTTGATTTTTTTTTTTTTAACTGAATTTCATGAACATCCCACTTACTTTATCTTAGATAATTAGAGAAGATGGCAAATAAAACATGAGAAAGATTTTCAAAGGCACATAGGTGAGAGATCCCCAATTCCCTGTGGCATTTACTGAGACTTGGGCACATAACTCCTTCTTTTCTGTCTCTGAAAAACTCATGTTATCTCTGCAGTGATCCCTATGCCCTTTCCCTCATCTCAATAGGACTTGTCAATCATCTGTAACTGCAGCTTTCCACTTCCACTCCAAGTCAATTTGAATAAATTTTACAAGCAAAGTTTCTTGGAATTGAAATCAGGAATTATTATACTGTCCCATTCTCTTCATCCACTAATTCTGCTGTGCTTAGTGAAAGGAATAATCAAGTGTGTTTGACAAGAGCTATGTTTAATACTCCTTGTGAGTCTGTCTCATTCTCACACTGTGGTAAACAGCAACTGCCTGAGCCAGCCTGTGACAGGCATCTCAGCAGGACACAAGCAGTGGTGCTGCTCTGTGGGGTACAGAAATAAGAAAAACTCTTACACATACAAGCTTATAATAAATTAGCTGTACTTCAGTGTTTCTGAAAATCTAAAGAAGGCTTCTTTGTCTCTCTGTAAGTCTACAGACATTGAAGCTGTCATGGAGGTGAAGAGAGGGAAAAAAACCCCAAGAACAGGACAAAAAGCTTCTCCATGGCTTTGAAAGTGAATTGAATAGTTTTTTCCAGTATCCAAGTACCTGAGAAGCAGCAAGACCTTTAGATGCTTTAAATTCATCCTCCCCACATGATTATCTTGACTGTCTGCAGACACATATCCTGTGGGCTGGGGCTCCCAGCTTATTGAATAGTTTCTAGCTGATGTTCTGGGGCTAAGATCCTGCTTAACTTCATAGCAGACACCACAGGCCTCATCTTCCAAACCCCATCAATATCTCACCCTAGAAAATACAGATGTAATTTCATTGATCATCCATTAGCACTGGTGCAAGTGCAATATACCATTCCTAGGATTTATGGGTTTGGATGTATGCTGCATCTCATCATGATCTTGACTTCAGAAGATCTCAGCAAAACTGCAATATGATGCAGGACCTGTATCCAGAATTAACATATCTTGATTTTATTGTAATTGTTACTAGATTATTTTCAGCTCGTAAGAGACCAGGCTTTTAAGCAGTACACGTGATTATACAATTATCTGATTGATGCTTCCTCCCAGTTCTGAAGATGTTTTATTTCTTTTTTCTCATCCCTGCTGGTGCCTCAGTCACCCAAGGATATTCAGTAACAGTGATTATTGATGCAGTAGGTGTGTGCTGATTTACTTAATATCCCAGAATGTCTATCATAAGTCATTTTTTATTTATTTTGCATGAGATACATGGTTAGTGCTTTACAGTTGAGCATAAAGACTTGTCTCATGTCCCAAGACAATTGACGATTAAAATGAATATAACATAAATGGAAAAAGATTGGTTGTTCTCTGTAATGTCTATTAGTATTCCTTGGAATGGTTCTGTTTAGTCTTCATTACATTGTGGGATAAGATCAGTATCTCTTCATACTCTTTCATTTTTAAATCCATGAAACTCCTTGTAAGTTAAATCAAGTTGTTTCTAAAATATGTTTTTCTGCACAAAATCTTCCTAATTACCTATCTTCCTCTTTGACACTTCCATGGGTTTAAGACTTACCAAATTACTTTTGTCTATTGTTTGCTTATCAACTGTGTGATCAACTAATTCACAAATCATATAAAGTAAAAGAAAATTAGAAGAAAAATGCACTTATGTACAACAAATTGCCATATTGGACATTCTGGATGGTGTGTGACAGTTAAGAAGTTTTGTCATGTGCCTCCATGCACGAAACCTCCTTCTCTGGAGATATTTAATAGCCACCTGGATGTGATCCTGTAAAACCTGATCTAGGTGAACCTGCTTCAGAAGAGGGGTTGGCCCAGAGGATCTCCAGAGGTCCCTTCCAACCCACACTGTTCTGGGATTCTGTGGTTCTGTGGATGAAGATGATTTTTCACTGGCCCCAGTCCTGCAGCCTAATGTTTGAGCAAGACCCTATGGTTGGGCAAAGGTCTGTTGGAATGAATGGGGTTCTTGCCCAGCTGAAGGATTAATGCTTTAAAATTGAGCCCTTAAGCTACCCATCTGTTGAAGTCCTAGCAGTGCAGGGCAATATTCAGATGCAGCTGGTAGCCATGAGATTTTACCTCATGGAAGAGTAATAATTAGAAGAGCATCATGTTATTCAAAAAGACTGATTAAACAATTTTAAAAATGAACGTTTAACAGTTCAGCAGAAGTAACAGGGTAGGTGGCTGGAGAGCACTTTTAGGCTTAGTGGCTGCATACAACATTCCACCCAAAGTTCCTGAAAGGCAACTCTGAAAAGTGGCTGCTCAGCCTCTATGGAAGGCAATGTCTGAAACAAGTTGCTGGCCCAAGGTTGCAGTGTTTAACATTTGCAAGTCCACTTATATTACCCAAATGCAATGCTGAATGTTAGAAAAGATTTATTCTCCTTGCAAACTAGCCTTTCTGTACCTTCGGTGCTCTGCTGCTCTATATACAATTTGGGTGGGAAAACAAGCTGGTTTTTTAATTTTTTTTTTATTTTTAAGAGGGAGAGATTTTTTGCAGTGGTGTAGTATATTCTCTCTGAGCCTTCATCAGCAAATTCCTATTTTCTTCCTCCTTTTTCAGGCTCTTCACAGCAGAACCATGTAACTGAAAGCACTGATCCCACCTGGGATTCTCAGTTTACTGGACACTAGAGAAAAGAGAGTGACTATTGCTACTCCCCCCGCTACAGAAGAAAGTAGTTACAGCCTTAACCTCCTCCTCAGTCTCCAATGTCTTATATTCCTGAATGATGCCAAATGCATAGTCTGTGAATTTCTGCATGGAATTTGGGTTATTTTGTTTATTGGTTTGTGGTTTTTTTCCCCTCTGTAAACTTTCTTCTAAAGACACCAGCTGCAAATCTGGGCTGACAGCCAACTTTATCTCTCATTGAATAAAAATAAGACAGAGCCAGTTGGACGTGCAGAGAGGGCAGCAGCAGATCACACAGCGACTTGTATCAACCGTGAAATGCTTAGTCAAGATGCAGCAAGCTGCTGAGGTGCTGCCCCAGAGAAGAAATCTTAAACAATGTCCATATAGACAGATAGGCACCTGCAGATGCATGGCCGCTCACCGAGCAGAGCCCAGATGGTGATGGCAATAAGCTGATCTCAGCTTCTTCTGAACTTTCAGGGTGCAGATCTGTAGGAGGAGAGGGCTTTACAGCTCCCTTCACCAGCTGGGCCTGGGCTCTCCCTGCACTGCCATGACACCTGGGTGGGAAAATGGCCTTGCAGGGTCCTGAAGGGAGCAGAAGCAGGTGCAGTGTGCTCAGAGAGAATGAATTTCCTAAGCTGAGGTGGGAATCATTAGCAAATTCTCTGTGAACGCAGCAGCACCTCTGTGCGATTTGGGAGAGTTTGTAAGAGGGGGGCTTGAAGCTGGAGTCAAGGGCATGAAAATAACCAGCAACTGCTCAGGAGGTGGATGATGAGGGCGGAATAGGAAACAAATTGCAGTTTCTTCTGTTGTAAGCTGCAGAAGATAGAAACATGCCTCCAGAAGAAAAGTAGGTTGAATAGCAGGGAAATGAAGTGAGGCATTTCTGAGTTCTACCAATCTTGTCTAACCCAGAAAACTTTCTCTCTTATTAATCCACCCTTTCACTGAGCTGATAATTGCCTCCCAGTGCAGACCTTGCCTTCCCCCTTTTACCCACTGGCTCATGGTGCTTTCTTCACCAGCTGCCTTTTGATTGAATGCATTGCAGCAGTGCTGAGTATCAGACGTGGATCTGTGATGGGGAATGACTGTTCAGCTCCAGCATCACTAACTGAGCTGTTCCAAACAGCATGACAAGTGTGTCACTCACCTCATTAAAAAAATAAAAAATTAGGCTTTTGGGGAAATCTGGAGCAGCAAAGGTGTTCTGGGAGGTGGCAGATGTGACTGTCCAGATGTTCTGCTGGATGACATGGAGACTGCTTCCGGGTACAAGCCCTGAGGTGTAACCATTTGGTGTGTACTCAGGTTGCAGGCATTTGGGTAGTTAAGTGATGATGGATGGGCAGATACCTGGAGGTTTAGGCAGCAGATGAGTTACAGTTTAACAAATGTCTGGGATGCCTGAATTGTAAAGACAGTTGCCACTCTGCTTCTTTATAAGCCCCCACTCATGGGCTGACATCCTGGTCCCTGTCCATTCCCATCCCCAGGGAGGTGCACACTGCCCAGGACTGAGGCTGTCCCCGGTGCCCCAGCTGAGCTGCTCCATGGCTAAGGCAATGGGACTGGCTCTGGCTGCCAGGTCCTGTCCTGCAGCTCCCCAGGGAGCCCCCGTGGTCACTGACAATGTATATGCATACAGGATCTGTTCAGCTAGATATATTCTTAGGAAGAAAAATAAGGCTGGAATATTAAAGTACTAAAAAATTCCAAACCAGCAAACAAACAAAAAGAACAGTCACAAAAATGCAGGAACAGCAACAATGCCTCTGTCATATTACAATTGTTGTTGATTAAAAGTAATCACTTTCCTGTAATTATTCTGTACTTTTTAAGTCAAGGAAAAGAAGCTGTGCAAAGACCTGCCTTGGACAGTTCTGCTTACTGCCCATTTCCCTTTTCTTACATTCAAAACAGCTCATAATAATTTGATTCAGGACAAAAAGGTTATGTGCCTAAACAGGACAGGAATGAAGCTGTAACTCTGTTTATTGAAAGCAATCACCCACAAAATACAGTCCTTCCTCCAGAACAGAAGATTCCAGAGGATGATAAAATATCAGCATGTGTCTTCTGGAAATATCTGTTTGTCAAAGAAACAAACAAACAAACAAATCCCAAAACATCACTCTCTGTCGCCTTCTGTCAATTTATGTAACTTTTAAGACTGGCTTTTAAAAACAATGGAGCTCGTAGAGGGAAAAATATGAACCCTAGAAGTCTTTTCTGTAGGGAGAGAGTTAGGCATGTCCCCAGGGATACTGAGAAAAGATCTCTTCTTATTATAATATATGAATAGTGTTTCAGACAAAAAATGGTTTATATACAAATAATAGGTTCTAATTACTAGAACTAGGATTTATTATTCATCGCCTAAATGCCTCTCTACTCGCAAAATCTTAGATCTTTGCTTATTTAGACACTGTCAAAATAACTGTCCATTGTATTGGTAGAGAGGGGTCTTTAAAACTGGAGACAAAGCATCTTTTACATCCATTAGGCTTCTTTTGCTGTCATTTCTTGTGAAGAACCTTAGTGTAAATGAGAATCTGCCACATTCCTCTTCATAAACACTGCCATTTATTAGCAGGTTAAGAAAGAAGAAGAGTCCTTTTGATGCAAAGCATAGAAGATAATTAATTAGAGTTGTAATTCAGCAGAAAAGTGTTAAAATTAAACTTCAGAAGAGTTATAAAACTTAATGAATTGACCTGGAATGTACTGAGATTTCTAACAACTTACTTAATTGCCCTAAATTAAATGACCTAAACTCCTGATCAGACATAAAAAAATTGAATTGGTTGACCTGACCTGTGAGCAGACAGTAGATAACAAATTGAGGAGGGACTGCTAATAAGTGTATATTCTGAGAGCATGAGAATGTAACTCTATAGGAGAGTGCAAATAACTTATATAATCATTCCTGGTCCATGAAGATTACCGTTTAAAATCTGTTTCCATTCATTTCTAGGAAGACCCAAAGGCTTCAGCAGGGGTACTTCATACAATATTTGGAATTAAGAAGTTCTCAATATAAGCATCTAAAGCAGGGTATGCTGAATGGGCAGTTTTCTTTCTTCTGCTCTGTTTTCCTACCTCACTTAACTCCTATCTCCTTTGTGCTGTGAGTGCCTGGCAAGCAGTCTGCCAGCTGTCGCAGATGTTTGAAGACATGGACTGATGAACATGCTCTTTACACAGTATCTGCGTTTTTCAGATTTTAATGTGTTTCCTAGATGTTTAGCAGAGTTCTCTAACCCTTACACCACATCTATAAGATCAGAGAAAATAGCAGGGACATGTAGCTTAATGGACTATGAAGCTGGTATAGCTGAAGCTGGGGGCACACACAGAAATCTTACATATTGGTTTTTTTTAAAAAAAAGGTTCTTAAATTAAAAAAAGTTTGATAAAAGAGAACCACAAACACAGAAATAAAAAAAAAAACAACAAACACAAACAAAAAACAAAATGAGGTTCTGCGTTTTAGCCCAACTTCACTCTCCATTTCCAAACTCCAACTGATGCCACTGTGCAGCAGAAGAGAATTTGGGCCAGTGTGTAAGTACCATGGCAGACTTAATCATTCCATATGTTTGTTTATTTTATCAATTCCTCCCCTACATATGACTGACACATTCAGGTCTTCCAGGAGATGAAAAGAGCTGCATCCACAACATTTCCTCTGTGTTATTCACACTGGTCCTAACGCAACAGTTTTATTTAAACACTGCCTTCCCCACACAAGGTGCCCTGTAGTCAGCCATGGTCCATGCTGGGAAGATTCACAGCCTATGCTGCATGAAGTATTAGAGGATTATTTACTGAAATAAATTTAATCACTACTGACCTGTCAGCCTTACCTCTGTGCCTGGGAAGATGATGGAGCAGATTCTCCTAGAAGCTCTGATAAGGCACATGGAGGACAGGGAGGTGATTTGAGACAGCCATCACGGCTTCAGCAAGTGCAAGTCCTGCCTGACCAACCTAGTGGCTTTCTACAATAGAGTGACTACATCAGTGAAAAAGAGAAGAGCCATGGATATCATCTATCCGGACTTCTGCAAGGCCTTTAACATGGTCCCCTACAACATCCTCCTCACTAAGCTGGAGAGATATAGGTTTGATGGGTGGACTGTTCAGTGGATAAGGAATTGGCTGGATGGTTGCATCCAGAGGGTAGTGGTCTACATCTCAAAGTCCAGATGGAGATCAATGACAAGTAATGTCCCTCAAGAGTCTGTACTGGCAGCAGTACTATTTAATAAATTCATCAGTTATATAGACAGAGAGATCAAGTGCACCATCAGCAAGTTTGCAGATGTCACCAAGTTGAATGGTGTGGTTGATATACCAGAGGGACAGGATGCCATCCAGAGGGACCTGGACAAGATGGAGAAGTGGGCCTAGGTGAAGCTCATAAGGTTGAGTAAGACCAAGTGCAGGTCCCTGCACCTGGGTCAGAACAATCTTCATTATCAATACAGGATGGGGGATGAAGTGATAGAAAGCAGCCCTGCGGAAAAGGACTTGGGGGTTCTGGTGAATGAGAAGCTGAACATGAGCCAGCAATGTACACTTACAGCCCGAAAGGTCAATTACATCCTGGGCTGCATCAAAAGAAACATGGCCAGTAGATTGGGAGAGGTGATTCTGCCACTCTACTCTGCCCTGGTGAGACCTCACCTGGAGTACTGTCTCCAGCTATGGAGCCCTCAACACAGGAAGGACATGGTCCTGATGGAGTGGGTCCAGAGGAGGGTCACAAAATGATCAGAGGGCTGGAACACCTCTCCTATGAGGACAGGCTGAGGGAGTTGGGTCTGTTATGCCTGGAAAAGAGAAAGCTTCAGGGAGACCTTATAGCAGCATTCCAGTACCTGAAGGGGGCCTACAGGAAAGCAGGAGAGCTTGTAGTGAAAGGCCGAGGGGCAATAGTTTTAAACTAGAGAGGGGTAGATTTAATTTGGACATTAGGAAGAAGTTCTTTACTATGAAGGTGGTAGAACACTGGAGCAGGTTGCCCAGGGAGTTATTGGAGGCCCCATCCCTGGAGACATTCAAGGTCAAGTTGGACAGGGCTCTGAGCAACTTGATCTAGTTAAAGATGTCCCTGCTCACTGCAAGAGGGTTGGACTAGATAACCTTTAGTGGTCCCTTCCAACCCAAGGCATTCTATGATTCTATGATTCTAAGTGCCTGTTTTCTCACACTAATCGAAAGTAAACTGACTGCTCCCAAAATGCCAGCATTTTTCCCTTTTGTTGACTTTCTCACTCTGCTGAAATCATGACATGTGTTCACCACAGCAGTGGATGCTGCCAAATGGCATAAGATCACTGGCACTGCAGGAATAAAACTTTATGCAAATCTAAGGGATTGGAAAAGCTACCCAGAGGCTCAGGTGGCTTTATTCATTAAAAGTTAAAGCAAACAGGCCTTGCAATACTGCTTGCTAAGGACCTGTGTATCCTAAGGCAGAAATCCTGCGACCACCGTGAGTCAGTGCTGAAGTTCTGGGCAAGTTTAAGTGTTTGTCAGAATCAGAAAGTCATCCACCTAATTAAGGATTGATTTTAAACTTATACTTCCCCTTCATTATTATGCACTGCAAGAGAGTACTACAAACATTAGTATCCCATTATTGGTTCATAATGTGGTGCCATTACTCTGTCCCAGCTCAAATTACCACTGTAATGGCTACTGGCTTCCAATAACCTACCCCAATATGAGATTCCACAAGGGAGACACAGTTTATGTGAGGCACCACTATAATTGTCTCATAATATGCATAAAAGACCAAATTGCACATAAAAAATTGAACATCTTCTGAATGCAAAGCCTCTGTGCTTTCTGCAACAGATGTTTTCTATCATGCTACCCAGAAAGCACATATCTTGGGGATTGTTTTAATGCAAATATATATTATTGTCTCTATAAACATTTGTCGGTGCCACTTGTGGCATCTACTTCCCTTCTACTTTCCTGTTGACTTACCCTTCTATTTAATTTAGATTGGGATGCAAATATGTGGAATAATGTAGGACTCACCCTTTAAAGTGCAAAGACATGCAGGCATCATCCTCTGAAGAGCTGCTTCTCGATCTTCTGTCACATGCTGTTGATCAGTGTGAGTTCAGTTACCTGTACTGCAATTAAATTTGATTTCTATTGCCCACAATTTCTTTCCTGTCTCACTGCCACATATTGGAGTTCCCTCCTGTTCAATGCTCACATCAGTCCTTACAACAGACATGTTCTACTAAATAAACACCACACACACTCTATTCCCATCCAGCCTCTCTAAGGTAATAATTATTATTTCAAATTTTGATTTATTTTTTTTTTTTTTAATACTTTAATTATGATTCTCTGTTCCTATGTTTCCTTATTTACAATTGCCATCATGCGTTAACTGAACTTTGATTGAATATTCTTTGAAATCTATCCCTAGGAGCAAGCCATATTTTAAAGCAAAAGATAACACATCACTCTAACAGGGAAGTGCAATTCAGACTACCACTTCTTTTCACACACAATTTGTTTATGCATATATAAAATGTAGACAACTACCCAATCTGTCAGAGAAATTTCTCCATTTAATTCTTCTTTCATCTCTCTCCTTCTGTGATCTGCATCTCACAGTCAATAATTCCTCTGCTCCCACATTGTATGTCCTGTCAGCTTTCTTTTCTAATGAAAAAGGCAGACTTTTTTTTTTTATCCATGCATGTTTCTTATTTGTTGATGCAAAAGCCTATAGCATTTTTTATTTTACTTTTCAGAAAACTAGTTCTCTCTCATTAAACACCCATTTCTCTGCCATCCATCATATTAAAGAAAACTCTTCCATACTTCATAGCATTAAGCAATACCTTTTCTATTCACAGCAGTAACCTGCAGACAGCATTCTCTACCTTTTCTCGCTTATTCATTTCCTCACTTATTGCTTAAGTGAGGAAAGATTGAAAAGTGTGCTATTAAAAATCTCTGATGATGACTGGGGACCATTTCTGCTCAATTCACTGATAATAAAGTTCTAATCTTTGACTTAAAGTTAGATTGTGGACATGTGAATGAAGATGTGTAGAGCCTACTAATGCCAATCATGTTATTCATTTCTTATAAGATTGATTAGGGATTCAGTTTCCTCTGAGCCTATCCTGACACATTGAAGCTAGCAAGTATTTTGACAGTGAGTCTTCGTGAGTTTTCCCATAGAGAGACAGCTATCTAAGATATTTGTGTGGAAGTTATTGTTTTCTCCCTTCTTTAGCCATAATATCTGAATTTGGTGATGTTCTTACTCGCCAGTTTTACCATTATCAAAATCACATGTCCTTATTTCTTTGACAGATTTTTCATAATGTGATATGAAATATTGCTATGGAATACAGATTTTATGTTATTTCATTCAGGAAGGGCTGGGGAAAGGAAGCTGCCTATTTCCATCAAGTAATTAAAAGGTGTGAATGTTTTGATGTACAGGACAAGTGGACTCTCTGATTGGAATAAGAACTTGTGTTTCAGTGAGCCATCATCTAGCTTGCACCATATTAAAATCTAACTAATAAAAATTGAATATGAATATAGCAGAAACACAAATCATTTATATTAGTAAAATCATGTTACTGTTTTACAGGAATTTTGATCTTGAATCAGATTATATTAGAATAAAATTATACTTCTGATGAGATGGAACGTACTTACGTTAGAAATTATCTAACTTTCAGAAGGCTATAAAATGGTCTCTGGAAGTAGATGAAATGGTTGAAGGGATACATTTGTTTATTCTTGCTTTGTAATTAACCATCATTAATGACTTAAAATCTATTTGATTAATGGGGCATTGTCTTTGCAAATTTGCTTTCTGTACTGTAAGGAAAAGACCGAGGAAGAACTGTGAGAAAGGTGATTAAGGCAGCAACAACTTCAATAATGGGGCTGAGCAAGCTCTATATCACTTCTGATGGGCCAAATTAGCAACAAACAAAACAAGGGGGAAAAAAAAAAAAAAAAAAAAAAAAAGACAATTTAGCAATAGAAACCAGTAGACTACAATTTCAAACTAAGACCTTTAGGGATGAAATCTGATCCCTAGCCATCATATGTGAACCAGATATCCTCTTCTATTTAGAAATTTAGCCAAATACTTTTAAATTTCTTGTAGCCAGTTGGAATTAGCGTAGACATGCATAGTAACTTTAGTAAGTTTTGGATCAGGTCTTGTCTTCTAATGAGACTTGGATGATTTAGGAAACAAGTACTGTAGAAACAACAGCTTTAGATTGGAGAGCTCCAGCTTCTGCTTTGACAATAACTTGCAACAGAAAGCTAGCTGAGTTTGTATCTTTATTATTCCTCTTTGTATTAAGACTGATAAAAGCTGACGTCCTGATTTGATATGAGTACTTGACTCACACCTGCAAGTATGCTCTGAAACCATAATAAGGGAATAATTAGTCCAGTGGCTCTGCTCTGTTACTGGTACCTTCAATTATCTAGGAAATTACCTAGATCTCCACAGCTAAGACTGCATCCAGGTCTTCATTAGCTCAACTGAGCTCAATCGCTCCGAACAGACGAAAAGTCGCCATGGCAGCCGGTGGGTGCCAGCGGCAGAGCGGGAGATGGGCGGTTTTTCTCCGTCCCGGTAAGCTTTCCGTTAGCCGGGCAGCCAGGGCAGCCCCGGCCGGTGCCGGTTTCGCTGGCGAGGGAGGCGGGGACAGGCGTGGGCGGAGCCGCGCTCACCGCGGGCAATTTAAACGCCTCAGGAGCTCAGGGATCGCTGATTCCTGCGCACCAAGCGAGGTCAAGCACAGAGTCGGGTGAGTCTTCCGGGTGTGTCCCCTTACCCTGTGAAGCCAGTTCCTTCCAGAGGTCTACCCATGGTTGCAACCCGGGCCGAGGCTGTGGAAAAATGTGAGGACCCAGACTGAGGCCCCATGCAAACATGTGAGTGTCCAGACCCCTGGCTGCAGAGAATGTTGGAGCCTGGCACTTGTCATGGAGAATAGTGGAGATGACACCTGTGTCAGGTGTGAACCGGTGAATGATCTGCTCAGTGTGGTGGCTGAGCAACAGGAGGAAATTAAGAGACTATGGACTGTACTGGATTGTGAAAGGGAGATAGACTGGTGGAGCCAGGCTATACCACCCCTGAGGGATGCACAAGAAGTAGAAGATTCCATTTCCTCTAGCTACACAGAAAAAATGGGTAAAGGAGGAGACCTAGGAGATAGGGGTGAGTGGAGGCAGTTCTCTTTCTGGAGAAGCAGGAGTCCATGAGATGGACTGTGTCTGGAGGAGCGCCATAAAGATGATCAGAGGGCTCGAACACCTCTCCTGTGAGGACAGGCTGAGGGAGCTGGGGTTGTTCAGCCCAGAGAAGAGAAGGCTTTGTGGAGACCAACTAGTGACCTTCCAGTATCTGAAGGGGTCCTACAGGAAGGCTGGAGAGGGGCTGTTTATGAGGGCCTGGAGTGAAAGGACAAGGGGTAACAGGTTTAAGTTAGAGAAGAGTAGATTTAGATTGGATATCAGGAAGAAGTTCTTTACATTGAGGATGGTAGAACAGTGGAATAGGCTACCCAGGGAGGTGGTTGAGGCCCCATCCCTGGTGATATTCAAGGTGAGGTTGGACAAGGCTCTGAGCAGCCTGGTCTAGTTGAGGGTATCCCTGCTCACTGCAAGGGGGCTGGACTAGGTGACCTTTGGAGGTCCCTTCCAGCCCTAGCCATTCTAGGATTCTATGTTTCCTTCACCGGACTTTCAAGACCTGTCTGAATGCATTTCTGTGTGATCTGCTCTAGTTTTGTACTGCTCTGTCAGGGGGTGCGGGACTTGATGATCTTCAGAGGTCCCTCCAACCCCTAACATTCTCTGATTCTGTGATTCTGTGATCTTCATCAGACAGATTATATCTGTTTGGCAAGACAGCTAAAGTCATTGCCTTTCAAACTTGTGCTATGTATTACATTCTCCCACGACTCTCATGTTAAATAAAACTTTGTTCTTCATCTACTTGGAAACCAGGAAAAGGACAATTTGGCTGTAAAGGCACATGCTCTGGGATCAAACGAAGGGACTTGTGGAATGTGTACAGGACCACATCTGAGTGGCAATTCACCTTCACCCTCCATCATTTGGGATTTTCTGGGTCTAGCAGTAATCCAAGCAGCTTGTTTTGACAGATTTAGAGTGTTTCATACAGTAATTGGAATCTCAGTGCTTTAATGTCTTCATTCAGACAGTTTTTCTGATCATGGCACTGAAGGGGAATTCTTATGCTATACATAGCTTTATGTGAAAAAAAGGAGGCTTGTGTGATGATGGTAATAGTTCATAATATCTAGCAGACAAAGAACAATTTTAAATTCATTTATTCATAACAGCAGAAGTTAATAGTCTTCTTGACTAAAAAAAGAATTTCAGACATTAATTTTTTTTCCTGGATTTCTGCTGTTCTGCAGAGCTAGTTTGGATTGCTTCAGTATTACAGTTATTCTAACTTCTATTTTGTGTCATTTTCAGTCTCTTCAAAATACTACTTTTCCTTAAATAAATAATGCTGATTTCATGAAGATGGTATCAAAGCTGTCTTACAACTTTCATGTGGATTTATGTAAGCATTTGAACAGAACACAGAATTCTCTGTTTTGCAGCTAAGCATTTTACTGATACAGAATAAATCATATCCCTACAACTGAAGATTTAAGATTTAAGCAACTTAGCATATCTTTTCATAATTTGAGAATTTCTTGTTAATGATGCATTTGCTTCAGGAACAGGGGAATAGTGTTTTTGCATACCTGTTTATGTATGTTATTTATATTATTTTAGTAGGATAATGCTTTTTCAATTCTTAATTTATTTTTTTTTTTATGATCCTCCTCTTTTTCTTCAGCATCTTCTTTATCTAACCTCCCTAAATGTAATTTTAAACTGAGATCATAAAAGGCTGGCAAAAGCCTCAAATACTTAACGAGTTGCTTGGGACCAAATTGTATACTCCCTTGGCCTGATGTTGTCAGAGGCTTTGCAGTTGAAAGCAGAAAAAATTTGGCATGTAGCCATGAGAGAATTGAAGAACAGAGACCATAAGCACAGTGATTCAAATTAATCTCTGTATTAGCTTTGCTGAAGCAGTACATCTGGAACATATTAAAACGATTGTGCTGTGTGATCTGTTAGTTACATGCTATCATTCTAGTGAGCGGCTCTTTAAAGCCCTGTCTTCCAGGTTAAATGAATATAGGGATGGAAAACTGACAGACCACAGGAGATGCTTTTACTTAGAGGTGTCTGTGGGGGGCATCTGAAGTTTTTGGTGTTAGACCCAATGCCTTTTCAATACTTTGTTGGGGAACTGAAAATACAGGGAAAATTGCTGTTGATAAAATTTGCAGATGACACATTTCTGCTAGAGAAATAAGAGTATAGAGAAGGCGGGAAATTTCAGAAAAACAGCAATCTAGCCTTTTGTCTTTTTCTTAATAAGATGTGTTGGCTAATAAACATCCCTGACCATTCATTCCTCTTTGTGTGTGTGTGTGCACGCACAAGAATGGAAATAACATAGTTCTCTCTTTTGTTAAATGTTGGTGACCTCTGGTGAGCTTCTGGCATGCTCACTCTACCTGTGGGGTGCATAGCTGGAGAGGGGACTTTGTCCTTTAGGTCAGATGGAGGTTGGATGAGACCTGCTGTTCAGGCCATCCAGACCCACAGGTGTGTGCCCCACCTTTCCTGTCAGTCTCCGCAGTCTTGGCAACTTGGCTGGTTTGTTTACAGATTTGTTGAGTTTATGGCTGGGGAGCATTGCCCTGAGAACTTTAAAGGAAATGACCTTTTAGTTTATTCATCATCACATGCAGACTGTGAGGAGTGGAAACAAATAAACTGTTGCATCACAGAACAGATCTGAAGGGTGTTGGGTTACGGGCTGCCCCCCCCCCCCCCAAAAAAAAAAAAAAAAAAAAATGAACTCCTGACCTGGAAATTTATTGGCAT
>WUAM01000179.1:20885873-20898045 GCA_024336885.1 Actenoides hombroni | reverse complement strand
AGATATTCAAGGTGAGGTTGGACGAGGCTCTGAGCAGCCTGGTCTAGTTGAGGGTATCCCTGCTCACTGCAGGGGGGCTGGACTAGATGACCTTCAGATGTCCCTTCCAGCCCTAGCCATTCTGTGATTCTATGATCTACTCAGTTTGAAAAGTCAGTTACTGCAACTGGGCATCTTCAAGAATTGAGGCCTTTTCAATTGTTTTAGCTTTTTAAAATTCCAAATCTCTTGTTCTAGGACAGAGCTTATTTCATAGGAAACATTTGCTTATAATGTATTATTCCTCAGAGATGCATGAGAAAATATTTCTTTCACTTTGGCTGGCTCTACTAAATATTTTCTAAAACTTTCCATTTGCCATGATATCAGAAAAACTTACAGTTAAGTGTTGTACTGCATATGATGAGCATCTACTCTGTTGTCAGCTATTTCCAACATCATATGCTTAAATATATTTAGATATGAGAACTTTTCTTGGCTGTAAACACTTGCAAAAGCTACAGAGTGTTGTCTTCTTTAAATAATGCAAAATGAAAATAATAAAACTGAAAATGAAAAAATGTGATATAAAGATTTAAAATAGCCATGAAACAAATAATTTTGATGAAACAATGCAGCAAGAAACAAGCACGAGTTCTGTAGACACAATTACAGACCTGGGTGTTTTGTGTTTTGCCACAAGAGTTCCTTCCCCCACCTTCCATAAATCATTTGCTTAGGATGTCAGAAAGGTGCTTAGATTGCATCACTGAACACTTAAAATCCAAGTATTCAAGCATTTCTGCAAACCTTGAGAATCCTTTGTGTTCTCTTTTTTTTTTTTTCCTAAGGACCCATCTTATATAAGATTAAAATAAAATCCTTACTTATCTAGGACCTAGAATCCATTATGAAAACTCAGCTTAAGAAAGTACTGCAGGTAAAAAGCTTAGCTCTCGTTAGCCTGAATGAAATTACTGCAGATAAGCATGACAGTAAAAAATAGGGGTAAAAAAAATAAAAAGGCAACAGGTACGTAATGCTTAATGTTTCAGACTTTTAGTGGTGTAAATCTTCCATGCTTTAGAGCCAAAACCAGCAGCTTCCTATGTTCCTTTCTCTATGGGATCAAGACATAATGGTTTTATTATGAATGTTAGCAAAATGAGCTAATTATGAGCCAACAGAAAAATTTTTTTCATTATCAGTGGAAGCAACAAACTCTGTCTATTCAAGTTTGAAGCCACAGAAAATAATTCAAAATAACATATTTAAAGTAATGCTGTTAAGGTAAAGAAAAATAACATGACAAAATAGATAAAACAAGATGCGATGTCTTTGCATCTAGGTACAAGGCTGATTTTTATCATAGATTATTTTCTCTATAACATTCTACTATTCTATTATTGTTCTTTATTATTACTGTTGATGGCTCTCTGGTTTTAACAGCTGATGGACAATTCTTAAATATAAATTTCCTTCAATTACCGTATTTTTTCTAACATGTACCTTTTTCTAATATTAACACTATGTTTAAGCATAAAATTATTTCTCTGTGAAAGACCTCTTGTGAAGCTTTTCCTTGTATATTTTGCTGCTATAATAGTTCTTTGGTCTATATAATATTATACCTAACTCTTGCCTGAAGAAGAGGAAAATAAATGAGAAATACAACTAGAAAATTGGAAGACAATTGAGATGGTGGTTTGTATTAAAAATAGACTTTCTTATGCAATCAATTCACTCGAGACCTCTAAATATAGTCTTCAGTAAACACAAGTATATTGTAAATAATAACAAAAAAGTATAAGTTTAATATTCTGTTCCAGAACCCTGTAAAGAGCATACTGCAAACTCACCTGTTATGTTATCCATCAAAGTGGTTATATTTCAAGAACATGAAAAATTTCAAGATGAGTCCTAGCAAAGTTAGAAATCTTCAGTTACACCTGATATTTTAAAAAATATGCAAATGCCTTTGATAGGCTTACCTGGATGCATACTATTTTTTTTCTTAGGATTTGCATCACATTCAGAGCACTCAATAAAAAAAAAAGCTTTCTTGCTCCTGAGGTAGAACTGTGGCTCCCAGAAATACCTGTCTTTTTCCCATCTTGCTGTGTCTTCTTTATTATTTTTAATGTCTTCAGGAGGAATAATAGAGGCTAAATCTATTCCAAGAGCCTGAGTTCTCTGGTGCACTAGTAACATATTGTTTTCAAACAAATGTTTGGATCACACAAGATTTAGAGAAACAGGTTGTAACCATTGAAAAACAAGATGCGTGAAGAACATAGTAGGTTGTAGTGGAGGACATGAAAAGATGCTCTAATGAAAGAAAAGTCTTTCCAAGGTCTAAAGGTATTCAGAAACCACTAGGGGCCAAGTCAGCCAGATCTGTGCTAACACACCAGAGAGGCTGCTCTCAGTTCCCAATAAGGGTGTGATTTTTCATGTGAGATGCTATAGCAGCCCATAGGAAGGACTGGGCACTGTTAATTTGCAGGTGCCCAGTGGAGTGCAGCTCAGACTAGATGTACTGTTTAAATCAAAAGTGCTTCCACCTGGTAGGAGTGCTCTAGGTAGGATTGCTCCAGGCATGGGGTGCAGTGAACAGATGATATTGCAGTAGGGATGCGGGATATTACTGGCAAGCTACCACAGACCTTTGTGCTCTGCTCAGGTGAGCAAAAAAGATTAAGCCTTGCTCTCTCAAAAGTGTTCAAACAGAGTAATGCATAAAGGGCTGCATTCTCACCTATGGCATTTTCTGAATGCTCACCAGCTCTGACCTGAGAGAAAAACCTTTCTTATTATATTTGTAGAAGCTGACATGCAGAGATGACACACTGTTATTTTTCTGCTCCTATGCGTGTAACTGAGAATCAGTATGAACACAGATGCTGGCAGACATGTACAAGGGACAGCAGGACTTCAGCAGAGGGATGTTCTGTTGCAAAATGATCCAGATTTATTACTTAAGGTGTTTTCCTGGAAAATATAGGTTCAGGAAAGAACAAGAGACATGTTCAGGTATGGTGATCTGCTTGTGTCAAGAGCTCTTGGAAGCAACAACATGTCATTTTGAACCTACTGGACCCCAGGAGGGCAGACGATATTCTGAGGAATAAATTGTCGTGTTATAATTGGCCACCTCCTACCACGAGTAATAAAAAGGTCTTCCAGAAAGAATTAATTGGACACCTTCTTTGAAGGACAGTTTTTGGCTTGACTGCTCAGCATACTGACATGTTATCAGTGGACCTCTTCAGGACCCAGCCTTGTCATCTGGGGAGACCTTTGCACACCCCCCTGCAGAGAGTATAATGCTGCTCTTTTGAATTTTCTGTGAGTGAAGCTTGAAAAACCTGTTTTAGAGCTAGTCCAAGGAAGACATGAGAAAATAAATTTGAATGAGAGATATATGTACATAAAATATTTTTTCTTCTGTTTTGGCCAGCCATATGCGTCAGTCATTCACAGTGCTACTGTTTGATATCAGGACTCCCAAATTCTTTCTTTTGTGCCATTCTCCCCTAAGGTGACTACCACATGCCTACCTACACACTTGGGCATCCTCCTTCCCATACCCTCACTTACTTGCTGAAAAGGCAAAGGTGAAGATCTGTTTGGAAGAGAGTTGCTCTCAGCCAGGTGATGAAAGCTTATTTAACCATGTATAACCTTCCCTTGTAGGTAGGTAAAGGGTTACTACAGCCCTGTTACTTTCTGGGGATCTGTATCTGCCCTGTCAAATGTGCTTTTGAAATCTTCCTAGGGAGGACTCTCCACTATGTGGGTTTTTGAAGAACGAAGCACATATTTTTGTGAATCCAGGGTTTATTTTTTTTCCATTTGTTTTACTAGCTTAAACAAAACTAGCAATCTGAGACTCAAAAGGTGAACTATCAAAAGAACACTCCTCAATCACTATTCCTACAACGTATTTATTTAAAAAACAGTGGCCCAGCATTTGTGAACAATGAGATACATGACTACTGGGAATACCCTCATTTTTGGAATGGCTCTGACATTACAATGACAGTAATCTGGTGTGAATTGGAGCCACTAAAATGTCAAGAAACTAACTGTCTTTTGTGGGTTGTGAGGGTAGATTTACTTTATCAGTATTCTCCACAACAGATCAGAGGGAAAAATATCCACTAGCCCTAGGAAGATTCATACAACAAAAGTGGCTCAACATATTTGCTACCTTATAGCAGCCTTCCAATACCCGAAGGGGGCCTACAAGAAATCTGGGGCCTGGTTACTAGGGCACATAGTAATAGGATAAGGAACAATTGTTTTAAACTAGAGAAGGGTAGATTTAGATTGGACATGAGGAAGAAGCTCTTTACCGTGAGGATAGTGGAACACTGGAGCAGGTTGCCCAGGGAGGTGGTGGAGGTCCCATACCTAGAGACATTCAAGGTCAGGTTGGATAGGGCTCTGAGCAACCTGTTCAAATGAAAGATGTCCCGGCTCACCACAGGAAGGTTGGACAAGATGACCTTTAAAGGTCTTTTCCAACCCAAACCATTCTATGATTCTGCAACATCCTATAGCAACACGTTTCCAAGCCCAGCTAAGCTAAGTTTGCACCTAGAAGGATCCATGGCCTTGATTTAGAAATTTTGGGTTCCTTTTACAAAATACAAAGAAAGCTTAAGGTCTGGGCCTTTTTATTTTTTTTTTGTCCAGGCTTTCTATGCTCCTCTTCACCTTCTGTCAAATGCGGAGTTTACAACTCCTGTCTCGAACACTGAGGAACTAGGCTAACGGGAAGGGAAAGGCACCTAAACACCTTAGGAGGTGTCTGAGATCTGTTCAAGCTTATGAGATTATGACGAGTTTCTTGATAGTGTTGTTACAAGAGTCTCTGAGGCCCTTAAACCAAACCACTGGCATCTGGAACAATCAGAGGGAGACAGAAGATATCTGTAAATAAAGGGGACATGCTGTTGCCATAAAAAGAAAGGCATACTGTATGGGAAGGGTCATGCTATGTGTGAGATTCAGGTATTGGGTACAGTATGACAGCTGAAGGAGAGTATCAACACTAAATGGATGTAGGTAATTACCTAAGCTAATCAGCAGGACAGAAAAGAGGTGTATCCTGTCAGAGGCAATGTTCACAGGCATTAGAGGGGCTGGAAATTCTGGTGCCTAATCCTTTGCAGATTTATAGTCTACGCACAGATCTTTACCTGCCCAAAAGCAGAGAAAGATTGGTTCACTGTCTCTTCTTATAAATTCAAAGAACTGGGCTCATGACGAATCTGACCACATATTCTGGTGGACCAGATGCACAGATGAGATGATATTGTATTTAAAATGGCTGAATAGGAAATTGATAAAGGCAGAATTATGTAGGTGAGGTATGCATGAAAGTAGACTAAAGTCAGTGTGATAGATGTGTAGCATTGAGTAAGTGAAAAAATGTTAACAAATCTATGCAAAGCCTGAAAAGCTAAATGAATTTAGTAAAACTGGAGGAAGGGGTTGCTGGGTTTGTTTGTTTATTTGGATTTTTTGTTGTTGTTGTCATTTCTTTTTTTTCAGGAGTTGAGAGGTAAGTCTTCATTCATAGTTCATTTGAAATTTGTATTTAAAGGAAGCCCTTCCCATTCTGTTTGTTTCACTGTATTGAACCTATAATTTTAATTGGACTTGTGGTAAGATAAACTGTGACATAAATTAATGTAAAAGGTGTGAAGGAATACACTAAAAAGAGCTAGCCATCTAAAATATAGGAGCGCTTCAAGACTTTCCCAAAAGCACTGTGGAGAATTCTTTATGCATCTTCCAGTATCAGTGAGAACTGTGCATGTCAACTGATGAATAAAAGCAGATCACTTAGTGTTCATCTTTCTTCTCATCAAGTTTTACATACACTAACAAAACAATTTAATCCCTCGCAAATCTTATATAGAACCTGCACCTTTGTTATGCAAGCTGCAAATGAAAGTAATTAAATTGAAGATGTGTATTCTAATTAAGAAGTATAATATATAAGTGACCTAATTTATCAGGTTATTAATTGCTATAAAATAAATGTCTATATGACTCGACCTTTCAAGCTTCTGGCTTTAATGGCTATTCAAAGCCCTTGACATTTCCATAATGCACTCGGTGCTACAGGGGATCAAGTTCTTAAAAGAAGCATTTTTCCCTTTTCACTTAGAGTCAAACTAATAAACATCCAGCTCCTCAGAGACACGTCAAATGTACATATGGATGCATAAAATCATAATGTGATCTTCCACAATGATTAATCCTATGTCACAGAAAAAAACTGTAGACTTTACTACTTTGGATTGAGTTTTTTATCTGTTAGCCTATGTTAGTAGTGCTGCAGAAATTAGACTGTTTTATTTTGATGACCAAGAATTACTGAATCAGGTAATGCTCCATGTTATTGTTTCAAATCTTAGTCTTAATCTAATTTTGGCAAGACCAATCTGGTTTTATATGCCAATATAACTGGGAACAGCTCCAGTAATGTTGACCGTTACACCAGTAAAAAGTTGGTATAAAGGATACTGAAATCTAGCTACTTTATCTTCATGCTGTGTAACTTTCTAACCTGAATTTCTTGTGCCCTATATTTGCCTCTCTGAAAATTAATGGACGTTTTTCAATTACTTCAGATGGAGTAGGATTGGACCATCAAAAAACTGTTAGTACCCTCCCCAGCGATGTTCATACTCCAGTAAACTCCATTAGAAAAACTAATTTTATTCTAAACACTTATAACACAGCATTTAGGTAGGAAAAAAGTACCATCAATCACCTGGTGTTATCCCACAGACAACACTATACACATCAGTGATGTGCTCAGTAGGCAAGAAGACCCAGATGTATTAGTAGTTTGTCTGTTTTTTCACTTTATACACTAAAGTATGACAGATATAAACCACCACATAGCTATCATTTCTACTGTTAAACTCAGGCGTATAAAAAGACCTTTTAGGAAAACAGCAGGACTAAACAACAAAGGATAAATTAACATAATTTTACAGGGAAATATATGAGACCATTATTAAAAGAATTAAACTTTATATACATTATTTATATACATTAACAACAAAAAGAGAACCAAGGAGAATCTCCATCACTTACTGGATGCAAAGGGGAATATTGCCACCAAAGATGAGGAAGAGGCTGAGGTACTTAATGCCTTCTTTGCCTCAGTCTTCAACAGTCAGACCAGTTATCCTCAGGGTATTCAGTCCCCTGAACTGGAAGACAGGGATGGAGAGCAGAATAATCCCCTCATAATTCAGAAGGAAGTGATTAATGACCTCCTATGCCACCTGGACACACACAAGTGTATGGGGCTGGATAAGATACACTCAAGAGTACTGAGGGAGCTATCAGAGGAGCTTGTCAAGCCAGTCTCCACCATTTATCAGCAGTCCTAATTAACAGCGGAGGTCCTGAGTAACTGGAGGCTTGACAATGTGACAACCATCTACAAAAAGGGCTGGAAGGAAGATGCGGGGAACTACAAGGCTGTCAGCCTGATCTCTGTACCAGAAAGGTTATGGAGAGGCTCATCTTGTATGTGCTCACACAGCAAGTGCAGGGCAACCAGGGAATCAGGCCCAGACAACATGGGTTCAGGAAGGGCAGGTCCTGTTTGACCAACCTGATCTCCTTCTGTGACCAGGTCACCTGCCTAGTAGATGGGGCAAAAGCTGTGGATGCTGTAAGCTCGCATTTTAGTAAAGCATTTGACAAAGTCCCCCACAGCATTCTGTGGGACAAGCTGGCAGCTCATGGCTTAGACAAGTTGAGTCTTCACTGGGTTAAAAACTGGCTGAACGGCCGAGCCCAGAGAGTTGTGGTAAATGAAGTTAAATCCAGTTGGCAACTGGTCACAAGTGGTGTTCCCCAGGGCTCAGTGCTGGGGCCAGTCTTGTTCAATATCTTTATCAATGATCTGGAAGAGGGGATTAAGTGCACCCTCAGTAAGTTTGCAGATGGCACAAAACTAAGACAGAATGTTGATCTGCTTGAGGGTAGGAAGGCTCTACATAGAGATCTGCACAGGTTGGATCAATGGGCTAAGGTCAATTATATGAGGTTTACTAAGACCAAATTCCAGGTCCTGCACTTCAGTCGCAACAACGCTATGCAGTGTTACAGGCTTGGGGATGAGAGGTTGGAAAGGTGCCTGGCAGAAAAACACCTGGGGGTCTTGGTCGATAACTGGCTGAACATGAGCCAGCAGTGTACCCAGGTGACCAGGAAGGCCAACAGCATCCTGGCCTGTATCGGGAATGACGTGGCCATCAGGAGGAAGGAAGTGATTGTGCCCCTGTACTCGTCATGGATGTGATTGGACCTCGAGTACTGTGTCCAGTTTTGGGTATCACAGTACAAGAAAGACACTGAGGTGCTAGAGCAGGTACAGAGGAGGGCAACAAAGCTAGTGAGGTGATTGGATAACATGTCTTATAAAGGGAGGCTGAGGCAACTCTTTAGCCTGAAGAAGAAGAGGCTGAGAGGAGACTTTATTGCCCTCTGCACCTACCTTAAAGGAGATTGTAGTGAGTCTGCTACTGGCCTCTTCTCTTTAGTAACTAACATCAGGACAAGAGGAAATGGCCACAAGTTGCACCAGGGGAAGTTCAGTTTAGATATTAGGGAGAATTTCTTTACTGAAAGAGTAGTTAAGCATTGGAACAGGCTGCCCAGGGAAGTGGTGGAGTCACCGTCCCTGGAGGTGTTCAAAATATATGTAGAAGAGGCACTTCAGGACATGGTCTAGTGGTCATGGAGGTGTTGGCTAGAAGGTTGGACTTGATGACCTTGGAGGTCTTTTTTAACCTTAATGATTCTAAAGCAAAACAAAACAAAACAAAAAAAGGATCACATCCACGCAGGATTTGAATATCTTCAGAGAAGGAGACTCCACAACCTCTCTGGGCAGCCTGTTCCAGTGCTCCATCATCCTCACAGTAAAGAAGATTTTCCTCATGTTGAGGTGGGACTTCCTGTGTTCCAGTTTGTGACCAGTACTTCTCGTCCTATCACAGGGCTTTTGGGATGAGCTTTCTCACCTTTGCACAAAACATACACTAACATCAGACATGAAAGCCTCAGTGTGAAGGAGAATGATTTAAACCACAATTATAGTATGAGAATAGGTCAAGAGATATAATCATAGGAATCTCAGAATTGTAACTGATTTGTCACCAGTGAATTGGTTATGCCACCAATAAAAGACCTGAGACCCAAAAATGTGCTGGTGGTTAACAAACAAGCTTGTCCATTCTTGAGGAAACCTGTTTGCTAAAAGCCTCTCATCTGTTATGTAGTCAACAGGTAAGGAATCCTGTCATACAGTTCTTCATCGCTGACTGTCACTTCACTCAATTTACGTTTGCATCTCAAGGCTGACTTGATGTTTTAAAGTTTGCAAGAAGCATGGGCAGAGGTCAAAGAGATAAAGTATTCAGCCTGTTGCTAGGTTATCACTTGATCAGGTGAGAGGACTTTTCAGTTTTCTGATTTTTTAAGTTGCATAAAATATTGCATACTCTAGGAGTAAAAGTTAAGCTAAAGCTTGTAGTCTAAATAAGCAGGAGTTAATTTAAATGGGTGAAGTACAAGGGAATTAATGGGTGAGTGCACATACATACAACTTACCAGAATAAAGACAGAAATATAATACTGGGCAAAGAGTCATGAAGTGTGAAGCTGAAGGTCTGAGAACCCAGATGTCTCTTTCTAGAAACAAATTCATGTAGAAGCTGCTTGGGAGCAGCCAGTTCAGGCTCTGACAGTGCTAGACAATCATGGGAAGGTTGGAGCTCTTGGTGTAGAGGACCACCTTCTGTAGTTAAGAAAATCAAACATGTTAGCAATATTTTAAAAATATTTAAATCAACAGAAAGATAATTACACAGAATCATAGAATGGTAGGAGTTAGAAGGGACCTCTGGATCAAGTCCAGCTCCCCTGCTAAAGCAGGTCCACCTAGAGCAGGTTGCACAGGATTGCATCCTCTGCTCTACAAAGAAGGACCTGTAGACAACAAGTTAACCATGAGCCAGCAATGTGCCCTTGTGGCCAAGAAGACCAATGGTATCCTGCAGTGCATTAAGAAGACTTGACCTGCAGGTCAAGGGAGGTTCTCCTCCCTGTCTACTCTGCCCTAGTGAGGCCACATCTGGAGTGCTATGTCCAGCTCTGGTCTCCCCAGTTCAAGACAAACAGGAAACTACTGGAGAGAGTCCAACAGGGTGCTATGAAGATGATCAGGGGACAGGAGCATCTGTCTTAATGAGGAAAGGCTGAGAGACCTGGGGCTGTTTAGCCTGGAGAAGACTGAAAGGGAATGTTATCAATGCTTATCTAAAACGTGGGGATCAAGAGAACGGGGTCAGTCTCTTTTCAGTGGTGCCTAGTAACAGAACAAGAGGCAACAGGCACAAACTGGAACACAGGAAGTTCCATCTGAACATGGAGAAGAACTTCTTTACTGTGAGGGTTTCAAAACCCACCTGGATATGTTCCTGTGCAACCTCCTCTAGGTGATCCTCCTTTGGCACAGGGGTTGGACTTGGTGATCTCCAGAGGTCCATTCCAACCTCTACCATTCT
The DNA here is from genome assembly GCA_024336885.1 of Actenoides hombroni. Taxonomy (NCBI): domain Eukaryota; kingdom Metazoa; phylum Chordata; class Aves; order Coraciiformes; family Alcedinidae; genus Actenoides; species Actenoides hombroni. Next base: position 20,887,453 of record WUAM01000179.1, on the reverse strand, counting down.
ATGATTCTATGATTTTATTTGCTAATGCCCTTAATGACTAGAGTCTTGGAGTTATCCATGCTTAAAATGTTACATCTCCTGAGCAGAAGCATATTTAAAACTTTTTAGTAGAAGGGCACCTGAAGAGAAAGTTTTGCAGTAGGCATGTGTATGTTTTTGCATGTTTGTGTGTACAAAGTAATGAAAGTCTAACAGAAGAGTTTTGTGCTAAACAAGAACAATATTGGTTATTCATTGTCAGGACAATTCTAAAAGGGGAGCAATATTCAATTAGGGAAGTACAGGGTGGTATGGATGCAGATAATTCATCCATGCCAAACCTTTATTGTCATGCACTCAGGAAGTCCAGATGTATATACTGCTTTCAATCTGTATGCAATATACGCCCAGAGAGAACTGTTATTCCAGGAGTTCTTTGGGTATTTCTGGGTTCACCCAAGACCAATCTGGGTAAAAGCAGTTATTTCTGGATTATGTATAATTTGAATTTTTCTGTAACGTATACAGACAAACAATTCAATCACTGGAAGAAATCAAACTGTGTACCAAACTACCCAAGATCTGAAATAAATAATTGCAAATCAATCCCTTTTTCTACTTTAGCCAAGCAATAGATCAATTAAAAAAATTGACAGCTCATTCAATTTTAATGGGAAATAATGTTAATGATGTTTGTAAACTGCCAGGTATTGATGTGGGAAAGACTTACTAAACATATTTCATGATCATTTCAGAACTATTCAAATAGCATTTTTTGCTTGCTTGTCTAGGAGTTCTTGTCTTGCAGTGGTTTGCTATAGAGTGCCAAGGGAAAGTAAGCTTGACAGTCAGCCAATTTACACCACTCTTTTTGTTGTGGTTTAGACCCAGCCAGGAGCTGTGCACCATGTGGCCGCTTGCTCATCCCTGTCCCCCTGATGGAATGGGAAGAAGAATAGGCAGACAAAGATGAAACCTCATGAGTCGAGATAAGGAGAATTTAGTAGAACAATACAAGAGGAGGAGAAACAACAGTAATAGCAATAATAATAATAATGAAGCAATATATAAAGAGAGTGATATAGAACACACCAACCACTTAGAGTGCCAGAGACCCCAGTCCCTGTCCAGCCTGCCCCCAGCCCTTATATAGCGGACATGACCTCAGAATGGTACCAAATATCCTACTAGATGGTTCAGTTGTCTATCCTGGCTGTGGCCACCTCCCAGCTTCTGGTGGGAGGACACTTTTGCTGTGTCTTACATGGAGTTGAACAATGCATGGTGGGAGGGAATGCTCACTTTTCCAGGCAGCGGAGTTGGGGCTGTTGTTGTGTCTTACTACAACATGCAGAATCACTGGGGTAAAATTTTCGGGCTTTCATGGCTTTAAATCTTGTGTGTCAGGTTTTCTGTTTTGCATACAATCATAGAATCATAGAATTGTCAGGGTTGGAAGAGACTTTAAAGATCACCTAGTTCCAACCCCCCTGCCTTGGTCAGGGACATCTCCCTCTAGAGCACGTTGCTCAGAGCCCCATCCAGCTTGGTCTTAAAAACTTCCAAGGATGGGGCTTCCACCACCTCTCTGGGCAACCTGT
>WUAM01000179.1:20868018-20885773 GCA_024336885.1 Actenoides hombroni | reverse complement strand
CTCAGGGTATTCAGTCCCCTGAACTGGAAGACAGGGATGGAGAGCAGAATAATCCCCTCATAATCCAGAAGGAAGTGATTAATGACCTGCTATGTCACCTGGACACCCATAAGTCTATGGGTCTGGGTAAAACCCACCTGAGAGTACTGAACGAGCTGGTGGAGGAGCTTTCCAAGCCACTCTCCTAGATGACTGGAGGCTTGTCAGTGTGCCACCCATCTATAAGAAGGGCCAAAAGGAGGATCCGGAGAACTACAGGCCTGTAAGCCTGACCTCAGTACTGGGGAAGATTATGGAGCGGTTCATCTTGGGTGCACTCACACAGCAAGTGCAAGGCAACCAGGGGATCAGGCCCAACCAACATGGGTTCATGAAAGGCAGGTCCGTTTGGACCAACAAGATCTCCTTCTATGACCAGGTGACCCACCTAGTAGATGGGGGAAAAGCTGTGGGTGTTGTCTACTTGGGCTTCAGTAAAGCCTTTGACACCATCTCCCACAGCATACTGCTGGAGAAGCTGGTGGCTCATGGCTCAGACAAATGTATTCATCTCTGGATTAAAACTGTCTGGATGGTTGAGCCCAAAGAGTTGTGATAAACAGAGTTAAATCCAGTTGGTGACCAGTTACAAGTGGCTTAGTGCTGGGGCCAGTCCTGTTTAACATCTTCACCAGTGATCTGGATGAGGGGCTCTAGTGCATCCTCGGTGAATTTGCAGGCAACACAAAATTAAGTGTGAGTGTCAATCTGCTTGAGGGTAGCAAGTCTCTGCAGAGAGACCTGGACAGGCTGGATCAATGGGCTAAGGTCGGTTGTATGAGGTTTAACAAGGCCAAATGGCAGTTACTGCACTTCAGTCACTACAACCCCATACAACTCTACAGGCTTGGGGAAGAGTGTCTGGAAAGCTGCCCTTGCAGAAAAGGAGCCGTGTATGTTGGTTGACAGCCAGCTGAACATGAGCCAGCAGTGTGCCCAGGTGGCCAAGAAGGCCAACTGGATGTTGGCCTGTATCAGAAATGGTGTGGCAAGCAGAAGGAAGGGATTGTGCCCCTGTACTGGTGAGACTACACCTCGTATACTGTGTCCAGTTTTGGGCAGCACAGTACAAGAAAGACATGGAGATGCTGGAGCAGGTACAGACCAGGGGAATGAGGCTGGTGAAGGGATTAGAGAACATGACTTATGAGGAAGGGCTGAGGGAACTGGGATTGTTTAGCCTGAAGAAGAGGAGGCTGAGAGGAGACCTTATTGCTCTCTACAGCTACCTGAAAGGAGTTTGTAGTGAGGCTGGTGTTGGCCTCTTCTTCCTATTAACTAATAACAGGACAAGAGGAAATGGCCACAAGTTGCACCAGGGGAAGTTCAGATTAGATATTAGGAAGAATTTCTTTACTGACAGAGTAGTTAAGCACTGAAACAGGATGCCCAGGGAAGTGGTGGAGTCATCATCCCTGGAGGTGTTCAAGAAACATGTAGATGAGGCACTTTGAGACATGGTGGAGTGGTCATGGAGGTGTTGAGTAGAAGGTTGGACTTGATGATCTTGGAGGTCTTTTCCAACCTTAACGATTCTATGATTTAATATAATAGACTTATGTTTAGCAGCCAGGCATTAAAACTTAATTTATGTTTTCTGTCTATAGAACGATGTTGGCAATGAAATCTTTCTCATATTGAATAGAAAAATCTCTCCATACATCAATGCATTTTTGTTGTAATAGAAATTAAATGATTCAAAGTTCTGAAAGGATCATGTTAAAGGGAATATAACTGGTAATGTTTATTAATATATTGACTTTCCTGAGAAGGGTGACTAGCCTCACCTATGTAATTTTCTAAGTTCATAAGACAGATATGATAATCAACTGTACTTTAAAATATATGAAAATTGTCAGAAAACTTTTATTTTCTGATTTTTTTTCTCAAACACCAGAATTGGCCATTCAGTTACCATCTGTTGAGTAAAAAGGATTATGTGAGCTTTTGATGAAATGAATGAAAAGTTATGAAGATAATGGAAGTCATGCAAGATAGTGCATAGTAATAAACATTACAAAATTGACTGAATGCAAAAACACTTGAAATTAAAAAATGAAAGCAAAAAACTTAGTTTAGTATGGTAATTGCTTTCTACCTAGCTTTTGGAAGAATTAAAATGATATTTTTTTCTATGTTAACATCATTTGTCTTGAAAAATTATGTTGACTGTGCTGCTTATGTATGTAATGACATGAAAGGTGATATTACTAGCTTTTAAAGCTAAAAGAGATGGTTACATCTTTCTGTGTAACCAAAGCAATAGAATTTTACCAAGCAGTTAATGCATCCAGCTCAGCAAGTTGCAGATTAATATCTACAAAAAGACTTTTCATGTTAATTTAAGCACTCAAAGTAATGATGAATCCAGGTTATTCCTTGGAAGAAAGTTATTAGCTTGCATAGGAAAAAGCATTTTGAATTTTTTTTTTTTATGGAAGGGAAAACATTCTCATTAATATGTATGTATCTTAGGGCTTACAGGCTTTTTTATAAGCTGAGGCATTTATTGACTACAGTTGACTATTATTACTTGTTAAATAGAATGCAGTAATTTTATTTCTTTATTTTAATAACATCCAATCTAAATAGGCCTGCTGTCTGTATTATGCTTGCATTACACTGGAAATGACTCTCATTTGTACCCACTGAACTTGATGACATAATATGGACAAAATCTGATTTCATTTAGCTGGCATTCGTGTCATAGAAGAAAGAATCAACCCTGCAGAATCAGTTCACCTACACTTTTCCTTCAGTGCAGGAAGTCTTGATGAGGCAGGTGGGAGTAGAAGTGAATTAAGAGCTTCTTTCACTTCAGTCTTTTAAAATCCTTCTTTTCTTCGCGTTTTTGTTACATTCAGCCAAAGCCAATGAGAATACAGCTCTGAAATAACAACCAGAGTGTCCTTATGACTCCAGTAAAATGATTCTTTTCATGCAATAAAAATAGCATCCCACTTCCTTTCTCCTGTTCAGGCCTTGCTTATTTACCACTTAAATGTCAGTAACTGCAATATCTTAACCTTTGGTGGTGTCCTAATGACTCGCAATTAAACAGCAAGATTTTCATTGGCCTCTATTCAAGTGGAATAGTGCTAGGCACTGCAAAGCGAGCTATCACAGAGCATGTGCAGTGGGAAGGCATCCCATTTATGCATTCGTAACAACGTACTATGGGCTGTGCATCTGCAATACATTATTGATCAAACAGTTGTTATAAACAGGAGCATCTAATTTTGCTACCAGCGCCAACCCTCAGATCTCTGAAAGCAAAGATGTAATTATGTATTCATATAGAATACATAAACTAAGACTAGAAGACTGCCTACAAACAACTGTGTAAGAAAAAAAAGAAGTCAAGACAAAACTCATTAAGAATTATAATATTCGTTAGATTAGACAGCTTTTAGGACCTGCGCTTCTCCCCCTTGTGCCCTTCTTCTGTCAACATTCAAAACCTCATTACAGATTTGCCAAGACAAGTTGGTTCTCAGTTTGATCACAGAAAGAAAATCATACAATTTCACTAAATCTTCTGACAGTTCTGCTGTCAGGGCTGTCAGGCTGGGATACGTACTTTACATTAAATGAAGCAGAATATAGTAGTATAGAAGGGGCTGCAAGAGTCTCTCCACAACAATGATTTATTTATTTTTGCATTAAATATGCCTTTGAGCTGCCAGATGATGCAAGGTTATTGCTGTTGTTTATTATTTATTGTTGGTATTATTACCATGTCTTGCAGTAGCCATAGACTATAATCCAATTGTTCTTGCTGCTGTACACTGTTCTGTCAAGGAACTTAAAACTGAGAGTATGTTTAGAGAGCTGGGTCTGTGGCATGGCATAGCAGGTCAGGTTTACCCTCTAGCATAACAACAGCAGTGAAATCACCATACCATGTACTGTGTCTGCCTCAGTCCATTACTGATATGGTGTAATGATCTTATTCCTGTATGGACTTACGCTGCTCCCACTTCAGTCTGCAGCGTGACAGTGGCAGTGGCAGCATCACAAAGATAGAGAGCAATGTGGAAGTGAGGAAGGCAGGCAGGGGAGGAGACAGAGGGTCCTAGAATTACATGCACAGTGCTCACAGGACACTGGCTGCCTGTTTAGTACCACCTTTATTCAAGGGTTCATGGTAAATGGAGATTTTGAGAAGGAAATCACACAGTGGTTATACTTGCAAAGTCCTTGCAAGCTACAGAATAACAAGCCAGAGAGATGAGCAGCTGAGGATACCCTGTTCAAAGAAATGGGCTAGAAATGCAAGTTGTGCAAAAAACTGGAAGAGTCCTTAGCATTGCATGAGAAAGAGCAATGGCAAAGGTTATCCTCAGTACCCAGCTGATATCCAACATGTTCTTTCTACCTATCTATGACAGACAATGAGTCCATTTTGTACAGGGTGAAATCACAACCTAATTTATATCCATGGAGGGGTTGGACTTCTTTGCCTCTGTTATTCAGCAAAGTCTTTCAGACCCTTGCTGCAGAGTTCAGGTTGAACACAGGGAGATCACAGAGATAAAGACAGTAACATCAAATATAAGTGTGTGAAAAGGAGATATTAATTGAAAAAACTCTGTTTGCCATAGGCAGGATTTATACCTAGTATATAAATGTCTGTGTAATCCTATCATAATTACCAGTAATTTTTCCTTCCAAATACTCATTATGCTGTCAAAAGTAAGACCATATTTTTTTGACCTGGTCTGCATTAATGAGGGCTACAGTGTTATTAATATTCTAGAAGTATATTCAAAATCATGGAAGACTGAGTTCAAAAGAAAAAGAATTAGATGTTCTAGTTCCAAAAGGGCTATTTGGAAAACGATGAGCTGCAGGAGGTTACTGGACTTGCACAACTCTATGAGAGTTATAAAGCAAAGCCACTTTATTATCAAATTGAAGCTTAATTTATGCCCTAAAATTTCCTGATCACATGCACACTCACTTACTATTGGTTCTACATGTTTATATACAAGCTGTTCATGCATCCTAAGCTAATACATAATTGGCTATCCTACACCGCCTCCATCACCACCCCTCATTCTGGTTATCTTCTACTTTCTTCTTCTTTATCTTCTTTCTTCACTGCATTGCTTCCTCCTTTGCCATTCTCAAGCATACCTCAAGGTCATCACCTGCAGCCCAATTTATTCCCACACAGTCTTGCTGATAGCAGTCATGTCTGTTTTCCTCCAGGAATAATCCCACAATGAGTGTTTTGTCCATTTATGATGAAACAACAGCCATTTTTGGAAATCTGGCAAATATGGAAGAAAAACAAGGGAAAAGGAAAATTAACTTGAGATGTAGTAGTAAGTTATGCTGTATTAGTATATTATGCTATATTAATATACACTATGCTATATATATATTCTAGTAAATAGTCTAAATCTGTTTAACGTGCTTGTGAGGCCTTTTGCTTCAACAGAGAAAACAGAAAAAGAGAAGATGGAGCATTTGGAAAACTTTTTGTATTCTGCATATTGTAAGGACATGTGGAACATAAAGATGTGGATACCTGGGGGTAAGGACATCTGTCTTGTGAGGATATCTGGTTAACATAAAAGAAAAAACCCTCAATAAATAATAAACACCTTGACATGCTAATGAGCCAGAGATAACAGAAATTATAGCAAATACTGGATCCCTCAAGTCAATGACTGAGAGGGTCTTGAAGGAACCACTCAATCACAGCCTGGAAGATGTTCTACTAGACTTTGTAAGTGATAAAGAGGAAAATGAGATTATCACAGGTCTCATAGAAAAGAGACACAAAAAAAACCTTCTAAGGATATCTCACCTGTATTTATTTATTTATTTTTAGACAAGTTCTAAAATTTACCTCACTAAGAGACTTCTCTCCAATATCAATTGATTACTTTCTTTGGTAAGGCACAAGCTCAATGTAACACAGCATTTATACCTACAGAACATGTAAAACTCAAACTCAGTAGGCAGAAACTAGAAACACTTTCATTGATCCAACAGTGGTTTTCTTTGCCTAGGACGCTATTATTTCATTATAAACCATATTAGGTAAGGCTTTTTATAATTAAAGCACATTTTTATTTGCCTAGATTGAAGACTTGATAGAAAAGTTGTACTCTCTCTTATGGAAATTGTCTGCTTTAGGGAATGCCTTTAAATATATCAAAGTAGAGGGATCATTACCTTGTCTGTGGCTCATTTGCAATATAATCTCATTTTGGCTCCAACCATCACTGAATGGTAATGGATATTGATCAGTTGTTTTAGCAGTGGAATAACAGCTTCAATTTAATGACTGTGTAATAACATTATAATGGTCAAGGCTGTGAACAGAACATGTTCATTATTTCACAAGCCATACAAGGGAACATTAGAGCTTTTAATGTATTTTCTGTATGATTTAATTGTGCAACAAGCTGTACTTTTATACATGAAACAGCAATAGTACACAGAGGATTACAATCTTTTAAAATGTAAAGTTTGTACAACTTGGGCAAATAGAGCTGATCACATTTTCATTTTTATGTCTAGAAACCTGCTTGCTTTAAAATAAACTTACAGGATCTCATTTCCTTTCAAAGGTAAAAGGTATAATAAATATAGTCCTAGCAGAAAGGAAAGGCAACCGACTGTGTCCTTTCAGCTGACACATGGCTGCTTTCAGCCAAAAGACAGCTAACCATTGGATTAAAATAAAATTAGAACTATCAGATATGTTAAATATCAGTTTCCAAATTTACCAGACCAGACAATATGACATAAAGTAGAAGTCTTTGGTTATCAGTGCACCAGTGTACCAAGCTTCATTAATCACACTGAAAGCTGTAATACAAAATAGCTTCTTATATCTTTTTTCCTTCTTTTTTTATTTTTTTTATTTTTCGTAAGATTTCATTAATTTATCCATTCCTAGTTGCACTTCTTGATACCATATCCCCTATTTATTTTTTTTCATCTCTGAAAAGTAACAGCCTTTTTGAAAAGGCTTCAACTCAGCTATTACCTTGACACCTATTAAATTACTACTTTGTTGAAATAAGAATGTCTTTTTTTGCACATTATTTTACACTTTTTAAAAACTTTCCATTCAAAATTGGGACAGAAAAAATACTAAATTGTTGTCTGATCACTTAAAATAGTAGCAAATAAACTACTGTGAATTTATAACCAAAATTCTAATTTCCAATATGTACGTATTTCTAAATTAAACAAAAGGTTTATTTTCAAAGTGTGAAAGCAAATCTGATCTTCTCAAAGTATCAAAAGACTACTCTGTGGTATTATTTGAAGTAAATTTGTTGAAATGGAACTGTAGAAATTTTTAATTGGGTCTAATTCCATTTTTAGAACATTACCCTGAAAAAATGTTTAAAAACTAAGAAATATTTATAGTTGAATAAGCAAGCATAGTTTAATCCTGAACTTACTCAAATGTTTGATGAAGAATCTGGAGTTTTTTGAGAATTAAAGGTTTTTCTTATGTGTCTTGTAGGATGTTTGAAACCTGTGATGAAGTTTTTATCAAATTTGGGGTTTTAACATTAACTCCTTTAGCGCAGCCAAAAAACTTTTTTTAAACTTCCCATCGAAACATGGTGCTTTATACTTGTGCTCACTGATTTTTGTACATTTTCCTTTCTTCCCTTCTGTTTTTAAAGAAGTGTTAGCAGTATTTGAAAATAAAGTTATTGATCAGGAGCAAACTTGAAGAAAAAAAAAATCTAGTCTCCATAGCATGCCTACTCTTGGTTCAATTTTGATTTAAAATATTAAGACAGGGACTGTCACTGGTGTCATTAACATGGAGATTGGAATCTATAGAGGCATAGGAAAATTGTTATGAATGGGATGATGAAAAGAAAAGAGTCAGCATGAGTAAGGGGGTAGGAAAGAAAAAAATGAGTGAGAGTAAAACAAAGCTCAGAGAAGACCTCAGAAGAATTTGAGAATTGGCATCTTCCAGTTCTCAAAATGAGGCAAAAGACTCAGTATTGGCATTTAGCTGTCATATGATTAGCCTTGCACTTAATACATGATTGAATGAATAATTCTCAAAACTCTCCCAAAATATGATCCCGCACCCCTCCCACACCTGCTATTGGCAAACCTGCAGTGAGTGATGCATCCTTTACTCTAACTTGAGAAAAAAGTTTTATTTTTCTGTTAGACAATTTAATCCCTGTTTTAGCAGAGTAGTACAACTATTATGGCCTACAAACCTGAAGGGTAGTGTTTCTGTTTAGTACATCTAAACCTCTGAAATAGTTTTCAGTACTTTCAGAAGGTGCTGGGCTTCAGTCTATCTCTCAGTTTATCAGCAGCTTTTCTGTAGGCACTCAGCTCCATCTTCATACAGTTAATTGTGGACTTATGACCAGAGTCTTAAAATTATGTGACCATTTAAAAAATTATTATAAAATTAAAATAATAATAATAATTTTAAACATAATTTTTCTGGGAAAATATCTACCTCTAATTTTCCACTTTTTCCATAACTTTATTACCTGATATGTTCTGCTTTTCAAATACTCTTGGAACATCTCAGAAGGGAAAGCAAGAAAACATTTTAGAAGCATTTTGAGGATGAGGAGACCAACTTTATCCTAAATTTTTTCATTATCTTGTCCACATAATACTTTTTACCCAGTTCTGTAAAACAGCCATTTATTACCCTAACAAAGCCCACCACTCTGTTTGAAAGTATAGAGTAGATAAACCATCAATCATGTCAGACGTTACTATGCTATGTATCCCACCTTCAGCAAAATTGGTTTGACACGCACAATTATCTGTCTAGATGTATTAAGTGTACCAGAACCTTCCATTATCAGAAATTAGGCTACTTTCTGATTGTCTTACTACTAGTATTTCATGTAGAGCTTAAATCTTTCCTGTATGTTTTGAGTTTCCAGAGGATTTAAGGTCTAATGGAGCATTTAGCTGCAGTATTCTTCCATGCTATTATTTTTTTCCATATCATTTTACTCCTGACTCCATGTGTTGTTCACAGTCTCTTTAAGCCCAAGTTGTATGAAAGTGATCCAGTTTATTTGAGAGCATGAGACGAAGTTAATAGGATTTATCCACTTCTTTCTTGCTCCAGAATGACTTTTTTTTAGGAGCTAAAACACTTATATTCCTCACACCCTAACATTACACCTATACATGGAGCTGTTAACAATTTAAGTAGCAGAATACAGTTTAATAGTAAACCTTTTCTACAGCTTAAAGCATTGTCTTCAAATTGTACATCTTTGACAGCAAAAACTGAGTTTCTGCAATCCTACCTTTCATGTTTAAAGATACGATTTTATACTAACCACCTCAGCAAAATGCAATTAACGGTCTGTATTTAGTAACTTATCCATATTTGTCCGACCTTAGTAAATTCCAGACAGACATTACCTTCAGCCATTCCGGCTTCAGCCCTCAATGTAGTAGTAGCAGTAGCTTATTTCAGCAGGTTGCACAGCCTCCTTAAATGTACTCACCATCCCTGTTATAATTTATGCATAAATTAACTCTGTGAACCTCACTTTCACATAGTGATCAGTTCATGCTTTAATTTCACACATTGATGAGCACTGCATGAATAAGCACGAGAGGCTTCTAAAAATAAGCAGGGAGGATTTAATAGGACAGGAAAGCCACTTGTTAACTGCAAGTAAGCACCAAACTCACCACACCTGCAAATCTGGTGTCTGCCTGGTAAAAGCAGCATTTTACATCCAACTAATAGCACATCAGTAATTCTGCTATAACTTCTGTCTATTAATGAGTTCTGAAGTACTAAAAACAATCACATCATTGTGATAATGAATCAATGAAATTGGCTTTGGGTAGAGATGGGGTATACTTTCTGGCCTTCGATGCTGTTGTTCAATATGATGTGTTCTCATCATTTTATAGTGTTTGACTCTCCCTCTACTATGCTTTTGTTGTTTAGTAACCTTATTTCTATATAACTGTGTAGTAATTGGTTGTGTTATTTAGTTAGAAGCCAATGATCAGCACTATGACTAACCCATAACATTTAATATATTTATTATATTAAAATATAATAAACATAACCTATTACTGTAAGTTAAAAACAGGGCTTTTGCCTCCCTGATCAGCTGAGCGGATCATTTGTTTCATAGACAGCTGCATCATCTAAACGCAGAATAATCACTCAGTGCTGAACCATGTGAGCAGTTAAGGCCTAACCCTCATGGCACAGCAGTAATTTGTCTTCCAAACAAAACAAACAAACAAAACCCATCAAAAAACAACAATCCAAAACATGATGGCTAGAAGAAAAATTTCAGGTCAAAAATAAACTGGTGGTTCCAGTAACTTAACTTGTTTTTGGGGAGAATAGTTAAACCTAGCCTTTGCAGGTGTAGATTTTATTATGATGCTGCTACATTAGATTACATTATATAAAGAATAACATTTAGATTTATATTGAAGTAATAATAAAGACAGGTGAAACCTGTCTCTAGGAAAATAATAACCTTATGTTTACCACTGTGAACCTCCTCTTCTTCCTAGTATTTAGAATTATTAATTAATTTATTTTTTTTAATTTGACTTCTTATGGGAATAAATGGACAGAACATACTCAAAATTGTGGGGTTTTTAGAATTTAGTTTAACTTGCATTCTTTGTGCATTTCAATCCCTGCTTTTACTTTCTGGAAAATAAGAATTCACCATCATGTCAGGTTCTCATTTTGCTCAAAAAACATTGTTTCAGCATGATGGTTCTGAAAAGCTGTCTTAACAATAAAGCTCAGCATTTAAGTTGAGCAGATATATTTGAATCTGGAAATAAATTAATTTCATTCTCTGTATTTATTTATTACACAGTATAATGGGACCAATTTGAATGAAAAGCAACTTCACATGGAGCTTTCTACTGGAACATTGTTTATTCCAAGCCTGGGATGCACTAGGAGCCCCAGAGGAGGAAGGTATCTTTAATTGTTTTTGCTTCATGTACTTCAACTTGATTTCCACTAAAACTGATGGAAAATCTTTTATATTGTGACTTTAGATTCTTTATCACTTTGTCAGTTTTGAAAATGTTATAAATGATCTCTTTTGTTATTTTTTTTCCCCACTCTGTCTAGAAGCTAGACTTACTGGTTATCTAATGCTTTGTGTCTTGTCTTGAGATTCTGAACTGGGGTTTTGCTTGCAAATGTAAATTTGAAAATCTTAGTCAACCTTTCTCACAAGATAGTACTTAATGTTTAGTCATATTTTCTTCACAGTTTTCCTAAAAATCAGTAGGTGACAACCAAATCCCTGATTTTTGTATTTATGAATGATAATTACTGTATTTTCGGTACATGATCCAACTTAACCTCAGTAGTAAATCCTTCGGTCTTTTGGGAGCAGTAAAGCTCTGAGCTTATTGTTCCTATTGTAGCAAGTCAAACTATAATTTCCAAGTTGGTTAGAGAATTATGTAGCAGGGTCTTGTGCACTCCTTAAGGAATATATTCCCACCTAAATGTTCTTATTTAGGTGATTCATGTATCCTTTGTTCTTGTGTATCTTTCAAAGTACATACAAATCTCTGGGACTTGATGATGGATTTGGCCATGTATTTTACACCATGAGTGTAAATGCTGAAAAGAAATATGGCAGTTCCATTTCTAGTGGGAGCAGAATCATTGATGTGGGTAAGCTGTTTTCTGATCGTAGTCCTTAGAAGCAAGGGTGGAAGCAGAAATTACATTAGGCTTTCTTAATATATCCCCCTATAATTGTGTTTATTGCCCTTGGAATAAGGTTACCTGAGAATCAGCTGTGAACATTAGGACTTAGTGTCTGTCTAAAATTCTTCTTTGTTGTGAAATCAGTTGTTACAGTTGTAACAGGAGTTCAGGAGTCAGCATTTCTTGTGCTTACCATTGCTTATAATCCTAATGAAAACAAAAGAAAACTGTCACAGATAACAAATACCTAAGCAAACCAGCTCAGTTGTGAACTCCAGAGCTGCTGGAGCAATACAGTACTGCAAGAGATGTAGCAGGCAATGAAAAACCACATTCAAAGTATGCATCTATACCCAGTGACACTGCACTCCAAGAACCACAAAGCACCAGCTTTCTGTTGAAAACAGTCTGATTTTTATGTCCAAGCTCTTTGTGTTTCCTTGTAATCATGTCACTTGCTAATTGGCTAGGTTACTGAGAATAAAAGAAGTAAACTTTTTGTTCTGATAAGATGTTATAAATGGTCTAGAAAACGTGAAAGCTCTTGTAATCACATGCTGAGTAAACTTTTTTCCTGCCTGTGGGTAGAAGAACAACTTAGATTTCAATAAGATTGCACACACAATCTCAAGTCTTTGAAAGATAGTTTATACAAATATGTGCTGGCTTTGGCTGTGGTAGTTAATTTTCTTCACAGTTGTTAGTAGGGGGCTATGTTTTAGATTCATGCAGAAAACGGTGTTGATAACACAGGGATATTTTCATTATTGCTGAGTAGTGCTTACAGAGACAAGGATTTTTCTGCTTCTCACATCACCCCACCAGCGAGTAGGCTGGGGGTGCACCATAAGTTGGGAGGGGACACAGCTGAGACAGCTGACAGAACTGATCAAAGGCATATTCTATACCATATGATGTCATGCTCAACATATAAAGCTGGGGGAAGAAGAAGGAAGGGGGAATGTTCAGAGTTACAACGTTGTGTCTTCCCAAGTAAACCCTGATTTCCTGGAGATGACTGAACACCTGCCTGCCTCTGGGAAGCAGTGAATGAATTCCTTGTTTTGCTTTGTTTGTGCATGCAGGCTTTCTTATTAAGCTGTCCTTGTCTCAACCCATGAGTTTTATCACTTGTACTCTTTTGAATCTCTTCCTCATCCTACTGGGGTGGGGGAGTGAGTGAGCGTCTGTGTGGTGCTTTATTGCCAGCTGACATTATACCACTAAACAATATTACTGAAGGCAACTCTCAGTCACAATGAAATAAAGCAAAATTCATTAGTTTTTTTAAAATATTTGCTAAATTTATGAAAAATCTCTAATTGTGTTTGGCATTTAAGAACAATTAAGAATGATCAGACAGTGAGACTGAATTCCGCTTTCAGGAATCCAAAGACACTGTTACCAAAAGCTGATAAGTAGTCACCAAAATGGCCTGATTTTTTTTTTTATTATTATTTTTCTCCTGACAGAATATTGAAGTTTTCTATCAGGAGAGTGTAAAATGATGAGGACCAAATATATATTTCACTTCTGAACTTGTGAAGCTTTGAAATAGTCATCTGGGTGAATAGAAATATTGCAATAGATTTAAACGAGTACTGACTGGACCCAGTAGGATTGTATGAATTCAAGGTTATTTGGGATTTGCAACTTGACATTTCATTATGGCTAATATTATTTTTAAATCTCTTTTGAGGGGGAATTGAACATTATGGAAAGTCTTTAAAGCAATACAATCAGAAGCAGAACAGACAAAAAGCAGTATCTTTTTCTAGGAATCCTTCAAAAGACCTATTATTTTGGCAAGGATTGGCAGTGTCATGCAAGCAATGAGACTATATCACAATGATGACACTCACACGCAGTCTCCAACTTATTTATTTTTTTAAAGCAACTCTTTACAGACCTATGTTAATTATGGTATTGGCTCTAAAAGTGCCTCTGTTTGGCAGCTGTGTTGTGGATCTAATCTGAGACTTAGACCATCAGCAAATTTAACCTGAGAGGCTCCCTGAGCATCTCTAATGAAAACAAAGCAAGGCTCCAAAGACATTTGAGTTGATAGTTCAACTGATAATAGGGAATAGTAGTCTTAATAAAACACAAATTACATCCTTTGGGGGGTGTTGCGCTGTGAACATGTGCATTACATAAAGAGAGATTCAAAGGCAAGGATATGGTTAATATTAAAACAGATTTCAATGTGTCTTGAAACATCACTGTTTCAAAGGGAAAATGTTCCTTTTTTCAGTAATTAATCTAAAATTGAAACATGTCAAAGTATTCTCTTCACAATGGTGTCACATGCCAAATGAAGACATTGTTATAATTGTTGCCTAGGATTTACAATCCCATTCTGCCATTTTGATGGGCTCTCCAAACTGACCCCTTCTCACATAATTCATATCTTTATCTCCTCTTAATGAATGCTTGATTTATGAGCTACAACTAGATTAAAAGCATATCTCACAGCAGAAAATAACACTATTTAGTTGAAATTTTTTTTTGCCTTTCAGAGAAAATATTCTGTATTATCATACAAAACTAATTTCTTAAATACTTGGTTTTCTAACAGAACACCAATGTATCTCTTGAAAGCAGATATTCTTGCCAGAAAATGCAGTTTTGTATTGCTAAAGAAATGTAACAGGAGTCTATTAACCAGCCTTGATTATTAACTATTGTACTTGCATAGCTTATATGACTGAAGGGAAATATTTCTTTTTCTTCCACTTCAAAGCCTACCTATTTTTTTATTTTTTTTTTAAGTGAGTCATAATTCCCAGAGAAATCTGTGAAATTTTACATGTAAAGCTTGAGTAAAATGTGGCTCTGAATATCTCCACTTCATACTGCAGAGTGAAGTTCAATTTATGAATATTTATCTACTGTTGCCTATTTAGAGTACTGGTTTTATACATTCTTATTCATGGATTCCAAAATGTATTTTAAAACGGCTCAGAATTTTTTCAGTAATGGAGCTCTGCTCCAAGTGCTTGTGTATCTTCATTCCCTCTCCACTCTTGTGCTTATAGTGCTCAGCAGCCTCTATCTCTGATCTGGTGCTATAAAGCCACAATCACTTCTCTTGTGCTTTCTCAGGTGAACAAGGAGAACAGAAAGCTGAATAGTTCCTGTAATTGCAGCACTTAGTGAATTCCTTTGGTAGCAGTAAAAGAAACAAACAATGCAGTGAAGTGTCCCTTAATACAAAAGAAAATATTGCCCTGTGCCTACTTGGTACAGTCCTAATCCCAAGAGAAGTCAATGTGGATCAATATTTTGTTTAGGAACCAAAGAGACTCTAATAGGCACTTGTTTCAGACAGCAGGTGATCATCTTGGAAAAGAACTAACAACCAAAATCCTACTTTGTTCCCATGGCATACATGTGTATAAATTGAAAACATGTCTTTATATTAAACAGATAGGATGTATTTTGATTCAGCAATGTTTATTTTTCTCTAATGCAAAATTTGGGTCAGAGTGGTCTAATTATTGTGCTTCTCAGTATTTTAGAAATGTTTTTAGACACTGAATAATTTACTTGCTTTACAAAAAGACAACTAAGTATTACAGCAAACCAAGAAAAACAAAATACAGTTGTTGTGTATATAAGAGCATGCGAGGGGCTTCCACAGTAGCTGTTACATATAGGCAGTCTTTTATAGCCTTAATTGTGTCATCACTGGAAAATCTGTTGCTGTGTATCTAAATTTATTTGCACACATTATGTTTTTCACCCCTGAGGAGTAATATGATATATAACTACATCTGAAAACCAAACCAGTTATATTTATGTCATGATGGTGTTTATTTTGTTGTAAAATTGACTTTCAACAAGAAATCCAATATCTTGTAAAAGGCTCTGATCAGGCAGGGTTATAATGTCATTAAATGCTGCATTTGTAAATAGCTGCAAATATTTTCTTTCCTTCTACTTAAGGGTGTCGAAAACCCTGTTTAATGGGAGTGGAAATGAGCCACAAATGAGTGTGTACATACTGTAGTGAAGTAATTCAGCAATTGTTATTCCTATTTAAACTGAAAGAAAAATGTCAGCAAGGAAAAATTGCCAGAGAGATCACAGAAACCTCTCAACCCAGGTAAACATCAGTCTCCAGAATAATTTCCTGATGGAACTAATGAAAGTTTGATTTTTGCACCATTTAAAACACAACATGATGAAGTAGTGAAGAAAGCAGGAAACAGTCTCGGGTTTCCATGTGCAGTGATTCTGAGTTTTAAGTCTGAGATCTAGAAAGCATTCATCAGATGCTGTTGACCTTAAGTTAGGTTACTTAAGTGCCTGGTAACCTCCCGTATGGAAACAACCCATTCTTGGCTGGCTGCATGTCTCTGTCCTGGCAAGCAAGGAGATGTTATACAGCTTCCTCAGGTGTACTGATCTTTATTTTTGATTCTCCTATGTGATACTAGTTCATCACCCTTCTTCAGCTGCAGCACAGGAGAAGTGACTCCTTATGGGAAGATATCTGTTCCCAGCAACTCCCATTGAGATGGTGAAGCTACTTTGTTACAATAATATCTCTTTGGATCAAAGACATGGAAATCAATCAAATGAGCTTCAGACTGTGAATCGAACATAGCAACATGTGAATATTCCCCATGGTATAACAGGAATGGTAGCATGCTTTATTGTCTTTCTGCTTTAAGCCATAGCATTGTTCAAGTGGAAAAAAGCCTCATGGCCTCTTGAAAGAAGAAAATTCTATGGGATGTGACGGTGACAGCAGTTTCTGGCAGTCAAAGATGTGGTGGCTATGCAGTCGCATAAAGAGTCCAGCTTGCATTTTACTGGAGACCACCCTGACTAATGTCAGCTGATGTTAACAGCTTTCATTCCGGGTTTCGCGTTTTCCACCACTGTGGAGCCAATGAAGCTTATATTCTTTGCACGTTTTTCTTTGTTATGGGTATATATTCAGAGGTAGATTAGAAGGAAAATCTAACTCCATCTTCTAAGACAGTACGTGTTAATTCAGTGCTAAAAGTAATATTGGAAGGCTAAAGCTTTCATCATAGAGTGCATTTTTTCCTACTTCTTGAACATCTGACCATTGTTTATTTATTACCTCTGAACCTTAACTATGAGATATAAATTGCTGCTATGCAGAGTAATTTTTTTCTTACTCTTTGTCCTTATCCATTGTAAATTTATCAATAGTTCAGCTGAGATATGACTAAGATGAACTGAGTTGAACAAATATGTAGAAAACTAATGTTAAGGGAATGAATCTCAAATCTGTGAAAGTGCAAACACTGATACCTGAGTAGACACAAACAGATTGCCATCAAGAACAAAGGAACCCTTAACATGCAGTGCAGAACTCCCGTATGAATTAATATTTTAATTAATATTATTATGTAAATAATCTTACAGAGTCCAGAATTTGGCCATTCCAAAAAGTATCAGATTTTGCTATAAGAGAAAGGTAATAAAATGAGAAAAATTCAGATAGGAAGTGACTTGCTGTTTCTCAGATGAAACATTCAGAGTCAGTCTCATGTCTACCATACGAAATTACCAGTATATTGCATCAAATACTTTATTTTTCCTCTTTGTGGAAGGGACTCAAGCTCTTGCCCTAACCTTAATCGTTCTGGTTTTGTAACCATATAAGAGTTAGTGTTGGGTGCAGAGACCAAAAAGAGATGAATTGGGGTGGTCTTGTTCAGCTTCTTTACCTATTTGCTGTGGATTTTTCCAGTACTTTTTCTTGCAAGGAGCAGCTGGATTGCACAACCTTTTCAAGCAGGCTGGAGCAGAGGGAGGTTTGGGTGAACATCAAAGGGCAGGTATGGAGAAAGCAATGAAAGCAGAAGCACAGATTAAAAAACTTATTTTGGGGGAATGAGGGTGGGTTCTTGGACATTTGTTTTGGGGGGGTAAGGAGTTTGGGGGGTCTTCTCTTCTCTTCTCTTCTCTTCTCTTCTCTTCTCTTCTCTTCTCTTCTCTTCTCTTCTCTTCTCTTCTCTT
>WUAM01000179.1:20854262-20866676 GCA_024336885.1 Actenoides hombroni | reverse complement strand
CCCCATCCTGCCCCCCAGCCTCTGGTGCCATGTGAGCACTGGCAGTCATAACACGGGTGTGTTATCAACACCCTCCATCTCCCAGTACTGCAGCATAAGGGCTGGATGGGGAAAAGCAGCTCAGCCAGACCCACTACAGGTATGAATGTATTTTTTTCATATTATGGGTGTGAGTTAAGAGAGTGATTAATAAAAATGTACATTCAATTTGTATAATGATTTCCCATGTAAAGTGATTGCTAGAGTTATATCTGTAATGCCCATAGAAGCTATGAAGACAAGATGTAGGTAGCAATATATCATCGTTTGAGAAAAACTAAGAATAACTTTGTTACTACTAAGAATTTTTTGCTATATTGATAAGGCATTGTATTTGTTACACCTAAGGCCATATCTTTTAAATAGAAAAGTATACAGCAGAGTATAGCGTGATGAATCTGAGCTCAACATGCAATACTGTTGGAAGCCTTAAAATTGAGAGTAAACATGAAAAATATTTTTGTATTTCATACAGTCATTAAAATAAGAATGGTTCCCTGTACAGGCTACATCTGTTTCAGTACAATAAATGGGATTGTTCTCTGACACTGAGGTTGCCTTGAATACTTTGACCTACATTCACACTTTACAATTCACTCACCCTGCAAAACATCACTGACTTGTTCTAGCTCCCAATTTATTCAATTGGGAAAACATTAACTGATAAGGGCCAAAGCCAAGCAGAGAATAGTCAAACAATTTCATGTAAAAGAGAAAATGTGAAAATTTTCAATTCAAGACATCATTCCCATTACTGGAAACATATGCAGACAGTATATTTCAAATCCATAAAAATCAGGGTAACAAATGCTGAAATAAGCTTTTATTCATACTTTACATAGTTATGTCTGTCTAAAGAAGTATATAAATTTCCTGCTGTGAAAATCATTTCCCTGTTATTAAAACACAGCTAAATCATAGAATCATAGAATTGTAGTGGTTGGAAGGGACCTCTGGAGATCATCAAGTACAACCCCCCTGCCAACATAGGAACACATAGGGCAGGCCACACAGGAACAGATCCAGGTGGGTCTTGAAAGTCTCTAGAGACGGAGATTCTACAACCTCTCTGGGCAGCCTGTTCCACTGCTGTCACTCTCAGAGTGAAGAAGTTTTTCCCTCCTGTGTCCCACCTTGCTACCATTACCTCTTGTCCTATCACAGGACACCACTGAAAAGAGACTGGCCCCTTCTACTTGACACCCACCCTTCACATATCTGTAAACATTAATAAGATCCCTTCTCAGTCTCCTCTTCTCCAGGCTAAACAGCCCCAGGGCTCTCAGCTTTTCCTCATAAGAGAGAGATTCCAGTCCCTTCATCATCACTGTAGCTCTCCATTGGACTCTCTCTAGTATTTCCCTGTCCCTCTTCAACTGGGGACACCAGAACTGAACACAGTACTCCAAATGTGGTCTCACTAGTGCAGAGTAGAGGGGTAGGAGAACCTCCCTCAACCTGCTGGTCACACTCTTCTTTATGCACCCCAGGATACCATTGACCTTCCTGGCCACATGGGCACATTGCTGTTCTATGGATAACTTATTGTTCACCATGATGCCAAGGTCCCTCTCCATGGGACTGCTTTCCAGTGGGAAATAGTCCACAGTGGGGAATAGTCCATTACACTCAAAATGTGAAAAGCTGGATCCCTTAAAGGAGAGTAGGCAGGATGGCAGTAGTATAAGACATCAAGAGAGCAAATAAAATGAAGTCTGGCTTTTGTGTTTGTTTTTAATTTTGTTGCTAGAAAGACAGCAATGCTTTGCAAGCTTGCTCTGACAGAAATTAATTTACCTTTATAGCTACTTGGCTACTTACAGTTCCTAAAATCCCAAAATATTAGTACTTTTGAGTGAAGGAACTATCACAGAGTGAGAAACAGATAGAACCTGAAAATTTCCAGGACAAATATGAAGATGGGTGCCAAATGTAGCACTGCTGAGGACATAGACTCAAATTGTGTTCCATTTCAACTGTTGTGATTGCACCAAGAAGCAGTAGGATTTGACACTGAGTCTTTGTGTTTTGCTGAATGGCTGTGAGCTGCATTGTGACATGCTGTAGACAGTCATACAACCTTGGAGTCTGCTGGAGTGCTCTGAGTTGAATCTACTGTTGCTGGTAAAGGCTTTTTGTTAACATATTTGCTTGTAAATAAAAAGAACTATACCAAAAATAATTGCAGCAGTGAGTCATTCCCAAATTATGACCCATTTTCTGTGATTAACACTTCTCGCATCTAAATGAGGCAGCTGTGATATGCAGTGGGTTAGTTCAGTGTGCTCCATAACAAACCATAATTTTTTTCAAAAGTGAGTAGCAGTCCAATACTAAAAGCTGGTATCGCTTGGTTAATTCCAGTATATCTGTACTGATCTTATCCCAGTACTCACTGAGCTTAAGTGACTGTGCCTGTTCTTTTCCTCCATCTCAAAACCTCCCACCTAAGACAGCCAAATTCTGCTTTAGAAATGGTAGTGACTGATTTAAATTTATTTCAGATCCCTCTTTCTATAGCTACTTGATTCCACAGATTAGAGAAACCATTTCATAGCAGCCTTCCAGAGTGTCACATCCTTAATACATCAGATATCTCAATTTGGCTGTATCCTTTATGAACTACAGCCAGCACATGTATGACTAGATCTTGCACATAATTTCTTTGCCTGCAGGGCTTGAGATTTGTGGATTAGCTGACTTCTGAAAAGATTTCCTACACTATTCAACAATACTTTTCTTGGTTCTTTTCATGGATACCTTTCAAAGTAGTAGAGTGACTTGCAAGGATCTATAGACCAAGGTTAAAACCACAGAGCTAATTATCTGAGTTAGCACTAGGGTACCTGGATGCCTGCAGTACAGAAAGCAAAGCATGCAAATCTGTGACAGTTTGGTTAATGGATTTCTATCACAAGTCATCATTCTCTTAGCCAAGGCAATAAAAATTAATCTAACTGATATTTATCGTTGTTGTGATACAGGAATGCATCCATGTGGAGTAAACTTTGGGGGGGTATAAAGCCTATGATATATGACCAGATTTCTATTTGTGTTTGTTGCTGTGACTGGCAAAACCTATTGCTAATAGTTACACATCCTACTCTTTAGTATTGTGGTAAATCTGATTATGAGCAATGAAAGATCCTGAATTTCATCCTTTGCACCCAATAAATCATATTGCACAATATGTTTATACAATAGCACAGAAATCTTTTATAAACATTAATTTTTATTTAATTCCTACTGAATTTTCCAAAAGTATTTCTAGAACAGACAGGCAAAACCTTCAACACAGATTTTCTTGTTCATCAGTGCACCTTTAGATCAAAGTGTCTACATAAGTTTTGGCCCATTTTTAGCACTGGATTTTAAAATTTATTGTTTTTCTTGAGGGAAATTTCTTATTAGTGAATTACATTCAGGAAAACACTGTGCAAAAAGTGTATGAAAACAAGAACATAGCTGTGATCAGTTAAGTATTAATCGGTGCTGATTTTGAGCTACAGTGTAGACAAAGTTTTCAGAAGCCATTTTCATGCTTCAGTTGTTTAAGCAAATAGCATATGCTACATTGTAATTCTAAATTTATATTTAACTAGGTTATATTAATACAGCCAAGTTACAATTGCATCACTTCTTCTAAGGATTATAATGATTCAGATAATAAGTAATAGTTTTCTGCAAAAACTAAGTATGTTCTTTATGTTCTTTTGATTGTTCAGGCTGTATTTGAGTTTCCTGAACATGTGTTATGTATTTACATATTTTTCAAGAGTAGTGTTTTCCTTGCATTAAAGCTTATTTAAAAAAAAAAAAAAAAAAAGAGAAAGAAAGAAAATAAACAACAAAGAAGCGGAAAATATTGAGAGAAATAAAATATGCAGTTTTAATTTTCTCGTACAGATTTTAGCTTTTACCATGTTGCAATTTTTACTTTCCGCTCCCACTTCCCCCCCGTCAAAGTATTACCAGAATGGGGTTAGAGTTAACTGGAACTTAATTTACTGTTTCAGATGAATGTGCATATCTATTAATCCTGTCAAAACAAATTTTGTTTTACATACTTTTAATGACAGACCTTAAAGATTTCTGCAAGGCACACATTTCAGCAGCATTCATCCCAAGAAGAACATTAGGTTAAACAGAGGTAAGTGAGAATTTTGATTTTAATTTACTGTAATTTAGGCATCTGCTTTTGCCTGTCAGCAATGTTTGTTATAAAATAAAGTTGAAAAAAATGTATTGAACTTTTAACCTGAAATGCATTTTGAAAAGCTCCATTTTACAGAATGGATGGGAAACATTTCAAAATGGCAACATGCATCTTTACACCATCAAAAAAAAGCTTTTGCAGTAAGAACATGATGTCTTAGTGAGTACTCCCCTGTTATTTCAATGCTAGTGCTCTGCTAAGAGCTTCCTGACCAGATCCATTTATTGGAAAGGGAACCTGATCACCTCAGGGGTGGGTCTTCTGAAAGTAGTTCAGGTTAAGTAAAGGCTGTGCAGATATGAAAACTGAATAAAGTAATACATTTCTTACTTATCATTTTCATTCCAACTGCATTACTCTACTGCCTGCCTGAATCTGCCAAGAATATTGATTTACACTTATGATGATATCAAAAGACCATCTAGGCAGTTACCTCGCTGCCAAAGGTACCCTTGCCCTGTGCTCTCAGCTTTCCATACTGGCTAACCTAACTTTTCTACTTTCTTTTTGTAAATGGTGGAAGCAATTACTATAGAATATTGATTCTTTCTCATTGATCTTGAAGATAAACAGTACTATTAACTTACTGCTGTTTGAAATGTGTTTTGCTTTTGCCAATATTATTAGCAGTCTATATACTACTCTACTGCTATAATGGCATGGATTTCCTAGGTTCAGTGCTTGGTTTGTTGAAGAGTAGCCTCAAATGTATGATGATGACTGAATAAAATACATAATTTTTGCCCACTCCACCTACCCAAGGTATCTGTCTATGTTGCTGTCTCTTTGTAAATCCTGAAAAAAGCAGTCCAAAAGAACTATATCAACTGTGCGAAAAAAAAAATTAATTTGGAAAGCAGGAGCTTTCTAGTGTTTAAATTGCAAAAGTTAATCTGATAAATTCAGATTTTTTTAACAGCCTAAAGCAGACTACATAGAAAGTCAAGGAAAAGAAGTGTAAACTCACCATGTATTAGATAAATATTTTTCTTTGCCTAATATTCTTTTCTTCTGTCTACAGAAATAAGTTTTTGTTCTTTAATAAGTTTTTGTTCTTTTTGACAATTACTTTTCCTGTCATTGCATAGCATTAAGGAATTAGACTGCAAATTCAGATTAGAATGTGATCTAGTGTCTATTATACTTTTGCACTGATTACTCTATATGTCTCTGAAACAAATGGTGTCCATGAGGATAGAAGGAGGTTAAAAAAATCTGGGAGGTGAATGTTTGAGAAAAATACACTCCCAGTTCCTTTCAGCTGAGAGCTGAGGGCTTTTTATCCTCAAGTACAAAACTCTTTCTAATTCAGTATTAGTTGTTTTTTAAACTCTCTCCTGGGAAGCTCTGCTTGGTGGGAGGGCTGGTTTTAAATCTGCAGCAACACCATCTTCTACAGAGCAGGAGTAAGGCATTGATGTGTGTCCCACAAAAAGCACATTCTCCAAAACAGGTCCCATCTTAGCTGCAGAACAATGTCTCCTGGGTTACATCTCATGTTTGTATCAGCCTGCTACTTCAGCCACAATGCTTTGTGGTGGTCTAAAAATAAGTATCTAGATAAAAAAGGAGGTTTTAATCTTCACTGTTGTCAATCCATAGTAAATTAGAGGAAGAGAGGGGAATTAATTTTAGAATAATGAAACCAGACTTGGTTCAGACATAATTTAGAGATTAACAGTGGCTGAACCTGAGGCCATCATCTTCTCTCTGTTGATTTCTAATCATCAGGAAGTGCCCTCACTTGATCATTATTGCTGAGTTAAATCAAAAAATATGCTAAAGACATAAAACAGTAACATTCAACCACTAACTCATAAAGTTTTGGCTGAAGAATTACTTATGCCTGGAAATCTTTTTTGTCTGTAACACCTCGTGTGAGCTATGGAGAACAGGTACATAGGCTGTATATTTGCCATACTCTGTATTTCCATATATTTACAGTTTCTTTATATAATCATAGAGTGTAGACTTTAAAGAAGAATACTTTTCATCAAACATTTGCCTTTCCTAAGCTGTCCCCATTATTAAAAGTAAAGATATTCTACCTTTATCGAAAAACTTTTCTTTAGACAAGTGAAATGCTGCTCTTTTCAAGAACTCTTATAAAACGGATTGCGCCTTTTTTTGTTCACTGTCTACCTACCTGCTTAATATACTCTTTCTATTGCACCAAGTAACCACACTAAGCTGGTAATTTCTTTCTCAAAGACAACGTGGACCTTAAAATAAAATCCAGTATTGAAAAACTTATATAAATGCATTAATTTCCTGAATTACTTTAAAATGTATTGGATGGTTTAATTTTCAGCTTCCTAGGAGAAAATGTAAGCATTTCAGCACAGCTTTCAAAGTCAAATATATCATTAAACAGGAGGAAAATTCTTCTTAGCAGATTATAACTCTAAAAAGTTAAGTGGGATCACTTAAAGTTACTAAACAACTAGCAAAGACTATGATCAATCTTCTTTACAATTCTTCTCTTTCTTGGAAAAACAGTATTTCAGAGGGCATGGTTAAAGTTGATAAAAAAAAAAAAGCAATATGAAAGAAAAGCAGATCAGTTGCATAAGGGACTTGAAAAGAAACAAGCCATATTTTTGTTTACTGCATGACTGTTGTCAGCAATATCACCATAAGTTATCAAGCGAGAAACTACTATGCAACAAAAGAGAAAGGTCACTCACCACAATAAGTCAGCAAATGTTTAGAAAGGTTACACATGACAATGACAATTGTGAACACCATACTTATTCCATGGATGAGCAGTGAGGCAGTGAAGTTTCATTAAAACCAGAGTGATGTTATTAAACTTTTATAATTTGACTGGGATATGTGCAGCAGCAATTTTTGTAAGCTCAAGCCTGTGCAAAGTGCAATGAGGGAACTGATAAGTAGTGAATTACAATAATCAATATGTTAAATGACAAAAGCATTAATCAACATTGCAGCAGTGTCCTGACCTAGGAAGAAATTAGTTTTATATAGATCACATAAATACTACATAAATTACATACTTGGGCAAATGAATGACTCATGTAACTCAATTGCTGATATATGCAGCTGGTGACACATTTGGATCTAGTGATGAATTTGGATGATTACATTTTGACATGATATCATACTGAGTCAGGCAATTAGCATAAAAACGTTTTCACAAGGACTTATTTTGATGTAAAATTTATGTAGATTCAGCTGTGCTCATGCATTTTTCTTGTTTGCAAGGGACATTATATTGCTCCACAAGAAAAACTCACTGAGTTCTGCTGGCATGGGTACCCACAGATGGGTAAGCTTAGGTGTGCATATTCTGTTACTGGAAACAGGAAAATTGTTAATATTTTTTGTTTGGTTGGTTTTGGTTTTTTTTTTTTATTGAGAGGGACACCTTTAATAAAGAGCTTTGGATGAAAAGTGATCAGAAGCAATTAAATTAAAAAAGCAGGGAAACATTCACAAGCATTTAAAGCCTTTGTAACACAGCAAGAGAAAATTGGTCTTAAAATTTGTGTGTTGCAATTATCCTTTCAGAAACCCTTTTTGTTTGAGCTTTTTAATAGTGGTGACACAAAGGTAGCAGAGAGGGTGTTTCTTTTCTCGCTATCTATAGTCTCATTTCAAGTACCTACAAATATGTACATGTTTATTACAATTATCTGTGTGTATTCGGGAACTTAAGAAGTGTTTAGAAAAAGGTAAGAGGGTAAATTTGAAGCATCTTTAATATGCCTTTATTAAATCCTCAACATTTCTGTATTCTGTATTTTAAAAAAGCATATGAAAAATAAATGAAAATGACAGGGTGTAGGCACTGTTCTGGCTGACATAGTGGTGATATGTATTGATCCTGCCAATGTCTCAGAGTTGTTCACTTGCAAAGATTGCTTTTTTTTGACTGCTCACTCAATTCTTGTTAACACAAAAATTCAGAGTGAGATCCATTAGTCTCTTCAATTGCTAGTGACTGTCAGTGAAGAGAGTCTGTTTTTACTTGGGCTAACTCTAACTTTGGTAGACGAAAAGAATACCCATGTGGTCAGTGAATAATTCAGGAGTGACTCAAAGCCTGGCCAACAGTATTAAACTGAATTTGTTCAACAATTTAGGCAGAGAATAGGAATAACATAAGTTAATATTCAAGTACAGGATTGAAAGAACAATGCTTTCCTAAGAAAACTGCATCCCAGAGGTAGATTGAGCAGAGTCCTTTATCTTGTTTCTGATCAGAAACGTGTAGTTGTCATTTGAAAAGGAGAAAACATAAGATGGAAACTAACATTGGCCTAAAGGAAAAAGTGTACAAACAAACAAAAAACTCACTGTCTTTCAATCACGGTAGGAGAACTCTTTTGCAGGAGAACTAGGACATGTTATTTCAGTGTCTGTGAATACTTTTTTCCACACTAACACACTGGAAGGACTTTACGTTAGAAGCAGTAGTTAGACTTCTATGCTAGTGGGGATTTCTTGTCTTTTCATGTCTGAAAAAAATAAATTCATGATGATCCAAAAATAGAGGACCTGGGTAGAAAATCCAGGCTCCAGGGAAGAAAAATTAATCTTTGAATGAGAAAACTGATAGTCAATTGAGTGGCAGGGAATGCTTCCACATTGACCTGTTTCCATCATTGTGATCAATATGAACTTGGTGTTAAAAAAATGAAACAGTAACAGCTGAGAACAGGTTGGGACTCATTTTTGATAAGTTATTCAGGCATATATAATAAAGAACAACACCAGTCCCAAGTCACCAACAATTAAAGCTGTATCACTCAGTTTCTCTAGGATCTTATGCATGGCTATTAAAGAGTCATTGATTGAAAATCTCTCTTTATTCCATTATAACCAAGTTACTTTGGTTAGTTTCTGTAAGTCCCTGGAAAATACACTGGGATTTATAATGTAGAGTGAAATGATTTTTTGAAGTGCCAGTAAAGGTATTGTAGGCAAAATTCTATAATGTTACCAAAAAAGATATTTTATCAGAGAAATCCTAAATACATGTTCCTTTTTTTTTTTGCCTGACTAAATATACTTCGTATGCTAGGCATTAGCACAAAACCTGTCATTATAAATAACACTTCCAGGTAACAAGGAAAATGATCAGAATTTTGGCCCCATCTTTACTGTTAATTACTCCATAGTTGCTTGATGTATTTCATCAGTGAATATTATTGCCTATCATTTCTAGAAAAATATAGTTGTTCTGTTATCTCAGGCTAAAAGCTAAAAGCAGTAAAATATAACATGCTTTGACGTTATCTTTTATTGTACAAAAGAGCAAACAGGGGAAAATGGATATGAAACAAAACTAGCAAAATTAGTGTGTGCTTTGGCAGATCTTGGTTTATAAGAAGATTACACTAAGCAGTTAGCTGGTCTTGAAAATTTTTCTTATTTTCAACTCTAAAACTTTTCCAAATAGTTTATAGATTCAGTCTATCATCAATATGTATGTCAAAAAAATTCACTGTACTAGTGCAAAATGGAAATAGTTTTTTTGACAAGTTCATGCATGAATTACTAAAAGATAGACATTGTCACAGAAATAACCACATCAGAAAGTAAACTGAATGAAGCCTGAGAGGTTGTTAGATTTTTTTTGTTACAGGATCTACATTCACTAGTCCTTAAATGATAGTGAAAATTTGCGTTTTACACTTAAGGAGAGAACTTTACAGAAAGTACAATATGGCAAAATTTCTTACAGTCCGAACTAAAAGTGTTCTTGTTGGATGGGGCTGCCTATCTCAGTTGTGGTTGGCTTAGTTTTCTTTTGTAACTCCATAATTCTGCTTTAAAATAAACTTCTTGGTGCAATAAAGTGTGCTATTTAATTAGATTTATACAACAGGCTCAGAATATTTTTATTTTATTCACTCTAAGAGGTGATTGAAGACTATAACAATATGACCTTCGGGTCTTCTGATCTTTGTTGAGGAGTCCTACAATTGTCCCTCTCCCATGGAGTCGGGTAAGATGTGAATACAAGAATAATTTCTTAGGATGTACATCACATC
Organism: Actenoides hombroni; assembly: GCA_024336885.1. NCBI lineage: Eukaryota > Metazoa > Chordata > Aves > Coraciiformes > Alcedinidae > Actenoides > Actenoides hombroni. The sequence continues at coordinate 20,856,401 of WUAM01000179.1, read as the reverse complement.
TTCAAAGTTCAGTTCCATTGTTGCACTTAAATTTCTATAATCGGCTACTAAGGCTTTTTTTTCCTTCTTTGCAAATGTGTTGTTTGTTTGTGGAGGTTGTTTGTGAGCTTATTGTTTGTTATATCAGTCCTCAGCCTTCAAGATCCTTATAGGTGGAAGCATGACAGCTTTTATTATTAGAAGACAGAAATCGGCATTATGGTGCAGCCAGTGAATAATATTTCTCTAGACTTAAAGAATGCTGATCTCATTTACAAAGTGTGGTATTTTTCTTCCCATTCTAAGAGGAATACATTAATATTTTTGAAAATGACATTTCATGATTAGCTAAGCATGACACCTACACAGTCATTTCAAATAAGATTGCCTGTTTTCAAAATTGTTTTACTATGTCAAAGGAAACAATAGTCTTTCTTGCAAGTCTGTTTAAAATTGAAAAACAATTATTTAAATTCACTTTGACTCATAGTCCTGACTTTTCAGTGAAGAAATAATCTCTTCTCTATATTTTCTTTTCTAATAATCTGTATTATATTTTATTTTCCAAAGGCTTTCAACTTTGGATTTGGGAAGCAATTTGCATTACTATAAGCATAATGTTTCTAGTGAAAAAATATTTAAGAACATTGAAAAGCTGATTGACCACAGATTCATGGAAAATATTTGCTTCTGACATTAAATATGAGTAGAATTTCAATGAATGAATATGGGCTAAAAAGAGATACCTTTTCAGGGTTTCATCTTGTGACATTTAAAACCAAAAATAAATGAAGAGAGGTGTATTTCTAGTGCAGTATTTACAGTATCTAAAGAGAGTGGTCTTTAAAGTAGTACTTCAAAAATGAAAGGAGCATGCCCTGTGATGTGGTAAGCAAGAAGTTCACTAGTGTTTAAAGTGTCAGAGCTCATTGATCAGCCCATGCCCTCACCTAAATCAGTGTATCTTAACCAGGTTCAGTGAAGCTGGTCACTGTAGTGGGCTCAGCCCTAGCATCTATTCAGAGCTATATGTATTTGATCACTGGGACTGTAAGTGTCAGTATGTCAGGATTACAGTAGCTGTGATGCCAATTAGAGGGTCTCATTTTAGACACCCATCTTCCTGCTTTGATGGAGACAATACCTACCACGTGTGCTACAGCAGCCCAACATGAGAATATTCTGAATAATGTCAGTTAACTCCCTAGTAGGCTGGACTAACCTGGTTTACCAATTGCATGCGCTGGCTTACATCACAGTCTCTGAATTATATACAACTATCTAAAGGCAAGAAATGAAGAGAGCTGCACTTCCCAAAAGGCAATGAATCTAGGAACACACAACTGAAACACACTACCACAGCCGAGGTTCCAGAGACTAACATGTGAAATGGCAATCTTTCTGTAGTTTTGTCCAGCCAACTTTCAAGATTACGTGCCAGAACACATCCTGAGGTCAGTAAATACATCAAATACCTATATATCTATATGTTCATCTATGATAAAGATACCAGTGTGATATTTTTTTTCTTTGTGGAAAATATGCAGCAGCAGCTGGACTGAGTTCTGTGTTTGTTTGTAATACCTAATTCTGTCATATGAGATGTTTAAAAAAGGAAGATGAAGAAGAAAAAAACCCCCAGAAAACCCATTAAGCATGCTCCAATGACTGTAGAAAGGATTTCAAAGATAGACTATTCACTCTTCAGTGTCAGAAATTCATTTGTTTCTAAGTTTCATCCTTCAGAGACCTTTGATCTGATTCCCATTTCCCATCTTGAAACTTCAATATGTATAATGTTGCTTCATTATTTTCTGACATCTTGTCTCATGGTGAGCAGGTGTAACTTGAAAATAGTATATAAAAGCAATCTCTAATGCTGTTTCCGACCCCTGAAAAGTAATCTATGCCTGAAACATTCATTTGAAAGAAAAAGCAGAAGTATGTCCTAGGTCAACAACAACTTTCTCTCCAGCTTTGGGATTTTGTGTCTGAAGCTGTTTGGCTCACAAGAACCTTAAATTTAGTGTACCTACCTTATTTTGAAGCTATCTCAAGGCAGAGGACAAAATAACATAGAGAGGAGGAGGAGAGGAGAGGAGAGGAGAGGAGAGGAGAGGAGAGGAGAGGAGAGGAGAGGAGAGGAGAGGAGAGGAGAGG
>WUAM01000179.1:20835305-20854225 GCA_024336885.1 Actenoides hombroni | reverse complement strand
AAGGAAAGGAAAGGAAAGGAAAGGAAAGGAAAGGAAAGGAAAGGAAAGGAAAGGAAAGGAAAGGAAAGGAAAGGAATCTGTTTGAAACTAGGTCATGGATCATTATGACGATAAAAGCTGCTTCTCTGAAGTCATGACTTCTGAAATTGGAAACATTTTGACAACTTTAATGTATCAGATCTAAGGTATTGAAGCACTCTAAGATTATTAACCTCCAAATAAACTACATCTTCTTTTCAAGAGCAGTCTTTGATCAAAGATCTCTTTTGTTTATTAGGTTTTTTCCAAGTCATATCAGCAATATATGAAATATTTTGACCATCATTTTGCAGATGATAATTAAGAGCTGATGATAGGAATTTGGGTAGCAAAGGGAGGATAGTTTTGCTTCATTTGCTATACTTTGAGCGCAAGAGATGTAAAGGAAGGCAATGCTAGAGTTTTTAGAAATGCTGGTAGAATACTTAAAGTATCTATCTATCTATCTATCTATCTATCTATCTATCTATCTATCTATCTATCTATCTATCTATTTTAATTTGGAAACTGAACTGATTTCCCCAAATTATAAATGTAGCAATTCATTCTGAGCTGGCATCCTGCAGTGCTTTTTGACCATGCTAAAATGACTTCTTTCCCTAAGCCAGGATATGTGAAAGGAAAAACGATGCTTAACATCATGAAGATAAAGTTGGCATACACAAGATGTCTACATGCATTACACTATAATCTCTATGATATCAACATTACAAATATGCTTTTCATTCTGATTTAGCTATTCTTTAGTCACTCTGTGAACAAAAAAAAAACCCTGAAAAACAAATTGTAATGTTTTATTAATATATTTAAGAAAAAAATTCTTCCTATTACTTGTTTATGCATTTCAAGCAGAATGAATTTTCTGTAGATATAAGGCAAAAATTCACTCATATTTGCAAACACATTGTCACTGTTTGTGTTGATAACTTTCCATGTGTTCATTTTGCACCAATATTTTCTCATGCCAGAAATATTTGCCAAATCTGAAAATAATCTTGTATGTTGTGCATGGAAAAGTTAGTCAAATTGAATTTCAAAGTTAATTATAAACTTGCCCATAGCAATCACACAGCTTTATGTATCATACTCTGCAAAATGGTTTCCCTCTTTTTTTTTCCCATTAAAGCAAAAATGAGGAAAAAGGGCATTTAAAAATTATAGTCTCTTGACACAATGAAAACCAGTAGATGTAATAAACTTTTTTTCAGCAATAGAACAGTTATTTCTTTACAAGAATTTTGTCTTTTTAAAAAGTACTAGCCCTATTATATGGAACATCAGGTCATGAAACTAGAATTCAGTGCAGTTACAGTAAATGTTAGAATACCTCTCAACTTCTTCATCTACTGAATGCTAGCATGTTTTCTTTAAGATAATTTACAGCAATCTGGTAGGTTACTGGAAGGGCTCAGATTGAAATTAAAGGTAATTTGCTTTATAAACAAATTAACTAGTGAATAAATTATTTTGAGATTTTTATGGTTCCACAGTTGCATTCAAAGGATGTTATTTCACTAAAACGAAATATTGTATTAAAACTTTTATTGCAGTTCAACAGGCATGCACAGAAGGCCAGTTCCCAGAATTTACTACTAAGTATTATTTAAAAAGAAACACTGCAGAATTAATAGTTTAAAAATTCCTACTAAAAATGTCTGAACTGAGCGTTTCAAAGAACATTTTAATATTTCAGAAGTAAATAATTTCAGATTGGGGTAACATTGCCTTCTTACCAGAGACATTAGGTATAAATTAATTTGGTTTAAAGGAAAACTTTTGATAAATTTGAAGCTTTTGCATGCAAGGAACCAATCTAGCTGAAAATAACCCTCATAAATAAATAAATAATTGTCATGAACATAATAATACAGTTTCTTACGTAACTTAAAAGGGATTTTGTTGTTAATTATTTCTGCTACATAGAGATGTAGAGTTTCCATATAAAGGATGATATTTCTGCTGTGCTTTATGTAGAAGTGGTAGTCTAAATAAATGTGGCAGACTAAATATGGGGCAGGAAAGAGGCATAGGTCAGTGGCCATATCCAAACTGCAGCAGGCTGGCATGTGTTAAGAAAAGCATGCCCCATTTCTGTCTACTTACTGTATGATTGAACGTAGCCTCGTTCACAAGAAAAAAGCAAGCAGAGAGCTAGATCAACACAGATTTGAAGCCACACACTTTTGAAGCAATACACACGCTTTCATTTCATGCAGTTGAGGAGTGTTAACTTTCAGTTAAGGACAATCATTTGTACTTATGTAAGAGGCAATCTCTTGCATTTCCCCCTGAATCCTTTGGTACAAGCTACTGTAAAGATAGGTTGGAGGTCTGAATAGGCAACTGGTCTAATCGTGTACGAATATTTCTATATGGTTATAACCACTACTGCTAAGCATTTCTTCAGAAAAACTGAGAATTTAATAAATGTTGCCCAAACAGCGAAAAACTCATCTAAATCAATGGGTATTATAACCACCTGCAAAGTAAGTTTGAGAATCTGATTTTCTACAGATAGGACATCTACTTGAAAGTCTTAATTACACTAATTATAATAAGTGTTTCATAATGTTTAATCAAAAACACTGACCCACTCTGCCTAGCAGGTGTTCATTAAATGTGGAAGATCTGCTATTAATAATCATTTACCCCTTGTGGAAACTGTGTACTGTATGTAATAAAGATAAAATTTAACTTCACCAGTAAGATACCCCAGAATATAATAATTCAATGAAACCAAGTTGAAACTCCTTATTTCTTTATAGTCAATGAATTAAAGAAAGAATAAAGTGACCCCACACTCTGTTGATCCCTGAGAAACAAAATTTCTCAGTAAAACATGTAAGTACTAATCTATATGCCACAAACACAAAAGACAATGGATACTCTACTGTAATCTATGTGCACTTTTTATGCTGTGCGTAAAAGCTATGCAGTATATCTCTTAGTATTACTGAGCATGTTAAAGAGAGAATGTATATGCCAGTTTAGGAAATGGGTATTTCTCTGGTAATGTCAGTAGGACGAATTATGTTTTATATACAAGGCATCATGCAGCATGAGAGAGGGGCTGTGAACTGGTCATAAATTTCAGACCACAGAGAACTTCCCTAAGCTACAGTGGTAAAATGGGAGCACTCTTTAGGGTATCATATATAAGATGGGGCTGCACTTATTCTAGTATTTTTAAGTTAAGTTATTTTAAGTGATTTAGTAAGCAAAAACCAAAAGATATTGTTAAGACCTAACTCTACACAGGACTCTGGTACACAGTGTTTTTTCTCTGGGCTTCTTCCTGCCATGTCTTTCATCAGCATCTACGTGCCAGTGTCTTTTGATTATCAAACGTTCCTCTTCTCAGTTTATCAATTTTTTACACTAGTGTAGAATTCTCATCAAACATATGACTCTGCTGCTAACCATTTGGACAAATTAAGAAAGAAAGTGGCAAATACTTCACTCCTTCTCTTAAAATCAAAATAGAATATTTTACTAAAATATTTACTCAGATGCACTCTAGTATACTCAATATATGGCTTATGGCCTGTATTATCCAGGTCAGAGTGGATGATTTGATGATTTATTTATTTTTTTAAACGAATGAATCTAGAAGAAAGTTACAACACGTAGTTGATTTCAGACCCTTCTACCTGCTGTAGGCATGATTAAGTTAGAAGCAGTGTTAAGTATTCAAGCAGACTGTCTTAGCCGTTATTTCTTAGCTTGTCAGGTGTCCTTTTTGCTTCCATTTCATCTTTTTCTTGCTTGAATTTTAAATCAAATAGGACAAAGATTTAGTCTAGAATAAATTAGCTTACATCCAAAGTCCTGTTTTCTACTTTCCCAGTAAAAGAGACATTTCTCTTCTCAGCTGTTTTTAAGTATTAACAGGAACAGATCTGGAGCCCCATTTCTCAGAAAGCAGATATGGCTGTAGTGTGCTGAGCCCCAACCGCAAAATGAAAAGGAGACAGCTTCTGCAAGGTGAACTACTTTATGCTCCCATCATGAGTAAGCATTACTCTCCAACTGTAAGCACTACTAAACTTAAGGTTCATTACAAGGACTGACAAATATAGTGCAATGTAAGCATTTATTTTATCATTTTTAATTTTTTGCCTATGTAGTTGGAAAACTTTTCTGTATATCAGAGGAAACATTACCATGTCAGGAGAAACTGGTACTGTCTAGACCCACTTCCTGCAGCTAATAAATATCTGTGCTTATGATTCCCAAGATACATCTTATTGCTTGAGAACAGCTGAGGATGAGTAAACCAAGTTGTAGTTCTTACAGACTTGCACTTGGAGAATGTATTTTTCCAACAGATTATATCAAAGAGACGCACCAACTTTCTTGAAACACATTTACTGTATTTTAAAATACTTTAGAAATATTCTTACAAACCTAGGTATCTAATGCAGCTAACAGATGTGCAAATTTTGTCTGGGGATTACAAAAAATACAGTTTATTAAATTTTGTCATTTGGCAGATGGGTAGGAGCTCAGTGGGGAGTATTTGTTTGTTTATTCCATAGTTTCTGCAGTCAGAAGAAAAACCCTAGCCCACATTATTACATAACCACAGTTCCTGGGGATGCCAGTTTCATTTCTTAAGGAAAGGGGATTGAAACTAAACACTTCAGGGCTTCTCCAAGGTTATCTTCTCTGTATTGGTTAATTCCAAACATTGTCTTCTGTGTCTGGAAAATAAATGAAATAGGGAGACAGACCCTTTGGGCTAAACAGCTACTCCCTCTGATAAATGTGGATTTTATATTTTACCGTTTCATCTGCTCTACCTAAATAGCCCTTTACACTTTTTCTATTAGCTGTAATTACATTACAATAGTTATATGAAGGCTTGAACAATGCTTCCAGTTTTAGAACAGCTTCCAGCATCAAATGGAAAAGCTCTCACAAATCTAATTTCCTATTCTTATGTTACAAAGGTCCCTGTTTCATGACTCATAATCTTCCTATGAGTTGCAGCAGTTGAGAGAAAGAGAAAGAAAGCAGTTTTATGCTGAGCCAGCAAAACAACTATCCAAAAAGAAATAGCCTGCTTTATCCCTAAACATAAATTTTTTGCATTAGTGCTTATACATTATGTATGCATTCAAAGGATACAAAAGTAGCAAAAGCCAAGATCTTAAATTCCAAAAATGGTAAATAACCATCATAACTTAAAATATTATCATGACTATGGATATTATGGATACTATTGATTTCAGTCAAAAATAATTTTATACATGTTGTCATTAAGATATAAATAGGAATATCCAGTAATCACCAATGTATTTTATGTGAAAAGTTTGCTACCCTTAGTAATGTAATTATTTCATTTGTTATTATAAGAAAATTGTGAAAAGTTGTCTAACATTTTTCTCGTCCATTATTGTAGTTATGGAAGTGTAGTTATAAAGAAAAGAGCACATTACAATTGAAGCCAGTAGGAATATGAGCATAAAAATGGCTGCAATCTAACACTATGTAACACCCTACATCCAATTACCTATCAGTTCCTCAAACTGCAACTCTTGCAGCTAAAATTTTCTATGTCAACAAAGTCAAAAGTTCAATCAGAACTTCTTTTGGAAAGTTTCTAGGAAAATACTTCCCATATGAAATTTTTCTGCCTGTTCCAAAAATGGCAGCAAGGACTAATAGTTGATTTGTTTATGTTACATTGATACCAAGAGTCTGTGGAATAGGGCTTTCAATTTATCACTTTTTTTTGACTCAAGAAAGTAGCTGCTTCACTGAATGCCTACAAAAACATGGTCAGCATACTAACCTGTGAAAAAAAGTCCTAGCATCTTTCCCATGTTTCTAATGTTCCTCCTTCTGAAGAGTCTGTGCAAATTGCCTCTGAAATAGATGGAACAGTCTTTTCCTTGAAATTATTACTCATGACTACTATGGACAATAGGTCTCTGAGAATGCACTTTCCATTGCTTTCTATTTCTGGAGCCCAAGAGAAAGCACAGCAGCCTGCCAGAAGAGGAAATGAAGCCTGCAAGAAGGGGAAAGGCAGCATTACAAGGCAAAAAGGTCTAGACTGGACCAAGAAGTTTACGGGGGGAGGGGCCTATATAGTGAAACTAGGACAGTGAGGCTGCAAATAGGAGACAGGATGCAGATAAATGAGTTGAATAAAGATCTGCAGAAGAGGGTATGGCACTGAGGGTTCTAGACAGAGATCCTCTAGGGAGGTCACAAGAGAACTGGGCAGAGACAAGGTAAAGAGACAGGACAGTGCAGGAGAAACATCCCACTGAATACCAGTGCAGAAATGGCCCCACGTGTGCCAGATACACACCGGTTGTCAGAGCTTGTAAATCCTCTGTTAAGGTGTGTGTTTCACCCTCCCCTGGTACTAGTTCATTCAGAGAGTAAAAACACTCCAACGCTTATCAGCTACTCTTCCAGCCACAGCAGCTCTACTCTGAACATTCAAACCCTGTTCATGTATGTCTCAATGTGTTTATAGTTTTCTTATCTTTCATGACAGTAATCTCACTGCCCTTCATGCCCTGATTAGTAAAGGGAGAACAACTCCACCCTCTCATCTTGAAGACAGATTGGAAAATGATGTGTTTTCTGCCCTCAGAGCAGGATCTGAACAGTTGGAGGTAAATAAAGCAGAAGACCACAGGTTGACAGTGAATCTGGAAGGACAAATAAATAAGTACTGATACAGCCTGTTCTTCCCTTCAGTGAACCAAATGAGGCAGGAATCTGTGAAACAGAAAGTAGGTGGTTATTTGCTAAAAGACCATAGCAGAGGAGAGGAGTGTCCATAAAGACTAGCTTTAGCACTGGAGATTTTAACCTCCTGTTGTGTTGTCAGCTGGCAGAGAGAGTTTCTTCAGGAGAGGATTTAGATGTCTTAAAACTTTCTCTCATACTAGATTTGCTCTCCAGACATGTTTGCCTTTCTGTCTCAATTGAGGAGAGACCCAGGGCAGGTAGTATCGCTAGAGCTGATCTGTGCTTTGTGAATTTTCTTCTATTACATACTGCAAGTATTACATTCTGCAGGGAAAAAAAAACCAAACAACAAACAAATGCATCAAGTATTAAAAACAAAATAAAATAACCCTACCAGTAACATTGAAATAAATCTTTTAATGGTTCTTCTGCCATAAATGCTCTGTCAATTTTAATGATACAGGAAGTTTGAAGAGTTGTGTCTATGTGTCTATGTATATGAACTCAACTGAGACAAGTGCATGAAAATTTCGTAAAGGATTGATTTCCAACTGAAAGACTAATTAATTTATTTGCAAAAGAAATCCAGTACTTGTTTAAACTTTGTTCAAAACAATAGCATTCTTTTACATGAATGTTTGAATCTTCCTTAGACACAAAACAATCTTGAAGTACAAAATAATTTTGATTTAGTATTTTGGAAGCCAACAGCAGAAGCTTCCTGAATGTGTTAGAACAGCTTCATGGAGAGGACTGAAAGTATCAACCTGACATTTTTTATCTAAAAGCAATTCTCCACATGCGACTCAGCAGAGAAACTGGATAGATGTTTGAGACAAAAAGAGAGAAACAGAATCAAAGGCTGGCATGTCTGACCAAGCAGAGGCTAATCCTGCTGCAAGGCAGGTGGTGAAAGGCAAAGCTGCAGCTTTGTAGATCATGGTAAAATATTTGCACTAGGTATGGTGTTAGAGAAGAAAGTAGTGGAGAGGCCTTGAAGGGACTGACATGGTCAGGTTGACAAATCCATCTAGTCTGCAACATGCAAACATGAAACAGCCACTTCTCACAGGTTTTTACCAGTGTAGAGCAAAACCTCTTTGGACAATTAAATTCAGCAGATATATTGTTATATGGCAAACTGCAGCTTCCTTGCTTACAGATTCAGTATTGGGAGGAGAATTTTTCAATGAAGATCCTCAGGCTTTGTGTGAATATGTCATACACTATGTCAAAGCCACTTCACTGGGTTCCCTTGCTCCTTAACGTATTACTGTTGAACATGATCTATGGCAACAGACTTTGGTTGAGATGATGTGAAGGGGAGCTTATTCAGACACTTCTTCTTGTCCTGACACTTATAAGGAGGGATGTCTCAGACTGAATTACAGGAATAACTAAGCAATTTTAAAAGAGGACTGCTGCTCGGAGTCTCTGTGGGGCTCAACTCCACCACTCTAAACAGTAAACAGCTCAGCCTGTATAGCACACAGCCTCTGGAGAACAAACAGCGAGGCTCATATGCATGAAGCTCCCCGTTAGCTCCTTTTTTCACCCTCTGTCATTGCAGGTTTGGCATTGACTGAACTAGCTCTGCAGGTTTTAACCTTTTCCACCAAAGGCATCAGAAAGGAATGATAGCAAGCTCAGCTATGGATATCAAGCCAAGGACTCACCATATGGTGTTTTTGTTTCACACAAGGGAAAAGAATGCTTTAAAGACCAAGGGCCGAATTCATCCCTGGTGTAAGGCTATTAAATTCAGTGGTGTCAGACCAAGCATAAATTCAACAAGAAACTAATTCTGTGTGATGGGGAAAAGGAGTCAAGGATGTTTTTTTTAAAAGCCCAAGGATGTCTGTAAGGTAAACTCAGATGAGCCAAGTTTATTTTTTTATGTCTAACTGACATCTGTTCTCTGAAAGCTTGCAGCACACTGGAACCATTTCCCAACCTTTTCCCACTATATAATGACTGTGAACTTCTTCACCAGCCAGAGATGGTGAAAAGGCATGTTTCATCTGAAAATGGAAACAACAAATGACCCAGCAGATACTATATCAGGGTAAAATACCCTGACATTGCTTTAGTAATTCTATATTCAAGAAATACGAGCAGAAAACTTTCTGACAACCATCTGTGAACTTTTGTTGCAGTTTTATTAGAGATTCATTGACACTGGCAGCAGATGAATGGTAGCCATTCCTATCACCGTGCGCATTAAAGAAATGAAACTGGGGACAATAGACTGTGAGCTAGCCAAGCTACAGTGTAAGGCCCTCTTCTAAATTTTCAGAGCATTTGATGTGCAGATCAATTAGAGGGCTTATTTCGAGTCACATTCTATAGCACAGCAGCTATGACATGCAGAACTCCCCAAATGCAGACACTCAGTAAAGTGCACATTGGTACACCTTTATCTTTACAGAATGTTATCTCATTTTTACATGGAGACATTACTAGAATGAATTGGTTGAAATGTAAAAAGTAAATGAGGGTCCTGGCTTTTAAACTTTATAAGCTATTAAATAGATGAGGAAATAAATTGGGTTTTAACATTAGTCAGGTTGTCTAACCTGGCTACTGCTGTGGGTTACCTTAGCAATAATACCTGAGAGAGATTTTAGAGGAAATTCTTGAAGTCTGGGATAATGGCTGATGAAGCTGCACTCAAGGTAATGTAAACCAGCAGTAATTCAGCAGAAGCCAATGAAGTTAAACACCTATAAGTCCGAAAGAAATGTCATTGGAATCAGGTCCAGTTTATATTTTTTTTTCATATAACAGGAGACGTTATATAGGTATTTTAGAACCAAATTCAGGAGGGAGCTTGCCAAGTAAAATAATATGGCGAAAACCCCTATGAGATCAATGAAGGATAAGATTTGTCTGCAGAATCAAGACTGACAAAGAATAGACAACTGAGATACAGTTTTTATCTAAACAAAAATAGGTTGTCTTGTGACTCTGACTGTTCCTAAATGGCAGAGTGCCTATACAAAGTTGAGAGCTGAGTGTAGAAAATGGTCACTCTCAGTCTCCCATGAGAGACCAAAAATGGTCCTGGTGGACATAAATTATTCATGTCTTAATGATGTTATTGATTCTGGCCTTAAACTCAGTGTAACAAAAAAGGTAGGACTGACTGAAAAGAGAAATCAGATGCTATGAAGGTGCAGTCTGGTAGATCAGGACATACTGTAAAGAGTGAGGCCAAAAGGATGTAAGAAGGAAGAAGGTGCCATATGAGTCCTATAACATTCCAATATTTTGCTGGGAAAATTAAGAGATGCTAGAGGCATTTTAGCTTGTGGTTACATTGCAGATGCTATGGATCTCTTTTATAAAGTTTCTAGATGACAACCTGTGGCAAGAAGCAACCAGCAGAGCTGGTTTTATCTTGGAAGACAGTAGTTTCTAATGACCATTTTTCTTGCCAAGTGAAAAATCAGTGTCAATAGTCCTATCATAGGTTGATTCACCCTCTGGAACTCCATCACACCAATCTGCCACAATCACCACAGGAGCCCTCTGCGGGGAAGTCCTAGGTCACACAGCCCCTTCCCTTTTTTCTGGCCCTAAGGCGTTGTGATAACTTCCTCACAGGCATCTATTGATGGTGGGTGAGGTCTTTCTCAACCACCCCTGTGGTTTGGAGCTGTTTTTTTCTCCCAGGCTTCTCTCCAGGATATGTCTGTGTCTCCCAGTACAGGCTGGTTTTCTGTGCCACCTAGTTTTTACAGTGTTACCATCATGGAACTGCTTGGCTGACATCTGCAGTCCCCTTTTACCACCTTTCTCAATGCTTCTGCTCACTCAAAACCAGAATAAAGCATCACCTTCACCCTTGATTTTTTAAATCTTTAGTGGACAGCTTTACACCTCAGGAAATACCAGTGAAAATCAGAGTCCAGGGAGCCTATGCTGTGTTGCTAACTGAAACTGAGAATAAGCTGTTGCAGTAGACATATGCTGACAGAATCAGTATCTGTATGCAGGCTTTTTTTCCTGAGCAGCGGTTGTGGCAGTAAGTCCGTATTTTGTCTGACTCAAGGTCAAGTGATTTTTATCAGACTGATGTCTTGTGCACTTCGCTCAAGTGCTCTTTTGCCAAACGTATGTCTGCAACCAACAACTCTTTGAGCCTTGCATTCAATTTGCAGACTACAGTCACAGTTGAAAAGTTGTATTTTTTTTTTGGGGGGGGGTGTTAGTGAATACATTTGTCAGGCACCTAAAGGCACTATAAATAAAGATATTAGATTTCTTTCACACACAAGGACTTGGACAACCCTCCTCTTCTGCCTGAGCTTATTAATATTGTGCTTTTGTTGAACCTGCAACATATAAGATTGCAGGAAACAAGGTCAGATATGCCTATCAGAGATGACTCCCTTTTCTGGGATCTGTTTTCCTTTCTTTATTAATTTTCACTCCTACATAAATTATTTTCTTCTAAGAAATGTATATTTTTGTTTGCCTAGCTTTACATCTGAATCTTTTCCAAAGCCTTTTGGTGTTTTGGTTGTGCCCTTCTGTTTTTCCTTCCATAGTATGTTTTCTATGTACCCTCTATATCATAAAGGTTTTAGAGCTGCCAATAAATCATCACAGGTATTGAACACAACCTAGATGGCACTCTTGAGAACAGCCTCTAAACAAGGGAGCTGAGAGCAGTGGGAAAAGAGGAAACTGAGCAAAGGCTTTGCGATTGCTTAATAAATACAAGTGTGTGCTCTACTTCCTTGATGGCATCTGCTGAGACATAAAAAGAATAAAAAGCTATAGAAAAAGTCTATGTTGTCTCACAGACACAAACTTGTTACACTTTAAAGGAGTGATTTTCATAGCCTACAAGGGGGAGAAAGGGGAAGCAATTCAAGAAATGAGTTTGTATATCCTTTAATCTGTACTGACACGTAACTTTTTTTTTCCTCCTTTTTTTTCCTCTTTTTTTCTCTTTTTTTTTTTTTTTTTTCCATTTTATCTTACTGTAACCCAGTACCACAGTGCACAATACTAGAAACTACTACTACATATCCAATGTATCTCTCCTGTGAATGCATCATTAACAAATTGGACAAAACTTTTTTCTTTCTGTGATGCCTTGACATACACAGACCAGACGTTCTAGCTACTGGTAATTTGTTTTCATGTCTGCAAATACACTGGAATTAATCAACAGACTTGTCCCTAGGCAACACACAGTTTGCAAGGCTGTGGACAAGCTAGCTGATTTCCACAAAATAGCTGGGCATTTCCTAGGTCAAGCAAGGGCTGCATCTTCATCTCATCGGCATTTCTCACAGCATCACAGAAATATCCCCATGAAAATTTTTTCCAACAAAACCGAAGTTCAGATTGAAAATCCTTGCTATGGCAGAAATCCAGTGACAGTCATTAAATAAAAAAAAAAAAGAAAGTGCAAGGGGTTTGAAAGCCATTTCTTGTTACATGGGAAGGACTGATAATACATTTTACTTTGTGAGATTGTCATGCACCCTATTCCAGTTCACCATTGATTTAATTCAGGACTGCAGAGACTGAACAGCCCTTTCAAGTTTCATGTCTTTGGTGCTGCTACTGAATACCTGACAGCTAATTAATATTATTTGTGAATCCCTAAGGAATATGGCTCCTGATGAAGGCAGAATATGATGAGGGCTGTGAGTTTGCAGAAGTTTTATATTTTTAATACAGCATATCTATCACATAAAATACAGAAACAGATTAAGAAATTGAACCTAAGATTGTCATCCCCACACACATGAAGCTTGAGAGACAACTTTTCTCTTATGCTCTTCTTCCATTATGAATGGGGAATGACTCTTACATGGGGAGTCCTGGAGAAGTGAAATTTGAGGGAAAAAATTATCTTCAGATTGAAGATGGGTTAAGATATCAGATCCATGCTTTTCTTTTAAGTGCTCTCAGGTGCAGATAGGATGAAAAAGGTTAATACCTCTATGTTTTCTAACAATAGGTAGATGCCATATCTGCTTTTTCTACTTTCAGTATCAGCAATATGTGGTCATGACTCTTTCTTGCTAATTTTGTTATGATGATAGAATTTAAAAGTAACAAAGATATTAAGACGATATTGATTTTATGTGTGTGGGCCCATATGAAAGGCTAGATTTATCTACCTATAAATTTATATGTATTTCAAAATATGATTAGCCAGCTT
This sequence comes from Actenoides hombroni, assembly GCA_024336885.1. Classification (NCBI taxonomy): domain Eukaryota; kingdom Metazoa; phylum Chordata; class Aves; order Coraciiformes; family Alcedinidae; genus Actenoides; species Actenoides hombroni. The sequence continues at coordinate 20,841,285 of WUAM01000179.1, read as the reverse complement.
TGAAGTTTTATTGTATCTGCTTCTCTTTCCCATCTTAATTGTGGACACCATATGAAAGAATTATGATTTTTTGTCTTGTTTTGTTTTACCAGACATATATCAATTAACTGAGAAAATGGTATCCAAAAATCACAGCTGGGTAAAATGTCATTTTGATTTGTCCTTATTACTGGAAGAGGTTAAGACATAGCCATTTTATCAGCCAATGATTAAGCTATGAGTATTCTTTAAAATTCAGCTTGTTTAAACTTATTGACAAACCTATCCTAACTAATCACCTCATTCTTGATTACTTAAAGAAAATAAATTTACTGTAATGCATTTATTTAGTACTCAATCAAGATAACAAATGATCTTCCTACTACAAATTTAAGACAGAATTAACTGTGTCCATTTACACTTCCTAGATGCAGAAGTTATAGAATGACGTTATTTTCACTAAATGTGTCTAAACTAAATGAGAAGAGGCTATGAAATCAAATATCCTCATAGTTAACTGAGAAACTCAATCCTTTTCATAGGTTTGCATCCACTGAAAGCCATTGGTACTGGAGCATTTAATCATGACCTAAATCTTTTTAGCTTCTTAGCTCTGGCTAGAGAATGAATTTGCTTTGCTGAAGAGAAAAGAGAGGAAAAAAAGCCTAAGAGAAATTAAGCAGAAGATTATAAGAAGTGTAAGGTAGAATTAACAAAGTATTCTCTGGTGTATTCACCTTCAGCAGCTTCTGCTTCATACTTCATGTCACTGCTTTTCTTCCTATGCCCTATATATGTAAACCAGGTACTAGGTGAGGAAAAATAACGGGCACACATCTTTATATTCCATCTCTGTTCTACAGTTATTATTTAAAAAGTAACAGAAGTACCACTTCAAGTGATTAGTCTGATTAAAATAATATTTCTTTAAACAGAAATTTAGAAGGAGAAATGTGAATATACTTTGTGGAAGGAGGAAAAAAGTAGATCTCTTTTCTTCAGGCTTTGCTTAATTCATTTTAAATACAGCCATGGCTGCTCAGACTTTTGTGTTATGAGTAAAGAACTTTGTTTCCAGTACCTGATCTGAGTCATATTTTGTGGAGCTACTTGACACAAAATGGTGTTATTTTTGGTTTCTTTACACATTCTTTTGTCTTCAGCCTTAATATCAGAAAACATTGTACATGTGATCAAACAGGCTGTGGGATAAAAACAAGACTATGGAAATGTTACCTAGGTGAATTCATGTTATTAAGAAAGAAAATGACCAACAGTTATTATAGTATTATCAAGTCCAGTTATGCTCTTTTTTAAATTCAGGTGAATTGCACTTCCAAATCAGCCTACTGTAAATTGCAGCTTTTTTCTCCATTACTTGGTATTTGAATATTTTTTGTTGTGATTTTCATTATGAGCTATGAATCTTGCCTCCATTAACACCCTTTTCAGCCTTATCTACATTTCCATTGTCTGTTTTCCTCCCACTGTGCCCAGTTTGTATGTCTTTAGTATCAAACAGTGCTTATTGCAAATAGTGTCTCTTCCCATGCACTCATACATCGTAGGTCCCCTGAAGCTTTGTCTTCTTTACAGTTTGCAGTGTTCTCCTCTGCTTTGAATTAAAGAAAGCTGTGTATCTGGAAAAGACATTTTCCGATTGTATTTCTTGCCAAAAGCACCATTTTTTTCTCTATATATACACTGACTGAAAACATCCTTTAAAAATTACTATTTAATGTATTTCAATATTCACACTTGTGTTGTCTTCATTTGAAATGCAACGCAAGTTCCCGTGTCCCACCGGTCCAATGAAATAAAAATTGGAAGACAGGAAATACTGTTGTAGCTACTTGTGTCTCAAAGTAATTAGATTAGAAATTTATCTCAGCATTAAGAGCCTAGAATTTTGCTGAATGCATGTGTGTCTGTATGTATGTGTCAGGTCATTTACCATTGCTATATTATCAGCTGCATATTGCATTTGACACTCATAATACTTTTTCTCTGCATTGAACATTATAAAGTGAAGACAACATGAAAGACTCAAGGATACTCTATGTTTTTTGCACTCAATAGAGTTTTACTCTACTTAGTCAAGAAGACTAAAATGAGTGTTTAAGTGCATATATCTATATACTCAGTATATACAATTTTCATATCTTTATGTATTTATATATGTAATGTAAATTTTTACATGTATAATCATTTTCATTTTTCTGTAAGCATTTAGACACATATGTATATGTTACATATGACCAAAATGCTATCCCAGTGGTCTAGGATCTTTCTATACCTGTAGTTCCACCAACCTGGAAATTCTCAACTGTGCCTTTAATTTAACTTAGACCGACTTTTTCCAGTAGAAGAACAGGGCAAGGAATTTATCACATTGGTAAATGTGTTCTGAATTATTCTTAAAGGAACTGCAAAACTTCTCTTTCTCCTGACCCTACCTTACACCTAAAGAGAAAAACCATTAGGAAATGAGAGTCAACAAATGAACATTTTCTGTGTGGCCTTTACAGTTTATGGAATATCTACTTTTAGATATCTGCCCCATGAGAATTAAGGTAGTGTAGAAGCCAGAGCACTTCAGGAGAAATATCTTAAAATGAAAAATTGAATTTTTAACAGTGAGCTACAAAGCAAGGCTATTAAGGAACAACAAAGCTAGGATCAATTGTGTAGACAGACTTAACAGTCCCATGTGGTATATTTCAGTTAAACACATCAAGTGTGTCAAGTTTATCACTAGATAATATGCCTTTAAAGCACTGCACAGAGAAGTAAACTACTTATTCCAGTAAATCATTTAAATTGCACTCAGACAAGTGCATTTTCGAAGTCCTTGCAAAGTTTTTGTTTCCTTGTGTGATGTATTTTTTTCATAGATTTAGAACCACATGTCAAATCATGTAATAATCTATTGTACAACTTACTCTGTAATATTCTGTGCAAGCTAAAAACACCTAAGGCACTTGCCAGGCTACTGTGCCAACATAGAATAAAAATGGCACTGTGCAGAGGGCTTGTCCAGCAGCAAAGAAAATGGGTGTAGGTTGAGAAAGCAGAAAAAAGCTGGCTAAAATAAAAACCTTTTTTTTTCAGGAACACTAAATAAACTGGAGAACAAGTATGGAACCACATAGAATTTCTAGTGATCAAAGCTGCATGTCAAGTATAGGAAACTGCACTAATCCTAGAGAATATCTGAATACACAAGGAAGGCCTACAATTGGTATTTTAATTTCACTTTTATTGATGAATGCATATTATTTTATACCTCCAGAGCAGATCAATTTGTGCTATAAACCCATCCTGCTATCCACTTGAGTATGGATGTACACACATACAGAGTCATTTATTTTTCAACACATAACATTTTTGCATCACTTGAGCTTCCCTAACAAATGTCTGAACCAACAGCGCTGACAGGACCATAAAGTTCACCATATGTAAAAATCCATACTGCTGTTCCTCAAACAACCTCTTACCAGCAACCATTTCCATGATAACTATTAACTGTAGGTTAGGCTTTTATGTTATCATAGAATGCCAAATGAGTCAGCTACCAACATGCCCAAGTGCCTTTGGCTCATAATGCCTGTTCCTTCCAGGGTACAACTTCTCAGCTCCCCACTACTCTGGAAAGCTAGAATTCTGTTTGTAAGTCTGTTCTCTGAGCCTCAGACATTTCAGACACATTTAAGTTGTGTACGCTAATTTCTGACAAATTTGCTTACCATCCCTATCAAAAACTATACTGTATACCACTTGTATATATATATCTATGAAAGGTCGATGAATTATGACAAAAACTGTTGTAGGGAAATGGTACAATCAATTTAATACTACAGATTCTGTGCATCTGTTTGCATGATTATTTCTTTTTTCAGAAATACGTTAATTTTACCTGCATCAGTTCTTCCCTCTTGTGTATAATATGTTTGTTCATAATTGTGTTTTTGTATAATCCCAAAACTGTGTTTTTCACAAAGCCTACTGTTGCTGATCTTTATGAAAAATTTAAAAGAATGTCATTTAATTAATTAATTTCCATTTTTTAGTGGAGATGCACAGTTAAACAAATTATTTTTAAGTTTTCATCTTTAATTCCCTCTGGCATGACAAAGATCTTAATGAAATGCTGCATCTGTTCCACCTGCTTTCCTCTCACACCTCTGTGTTCTGTAGATCCTGTTTACTATCCTCTACCACTGCCACAGTCTACTTTTCGAAAGATTTTGCATGTATTTTCCAAATATATGGAGTTAGCTTGAGATGACATTAGATATCCTTTCCTTCCTTGTAAGTGACATACAAGTGAAAGGGTCTCATCAGGTCCTGATTTCCTTACAAATGTAGTCTAAATCACGTAATCCTTGGCAAATTGCTGAGCCCAAGATTAAAGCAGACTAGTCAGCACAGCAAGACTTTCTGTCTGCCATGGGAATTTGAAAAGCACAAGCCATACATCTCCAGACATGTACTGTAAAATCTTCATCAAAATAAAATTTACATATCTGCTGAATAAAAATCCCCACCTGTTTTAATCAGGGGTTGCTGTTGTCTGGAGGAATGCTGCTGCCATAAACAAGTATACAGATGAAGGGACTTGAGGGACAGCACAGTAAGAAATGTTTTAAATGTTTTACACAGAAGACCTTTCTCTTCTTTCACCAAAGGGGCAGATCGTAGAATGTGTATAGATTATGGCCTACCTTTCCCTTACACCAGCTTAACCATGTCAGCATTCCAGTCTACTTATAATGTCTGAAAATATAAAGCAAGCAAGAAAATGAGTGAATATTGTTTTATCACATAAACTCTAGGAATCATGTCTGGCAATGTGAATTTATTGTCTGTCACAGAATTGCAGAGTCTCAGACCGGTTGAGGCTAGAAGGGACACCTATAGATTAGCTAGTACAAACCATCCATCTCACAGAAGGATCACTTAAAAGCAGGTTGCTCAGGGCCATGTCCAGTCAGGTTTTGAACACCTTGAGGGAAATGCCATGACTTCTCTGGGCAAACTCTTCCACGGTTCAACCATCCTCATAGTAGAACAGTTTAGATGAAATTCCTTGTATTTCAGTTTATGCTTATCACCTCTTATCCTGCCTCTGAATACCACTAAAGAGAGACTGGGTCTGTCTTATTTATTCAGTCTACCCCCTACTTATACACAATGGTAGGTTCACTCCAAGCTTTTTTTCCTCCAGGATAAACAGTCCCAGCTCTCACTCTCTCCTTGAAGCATCCTCAGGTGCTGTATAAGGCTGAGGTGCTCAATTACTTCTTTATAACAGTCTTAAAACAAGGTCTTCCAGGGCCGTGTGTTAAGGGAAAAAGATTCCAAGAGAAGAACCACCAGCAGTGGACAAGGATCTAATTGGGTATTACTTGGGAAAAAACGACATATACTAGTCCATGGTACCCAATGGAAGGCATCCAAAGTACTGAAAGACCTGGATGATGTCCTTTCAAGGGCAATTTTTATCATTTTGAAAAAGTCATAGAGATCAGACGAGGTCCCTGACAACTGGAGAAAGTCACCACCACAAATCATCAAAACTGGAATTAAAAATTAAAAGCTTTCATTGAAAAATTTCATTTTTTCTCTGTTGAGATGTGCTTATAAATTGCTGTAGAGATTGTTTTACAGCAAGTAAAATATTTCTAATTTTCTTATTGTTTGAACACTGATTTAGCCATGAGGTGAACATTTGTAGCTGCTGGAGTTCAAAATTTCACCTGAAGATCTCATTATACTGTTACTGTATCACAGCTTTTTAATATGGTAGTGCAAAGTTTCTATAGTCACGTGAATCTCTGTAGTTCCAGCATTTCCTATTACAGAATCACAGAATCACAGAATCATTTAAGTTGGAAAAGACCGTTGGGATCATCATGTCCCAACATTAACCCTACTCTACAAGTTCACCCCTAGACCATATCCCCCAACACCACATCTAAGTGATGCTTAAACACATCCA
>WUAM01000179.1:20786582-20804348 GCA_024336885.1 Actenoides hombroni | reverse complement strand
GCAGTTAATTAGAAGAACTGAGCTGAAAAGTAAAATTACTGAACAGAATTAGTTCTGTTTTCACTTAAACCAGGACATCTTGGTATACTTGAGGGCAAATACAAAGTTCTGCAGGAAGAGAAGTCTTTCATTAAAGAAGAAAGAATTACAATTGCATACAGAAACCGTGTTTTAAGAAAGAAGCTGAGTCTGTGGGATAGCTAAGGGCAGATAGAGGACTTTAAAGTAGTATATTCTATGAATGCACAATCAAACTATCGAAAGACATTGTGGGACTTAGAGAGCAGGGCCTTGCAAAAGTAACCCTGATTGTCAGTAAAGCCAAGTAATACTCAAATACATAGCAAAATATTGACTTTATTTTACAGCTGGTGCAAAGGACACAGGCAATGGAAAAGTTATACACCTCTGAAGATGAACTTTTTTCTAACCAGTAAAACCTGAGAGAATTAAATTAAAATATATTAAAGAAGGAATAGGTTATTCTTCAGTTTATTTTGTGTACTAGATAGCAAAGATAATCTACTGCTTGATATTCAGATTCATTCCATATTTCCTGCACATTTTATTCAAACACTTTTTATAGTTAGTGCACATTTACTTCAATGATTTGAAGGCTGGAGGCAAGGTGATACCATAAGCAATAGGGGAACACTAAAAACTCCATTTTTTTTTTTCAGAGCTGTTAGCATCAGGTTGCTCGTATTGCTGTAACACAAGAAGACAGAAGCTACAGCGCTGATTTTTAAAACCATGTGAAAGCAGCCAAGCTCAGACAGGCACCATATTTTGTGCAGCTTTGCAGCATCTCAGACAATAATTCTTCCTGGGAAGCAACAAGCTTCTGGAAAAGAAAAGGGACAGACAGGGCCATCTAGCTTTGGTTAAAGCACAGTTGTGATCAAGTTTTCGAAGTTACGGTTATTTTAACACACAGAAACGATAAAGGCTTAATTAAGGACATAAAGGGAAAACACTTGAAATACTTTAATGCAAATGAGCAACTTGAATAGCGTGTGGAACATCATACATAGAAATATATATTCACAGTTCACAAGATACCAACACATTCGACTTACCTATTTTGCTTTGCAAAGACATGTTGAAACTTCATGGTGATAGCTAAGTGCACAGGCTCAATGACATGAAAAATGTGCTGTTAGGACTGTAAGTGAAATTTTATTTCTTGAAATGTTATTAATGTTTTCAGGGGATTTACAAAGATCTTGATTTTGAAGTCACATGTTCTTGAGCTTTATCTGTGAGATACACATAGAAGCAAATAGGGGACTAAGGATACGTGGATGCATTTTTTTTTTGTTTTTTCCATTCCATCTGTGTGAAAAGACTACCTTTAGTTTTGCTCTGTTGCTTAACATCACGCTCACTTTCAGCTCTTTCTTTACTTGGCATCTGGTTTAACTCTTTCCTTGTAGTCTGTATCTCATTATTTTGTGTCATGTGCTGTGCAGGAATCCTCTTTTTCCCTGAACCCTGTTCTTGGTAGAGATGAGACATACCTTTTGAAGCGTATTCTTCCAAGAGCAACAGAATGCCACTAAGTACCATGAAATTACTCAGTCAATTTGAAAAGTATTGTAGTAGGGAATCCTGCAACAGCAGTATGTTTGGGGTCACCTTTACAATCAATGAAGTTATTGAATGTACAGAGCAGTTATTTATTGCAAAACCCATCTAAAATGACTGGTGAGTAACTGGATGCTTCAGAATATAACACTGTGATATTACAGATACTGAAGTATGTATGTATAAAACCATGTAATATAGACAATAAACTACTTGAGTAAATTCAGAGCTTTTTTACACTTATTTGCATGGTGCTACACAAAGAAGTTATTCATTATAATAGAAATGTTGAGGCAAAAGGGAAAAAGAAACTCTGAATTGCAGCAATCATATAATAGCTGAGCTAAAAGTCATTACAAATATTGTGCTAAGCACACTTATTTTTTTGTTCAAGAGACTAGCGTGACAGAAAAAGAAAGAATCGCAAATTAATCCAAAGGCACCAAAGACTGTCTCAGATGTACGAGTACCAGAGATATTTCCATGTCACAGAAATTAGCAGTGTTTAGTTTTATTGATGATAAAAGGTTTTCCCTCTGGGTAATGCCCTGTGTCAGACTCTGGAAACAAAAGCACAAACGATACTTGCATTATTATTATTCTTTCTCATATTTCTCATAGCAGTCTTTTGTGAGGATACCTCCTGATGTGTTTCTTCATCTGAGCAAGCTTTTATTGCTGCCTAACTGTTTTTCAGAGGGATGCAAAGTTAGACTCAGACCTGCTAGCATAGGCATGACACTACAAGGCAGGCATTTTTTAAACAGCTCCAAACTGCAAATCTATGTGAGACCATTTGTGGCTGAGATTAAAATTGTGATTTTTGGGACAGCTTCTCCTCCAAGACAGCCATGGTATACTGTACAGGCAGCTAGCATATCCCAATATCTGGCTGTGATCAAAGGCTTGAAATGTTTATATGACCTATACCTCCCCATATAGTTATCTTTTATAACACACTTCACTTTTTGAAGACCATGTCTACCTTGGAAATCTTTGCTAGAGAAGATACAGGATTTACACTGCCGCCCTCCACCATGGGAATCAGTAAACTGTAACAGAGCTCCAATGATTTCCTCACCATTTCTATTGCAGTTGGTCAATGAGATGTACAGTGTCTCACAAGACTTGCAAACATCTACTGATCATTTCTTGCTGTTCCCAAAAGCATCCGGCTAAGTCAGGCATTGATCCCAGCCTGAAAAAAATCTGATTTAGTCTCTGTGCAGCTACATAGTTATTTGTTTTAGATGCTTTGAATAAAAGGGGTTATTGTTGATGACCTTGGAATCAATCCTCAATTGTCACTGTACTGTCTACAGTTGCCTGCTGTCCCTGTGACACTGACAGCATTCAGACATTTCTGAGAGCCTGTGAAGCAAAAGGAAAGAAAATCCACCCCAATGATCATTAACTGGTAGTCTTTAGTTTAAGGTAATGGTAGTTCATACTGCAGTTTCCATAATGCATATAGAAATCTCTTATATAGCATTGTGCTAAAAGTGTAGAGTTATGTAGTTATCAAGCTATTTTGCGAGGTTATACCTTAGACAAAGGGCAAAGACATCAAACTGTACTATTCACGAATAAATTGCTGCAGTTTTTTGCAACGATGTATGTTTTGAGCAGCAAAAATAATACTTTTCTTCTATGTCTGCTTGCATTGTCCATCCATCTTTCTTACTGAAGTATTTCAAATTTTTCATTTCCAATTCAACTCAGAATAAAGCCCCAAAGTCAAGATACCTCATTCGTGTATGCAACAGAATTTTCTTACTCTTGACAGCTGTAATCCCAGTGGAAAGGTTTTTTAAGGGTGTGTGAACTTAAAAGAAGATAAACACACCCTAGGTGTCCACATACCAATTTCCTTAGCTAAGAAAAGCAGTAGAGATCTGCTTAAGAGACTCACATTTTTAGTCCTGTGCTGTGGAATAATAGGGGAAAGATCTTTGTCTGTGACGCTTCTAACAGCTTCCAGATCAAAGTAATTTGGATAATCTTTGAAACTTTTGGATATCTTTGAAGTATGACTACCATTATTTCAGATTTTACATTTTTACTCACACGACATTGTTCATTATTGAAACAGTATATTTTAATATATAATTAAGAAATTAGAAATTAGCTGTTGATTTTTAATTGTGTCTGATAGGGATCTCAAAGTTTTAGAGAAAATTAAGTATAGTATGTATTCCATGGAAATATTGTAAACACATAAACCCACAAAATATTCTTGAAAAGCAAAGCTGTAAACACTTATTAAGCTAAGATATATCATTACTTTTCCTGCTGCAAAACTTCTTAGGCTATTTCTGATTAAGACTCATCACAGATATTATTCCAGACTTAAGCTGGATCATAAGTGTTTAAGGGAATGTATTGTATGAATTGTCTAGAGACACATAAGATGCCTTTTCATGCTGAGTTAGTTTGAAGCAAACAATGCTTCTGCCTTGGAAGCAAGCCACAAAATAAGTACCTATTTTTCTGGTGTGATGTCAACATAATTTTACCTGTTGCTCTGTTTTATGAAAATATTTCACACAAAGTTCAGAAAAAAAATCTCCTGTTGCTTAACAAGTTACCAAGATCATTAAATGATAATTAGCACCTTTTCATAAACATCTAAGCAGTTTATGTTGGTGTAACTTGTTGTGTGCCCTTGAAACTTGTAGATGGGACAGTCAGATGTGAGACACGAGCATTAGTCAAGTCAGTCAGTGGAAGGAGTGAGAAATGTTCTCTGGATAAAATCAGTGTACAGGGAGAAGGAAAGCAGCTGTTGGTTTTGGGGAGAGGTGGGCATAATAGCAGAACATGGAAGATCATTGTTTGAGCTCGCTCCTTCAAAAAGCTTTGCAGGAGTGAGAGCTGAGACAGCTCTTCTGAGTGGGGAGCTAACCAGGTAACAGAGGTGAAAGAATAGACATCACTGAGAGCAAAAGACACAGTGAAGGTGAAAAAACCAGCTCCTAGTGAAGGAGAGTCGGGCAAAAGTAACAGTTGAAAGGGAAGGACCTCACAGAGACAACTGGCAGGAAAGGAAGACCCAGCAACAGTATCTTAACAATGGAGTGATGGTAGGGACATAAACCGCATAAAGGATGTGAGGAATCACAGAAAATGAGATGTGAGAGACTGGGTAGCAGAGTAAAAAAGAGTTGCAGAGTTTGAAAGCCAAGAAATAAAGAGGAAAAATGATCTGAATACAGAGCATTATCAAAGAGGTTGCCATCCGCTAGAATTCTGTGGTAGCTCAGCCAAGCCAGGGAGAAAACTTGGGATGTTTGAACAGTTTTGTAGATCTGTTATCCACAAGATATAACGTATTTCATTGGAAGCTTGTCATTGTTGTTTATGAAAATAGTAATGATGCTTTTAGACCTAAACCTTACACAGTTGAAGGTGCTTTGTTTGCTCCTTAGACAAAAAAAATACATGAAAGAATTGCACAATATATCACACGGAGAGGTATTTTCAACCCTGCAGAGAAATCCTTATCCCACAAAAAATCAATGGGAAAGCCGGACACCCTCTTACTGCACTAAGCACCAAACATTGAGTAATTAATTCAGTGAGACATAATGACCTGCTCAGCACAATGTCAGTATTCTCTTGTGTATGCCCAGGGGATTCTAGCAGTGTTGAATCCAATGACTGCTTCTTCAGGTAGAAGCTGATAGCAGGGACTGTCTGCAGTTCACAGGGACTTCACCAGCTCCTGGATCAGCACCTCAGCCACAGGGCACTCCAGCTTAAAGAGAAAACACTAAAATCAGAGGGACAGTGCAGATGGGAGGGAGAAAGATTATGATTTTCTAATGAAGTAGAGAGTTTATGTAGAAAAAAAGGGAAAAAGACATTGACAAAAACCAAAATCCACCCTCCAGTTTTTTAGCTCTCTGTTTTTCTTCAAATCTCAGCTAAAAGCCAATTTTTTTTCCTTCTCAGTTTTTTCTGTTTTCTCCATGTGTCAAATTCCTTCAGTTTTTCTGTTTTACTAGATAGATACATCAGTCTTTGCATTAAATGGTTTCCTGGATACAGCCTGAAAAAACACTTATATGTTTTTTCATCTGAATGAATCCCATTTGACAAGGTTAATTAAAATTAGCATACTTCTGTAATATATTACATTGAATGTATAGATTTCATATAGAATTTAAAGGATTTAGAATACAAATCTTTTCTTCAATATGTTAAGTATTTTTATGTAGTGATCAATTTTTCAGCCCTTTCCACTTCTTCTGACAGCCTGTGTTCACAACAGAGATGACTCAGAGAAATGGGGTTTATGCTGAGCCAACTTTCTGAAATTGATGCATTGCTCCAGGATGAGTGTTACTGTTACTGTGCAGCTGATTTCTTCCTGTTATAACATAACTACAGTTAGACCTACCCAGAAAACATCTGTATCCATAATTTGCAACTCCTTGCAATGAGATGATTCAGTTTGTACTGGCAAGTGTATATGCATTCACCAGGAACTTTACTGACATAGAACATAAAGCCAGATTCTTCCAAACTCTTCAAAAACATCTGAAAACAACATGTCATAGGGAAATAATGACTGATTTTTCACTAAGCCAGGAATTTTCCATCATTTTTTTTTTTTGCTACTGTGATTATAAGCATAGTAATAAAGTATGTCATGATAGACACAGACTTTATGTGCTGATTCAAAAATACCATCAACAGCAGCATCTTCAGAGAATTCCCTATCTAAGTATACAATGACCAAGCATAGAAAGATTCATTTGTATTTTTAATTGTCTTAAAGGAAAGATTAAACAGGTGCTTGCAAGAAGCAGGTGCCATACACGTGGTCAAAGCCGTTATCCATTTCATACATCGTTTTCACAGAAAGAACTTTAGACTGTGCAAGAAATCAATGACTATATTCAGAACTGCTGCCTGTTAATAAAAATAGTGTGCTATAGGAGATGCAGAGATCCCAAGTTTAATTAATTAATTAGTTATTCATTATTACCAAAGATCACAATTGCATAGGATCACAAAACTAATTCTATTTTTCATACTTTCCCAGAGAACCCAGTCTCGCACCTAGTGACCATTCTGTAAGTCAGGGAAAGAAATCTGGAGTACTCAGAACTGAGAGGAAAGAGGCCACGAAGCCAGCATTTTTCCTGACTCCTGAAACTGAGCAGCATTGAGGAGGAACTGGCACAGAATAAATGCTGAGGAAACAACCTGCCATGTGCAGTCAGGGACCTTCAGAAAAGAACTTGGAATGAGAAAGGTTATTCTGTTATCTGTTATTCTCTTGTGTGAGTAACAACAGGATATTGTTGAAATGTTCATTGATACAGCAAAGAGAAATCATGGAAATCAAGCTGTTCCATAAGAAAATATTTTGCAAGAATATATCCAGACAAATTTAAAACAAAGCATTTCATTCTGGAGATTGCTAAACTCTACCAGCATAGGTTACTGATACAGTTCTCCTCTACTTTTCTTCTATGAAGAATTAAACTCTTTTTCTCTGCCAGTTGTTGAAAATTTCAGAATTGCCTTCAGAAGTTTCAGTCAGAGACTGTTTTAATCTAAATTTTGTATAAGTAAGGAAAATCAGGCTTTGGCACTGAATAGTGTTTACTAGGGAGCAGGAGGGGATAGAGTTTAAAGAATTGTTTATCATGTGTTTTCTAATGGAGGCTTCCTTCGCCTTCAGAAAACTTTTGTGTTGGTCAGTATCAGAGACAAAACTTCAAATGGTCAATGCGTATAATTTCCTATATTAGTAACAATTTTCCAAGTGATGTCAACAAATTAACATAAAGAATTGGGCAAACAACTCTATAAGTATACTTGATGAACAGAGTTTGTCATAGTGTAAATGAAATGTCTTCACAGGTATGTAGCTTAAGTGATAAATTACATCAAGTAAATGCTGGAAGTGCTTTTGTAATACTCTAGTTATCTGAAGTATATACCAATTATTCTAGTCTCTCCTTTTGTCTCAACTGTTGCAGAGCATCTCTGACAGATGACTGTAATTCCCTGCAGCTGCTTGAATTTCAATTGTGACTTCAAGATGAAGCTAGAATGGAAGAAAATTATAACGGGTTTTGCAGATGCTAGCTCCTAAAAATATTCAATTGATATGCTGCACCCATTTGATTGAGATCTTCCTGAATCTTATAAGAATTTAATTTATTTATCAACACAGCAAGATATAAATGATACTTACTAGTAAGTGTGGAAAGAAAGTTTCTAATTCATGGTTCACACTGGAAATCTAAGAATTATGGTCAACCATTCAGCAAGCAAAGAAACAAAAATATACTAGATGACAAATTTTCAAAATGTACAGTATGAATTTTGAATAATGAATGTTTGAAATAAAGGTCTAACAGTCAATCTTCAGAGAAAAAAATTGCTCAAAGAAATAATTCAGTGAATAATGAATTTATGGGAAAAAATGATGGGCCATATATGGACAAATCTTGCATAGAAAAAAAGATAAAATATTATAAATAAATAAATATTTTGTTATGAATTATTCACCTATCTTTGTTCCTCCTTATAGAAAAAGACGTATTTTGCACTCAGTTCTTTCACTCTAAGTCTTGAGTTACTTCTCTGATTAGGTCCATTCTATTTCACAAATATACCCAGACAGAGACATAGGTTACCAGGCACCAGTGTTCCTGAGAGACCAGTGACTTGAATTAGGCGACACAAGTTTAAATCGACTGAGTTCCTGGACTGTATTTTCCCTTCACTCTGTATACTGATGTTCTGATCTGGCCCTACCAATGTCAATTAATTAAACCTTGATATGTCTGTAAATTATGAAACTATTCATATGTACACAGAGTTGAAGGTTGGAAAAAATATTAGATCATCTAATCTGCATTCCTATATGAAAAGAACTGTAAGATTTGCAGGTCCCCTGTGGAGTTTAGGAACTCATAAATAAACCTGCAAAAAATGTATTTTGTTTTTTAATATAATCCTTAAAGACAAAAACAAAAAAATCCCCAAACCTCAGAGTTTGAATATTATCCTAGGTTCCAGAGTTTATCATAGTGCAGTCATTAAACTACTGCATCCTTCACCAGACTTCCCAAAATTAGAGTACTGCATGCCCTTTGTACTAAAGGGAGCAAATTTAATCGAAGCTTGTGACCCAGAAAGCATATAGGTTCCAATATGCAATTTTATGTTTAAAACTGCTGAAACCTTTTAGTCTTAAGCCATGGACAATCACTCCAACAGTTAACATCCTTACCTTACAATTACCTGAAAACTGAGATAAGGTGAAGAACACTTTCAAAATGGTGAGTTTGGGTTCAAAAAAGGTTGGGACTTAGGAAAAGGGGAAAATTTGGGTAAAGCTACAAAAGATGTACTTATTTCATGTCAACTTCCTGAAAACTCTACCGTATGACTTTAACTTCTTACTGCATTGTTATATTATTCTATAATGTAATAACCATGCATGTGAGACTCAGAGAACACTCTCATTGTCAGTGAAGGATGTTAAAAGACCCAGTGTGCAGTGCTATAAAGGTTTATGTCGTGAAGGTATTTATATATTAATAACACTTCAATTGCAGAGTATCTGCCATTTGAACAGTGCTATTATAAAATGATGGATTTTCTTGAATGACACTAAAAGAGAAATTTACTGCTGACCCAAGGGGACATACAAGAAAAAACAGGTACAATACCTGTCACTTTCCATCATCTCTGTTTTCGCATCAAAAGATATTATCATGACTCCTTCTTTCACTGCGAACGCCTAGAAAAAACAACATTGTACACATGCAGTCCAGTGATTCAGCTCTCTACCAGTTTGCCTTCTGTAAATTGCCTTTTTTTTTTTTTTTTTTTGTATTGTTAGTGCTAAACCAAATATGCTTCCTGAGGAGTCTTGTTTTAGAGAACCAAGATATTTTATGCTTATAAAAATTTACTTTGGAAAAATATTAACTATTTTAAGCCTTGTCAGGAGTTAGTGATTGATACAGTGCTAATTTAAACAAACACATTCATCTTGTCCTGCTCTTGCATTTATTAGCCATTTATGTATCATACTGAATACTTGCTCTATAGAAAGATTAGCTCATGTTAATGTCTCGTAATGAGCAAGCATCTTGCAAGTCCAGAAATTATACACTCTAACCGAAATCAAATGTGGTAGATAAGAAAATATTAACACTTATTTAGCACAGATTTACTTAGGCTTATGTAGTCTTTTTTCAGTGTGCTCTTTGTGAAGGTCTCTAGAAAACCTCCTTTTTGAAAAATAACGAGTGCACTGTCTCACTGGTTCACCTTAGTTAGTTTGGAGACTTCTTATCTAGTAAAGATATATATTCTTAGAATTTACTAACTTTGGAAGAAGTTCACTGACTAGTATTCAGAATGAACCTGGAGGAATTGCCCAGGCTCTTCCAGCCTTTTTCTTGTTGCATAATATTTTAATCTGAAATGATTCCATTATACTAGAACATGGTAATAGAAGGAAAGGTGGCAAAAGGAGATCCTGTATTAATCTGTTCTTTCAGTTCTGGGATGTCCAACTACAGCAAGCAAGAACATAAAGAAACAAATTTGCCAAGGAAATATATAATGTGAAACCAAACCACATTTGACATCACTTATTCTGATTCATTTTACTTGATGGATATCTTAGCATACTGAGCCATCTTCTACTCATTTTGCTGTCTTACAGCAATGCAAGGGTAAACAGTAATGCAAGTGGTAAAACCATTACCTGAGAAATCTTCATCTATCTCATAACCAGCACCTTCGTCTAAGATATTTGCATAATTTACACACCATACAACATAACTCTCTCTTGTAAATTATTAAAAGAGCAGATTTTTTTTCCTCCACTTTGGCAAAACTTTTGATCATCCTAATGAAAATGATATCCTAACTCTAGGCTGAATGTGAGATAACATGTATAAGGAAGTAAAAGGTAATTGATTTATTTCTTACATATTTACACCTTATTTAGAGAAGTATGATGCAGATGTTTATGCAGAAGCCTATCTCCATAATTGAAAATCATTTTAGGAGAAGACATTAAATATTTTTCATAAATATAATGGTCATGAGATATGGCCTGATTTCAACCTCATCTCGTGTAATTCGTGTTGAGCATGTTACAGAATATCTGTACAGCTGAGCACCTGAGATAGGTCTGCCCATCTTATTTTATGCACAACACAGGTCTCTTCAGCATAATTGTCTTTATTCCTGAATATCTTCCCTTGTAGCAGTCTTTCATTATTACTGTCAGGTTGATGTGGAAAAGTTAGCAATGTCCCTGTGTGCTATTATTGCCACAGAAGCTCCATGGGTTGTTCATTTGCAAACCCCACACAATATTATGAGGATTTTCTTCCCCTCTGATGAAACTACTCTGATGTGATAAATCATATTAACATTGCTAGTACTGATATCCTTTTTGCACAATGGAGATAAAAACTGTATACTGTTTTCTGTCATTACTAATGTTAGGAGTAATTGTGCTTCTATGGATGCTTTTTTGTCTTTTCTGTTCACAAACAAGTAGTCTCCTTTTCAACACTGGGTTTCCTTCTCTCATTCTGCTTTTATTCTTGGTGCATATTGATAAAAACATGGCTATAAAATAATAGTTAAGCTAATCACCACTGTAGATTATTCCATCATTATATTTTACATGCCAAACTGGGAATAAAAATGACATGAAAGAAAATGCTGCCAGATATGCCCAGCTCAGAGAGGTGTTCTGTTTTGAATAATTTTGGCCTTGTTATGAAGGGTCAAACATTTCACATGAACAAACGTGCAATCTTTCCAGTGTTTCTGATGACTGGAAGTGGTGGAATTATTTTTTTTTCATAGAATAAAACAAACCAAATAATGCAGGATACTTCCACTATTACTTGTCCAGCGTTACATCAACTGCTAAGCATTTCCAGTGAATGTTTCTCCTTTAGGAATGTGTAATTTAAAATGTCTAGTAAAAGCTCCTTCCTGGTATGTAGAACAGTTTTTGCACTTCTTGTATATTCTTGTTTAACAACTTACTGTTATTGTTTTTAAATATAAAATTATTCTGTTCCCTTAGTATCACTTTTTAGAATATATTTCTATTCTACAATCCATCTCCAGATTGCAGACATTTAGCACCCTTAATTTTATTTTCATTCTAATCAATTCTTAACCTTCAGAAGTGGATAGGATAAAACAAACACAGGAAGTAAAAAGCCAAGTACATTTTTTTCTCAGTCTTGTTGTTTTGCCCAGATTTCTCAGGACTGAACAGCATTGGAAAGTTCTGTGCAAAACTGTACAGTAAACAAGTGACTCTAACTGCTATTTTGATTCTTAGGGGCTTTGCTTTTTCACTTGTGTTAAAATTTAATGGTAGATGTCAAATTGTTAGACATGCACACAACTTTGGCCTTCAAAAGGCAAAACTGATACTAAATGAGAGAGGAGATTTTTCATGTTGGAATGCTTTTTTCTTAGTTGTTCAGGACTCCCTAAGATGTTGAGTGACGTTTGACATCCTAGAATCAGGAATGACTCAGTCTGGTGGGAAAATGTGGATTTATATTTTCAGTTATTGAAAATATTCTACAAGCACTTCCACTAAAAGAAAACAGAAAGGTATATAGGTAGTAGGCTGAATGTAGGTTTGTGTGTGAGTGTGCGTGCATGTAGGTGGCAGGATGGCAGTGGGTGTATACAAAGAGAGCACGAGAGATTGCAAGTAACCCCCAAATCCGTATCTTCATGAAGGATGAATCATAAAGCACGTTATTACATTTTCATACTTTCTAGCATTACTCTAATATATATATATGTTTTACCGTTATGATTTACTTGCAACTGATGTTGGAAAAAATTGTGAGTATGAAATCTTCCTTATTGTGATTTAGAAAATGGGTCTTACCAGGACCTACAAAGCAACAGATAATAAATGTTCTGGGATGGTGACTCAAGCCAGTGGCAGCGTCATCAGCATGGAGCTGAAAACTCTGGGGAATAAAGCAAGAGAAAGAAAAGCCAAATTAATCATCATGGCAAGCAGCGAGACACCAAAACTGGAAATGATTTCTACAGAGGTAGAAAATGGAGGAAATCTAGTTTCAGTCATCTAGTGGCTTTCAGATTTTACCATAATAGCTGCTGCTGAACAACTTTTAGCAGCTTGTAACAACAAACCCTTCCCATCTTTCCTACCACAAACACACCTTTTCTTTCTTTTTCAGTCTTTTTTAGCCTTTTCCATTTAAATTAAGAATTGTTTTAAGACAGATCTATCTATCAATAAGTGGCTGTAGAGAGCTTCACACTACAGCAGGCTGATCTGAGTGGGAGATATTGCAGTATACGTAATAACAACAGATGACATAAAATTAATATACTTAGTTTTTTTATGTTGTATTGAGTAAACGTCCCTCTAGTTCAAAAATTGTCAGTGTTCTGTGCACAGCTTCATCATTTATATGTCTTAACATCCTCTACATTAGAATTAAAAACTAGTCAAGAAGTGGTACAAACAAATCAACATTTTTTAAAATGAAACAAATTAATCCCGCAACATGATAAACTTCCCGTATCAATAACTTTGTATCCTGCAATGGGAATCTTTTTTGCATTTTGGTATAGCTTGTGTGAAGCAATGTAAATAACCATTAACAATGTAAGTAACTTATTTCACTGAAAATTAGTTTACTTTTCTTCTTGGTTAAATTTTTTGAGTTAAGAAGATTTTGCATGTGAAAAGTCTCTACTTGATTGAGACAGAATTTTTACGAGTTCTTATTAGAAATATAAAATTACAGAATTGCCAGAAGAATAAAAATAACAAGGTATGTTGCATAACAGTATTTGAAGAACATTGAAAAATATACTATAAACCCAGGGAAAAAAAATGTGACGGTTCAAATCAATTTGATTTGCATTTAGAGATAATCAGTTCCAAGCATGAAATGTTACTTAATCAGGTAATGGCTTCATTAACAGCAGTTAATCACATATTACCTTCAACTCATTTTCAGAACGTGGAATTTGTTATTCAAATTATAGCAATTAAAATATCTCAGTCAAGGGCTCAATTCATTTGTGAAAAATACTTATGCAAACTCACCACAAATTTATTGATCATTTATAAGAGCCAGAATGTGAGCTGAATACCTAATTATAAAATAAAAAATGTGGTATTAACTAGATAAATATAGCATTCTGTATGTAGAATAAATGCAGACATAAAGAAATAGTTGGGGTTTTTTTTATTTATAGGAATCTTAAGTCTGAAATTTTACTGTTACACTATTCATGTGGAAAATCAGAATTTCTTGTGTCTATGAACCCAAATGGCATATTAGAGTCACCTTTAGCAAATTTCTTTGAGCTACAGCTCTTAGCAATCAGTGATCCTTGACAACAGACTTCAGAAATAATTGAAAATCCCAACAACAACAAAACAACCCTCACAGTTTTCTGCTGTTCTGAGTCCTGGGTGCTATCCAGTGGAACAGGTCATCTACTTTCTATTTAGACACAACATAAGTAAGGAGAGAAAGTAAATGAAGAAAAGCTGTGATTTCCCTAATTGTTATGCGATTTATGGATATTGTAATTTTGAGTACTTGGTATAGTATTATATTTTTAATAGCTGTATCTTCAGAAATAATACTCTAGTAAGTTGGGTGCTGGGATGAAAAAATAGTTAGTTCCATGCACAGAGGATTTTCAAGGGTGGAACAAGTGAGTTGTACCACGTTGTCATGTACAACCAAGACAGTTTCATTGGTTGTTTGTAGTGCAAAGTCTTCTGTGATAAGCTGTGGTAGCTTAAATTTCTAAATTTTGCTGACTGACAACGAGTAATTTTATTTTTTTTTCTCAGGAATGAAATTATAAAAAGAAATATTACACTCACAGGTCTGAGGCATACAGTGAGGAATTCAGTAATGGAAATGCAGCAGATTCATTTTGTTTAAAATGTATTCATAGTATCCCAAGAGCTGCTTAAAATATTTTTGCTATTCAATAAATATTTATTATACAATGAGACTAGTGTATGCCTTTGAAAATTGCCTGGAACCACTGATATCTGCCTTTTCAGGTTTTACATAAATAGATCGGCTTCTTAAAGCACCCTGAACTTTCACCAATCTCCAGTACAAGATTAAGAAGCAATAAGGGAAGAATAGGATCGGAAGTTCATACCTACTATATGATCAGCATTTCCATTGCCTCCTTACTTTCCACAGCCAAGGAAACCTGTGCAACAGGTCTTGAGAATAAGTCCTATTAGGAGCAGCTGAGGCAGATGGGGTTGTTTAGTCTGAAGAAAAGGAGGCTGAGCAGAGATCTATCACACTCTACAACCTCCTGAAAGAAAGTTGTAGAAAGAAGTTGTAGAGATGTGGGTGCTGGTCTTTTTCTTTCACAACTGATAGGACAAGAGGAAATGGCATCAAATTGTGTCAGGGGAGGTTTAGGTTGGACATTAGGAAAAACTTCCTTACCGAAATGATTATCAAAGACAGGAACAGGCTGCTCAGGGAAGTGCTTGAATCGTCATCCCTGGATATAGAATCACCATCCCTGGATGTATTTAAAAACCATCTAGATATGGTGCTTAAGGATACAGTGTAGTAGTGGCCCTGGTAGAGTTAGATAATGGTTGGACTTAATGATCTTAAAAGTCTTTTCCAACCATAGCAATTCTGTTATTCTGCAAATGGGCACATGAGATGCAAAGTTTCTCTTCCCAATAAGGTAGGGATGTTAAACAAGAATTTGTCTGATCCCAAAGATCTCAGGGAGCACAACTGTAAGTGTTGCCCTTCTCCATTCATCCCACGGTCTACACAAGGAGTTAGGCAAAAGGGACTGCTGAGAACTTTTCTAATGACTAACACATAAAGTATAATTAAGTTGACACGCTTTTTCAAATAGAAGAAAACCATGTAAAAGGAAACTACCAGAGCAGTTCACTGGCCTAAAGTGTTTTCTTTGGCTTGAACCCATGGTCAGTTTGCTAGGTATCTGTCGAGTCAAGTCTCTTCAGTGTTCCTTATCAATGGCTTTTGTATCAACAGAAGGAAATTAGAGTAGATTTTAAAATCTGTCATGACTACTTTGCTCATCAGCATAATGAGCAGCTGTTTCATAATTAATACAGTGTTTAAGTGCTATTAGTGAAACTATGCAGTGTCCATGTTTGGTGAAACATGGAAGTACAAAGAAATCAGGAAACAATGCCGTAGACTTTACTTTTCCTAATGTATGTATTTGAGCTGAACACCTCCCTGAAATGCAGGACAACAACATGCTTGCTCTCAAAAATCCCAGTACATAAATTTTTCACTGAATATTCCTCAGTTACATCCTGGATTAATTTATGAGAGGTAAATAGTAGTGATATGAGAATTCCTCTGCCGCTGGACAGCAATTTTGCATGCCTTAGTAAAGCTGACAGTCAAGCAATCTACTACATTGCATGAGCTCCATGTGCCTAGTGGATAATATAATCTTGCTCAAGCATTTTTAGGAATTTTGAACAGCCTTCTATCAGTCTGTGCTACTACAACTAAAGGTAAAAAAGTAAAACGCTGAAGCAGGTGGAATCTCTTGGCTTCCTAAGAAACCCAACTGAAATGATGATGGATTCTATGGTACTTTTCTTTCTTTCTTGCATCCATCTCTTCCTCTCCCTGTCTTTTTATATCTCTGTCTAGGAAATTCTTAACTGTCTCTTTCAATACATATCAAAACAAATGATGCCCTACAAAAACCACCTGAAATGGGTCTGAATCTAATAGATTCCACTTTGGAAGTGTTTTCTTAGGGTAAGGCTTGGATGAGATATTGTTTATGATAGATTAAGAGTCCTAAGCATAGAGCTTTCTCTTTCTGGATTTGGGTCACCTAGCTTACTTTAAGGAATTTTCTTTTATTGTATATAGAGGAAGGGACACAACCTGATTTTGTCTTGTTAGCCTAAGAAATACTTTCATCCCCAGAAGGGAATTTTGAAATTCATTTTGTTCATGGTAGGAAATTCCAGATCTGGGAAATCTTTCCTTTCATCACTGCAGGCCAGACATTAGAAATATTAATGTGCTTAAATAATTAGATAGATATCTGGATTTTCAGCCAGAGACAGTCATAACTCTTAGATACTACTGAAAAATACAGATCTGAATTTCTAGCTGTCAGCTCTCTAAATATCTTTTGAGACACTATCACCAACAGAGAACTTTAGAATATGCATCACTTTTCAAGAAGCTGAAGAACTTTTGTTCTTGATTTAACTGTCTAAAGAATTCAAACTGTGTTTGAGAGAGCCACAGCACTCCCAGATTTTACAGCATGGTGAATTAATAAATACTTTAAATTGTCTTAACCACTTAAAGCAGATGTACCAAGACATTATTATAGTCTGCTTTTTTAATATTTGTTACTACAACATTATTCAGACATCAAAAAAAAAAAAATCTTAGTTTAATGCATGTATAAAAATGACCACAAATTGCTATAATTACCATACTTTTGTATTACAGTACTCAAATTGTGAAGAAAAAAACCCCACAAAAGCTGTAAGAGCAAAAGATTAATATGTATTGCTCATGTATCTATAACATATTAATTACCTATGAAGCTTTGAAAAAACACAATTGCCCTGACCTGAGAAACATTTATTTCCAGATTTTTTTGTCTAATACAGTTGTGGAACAACTGCCACATGAATAGCCATTGTAAATCTCAGTCTTTCCTTTAAATAAGATAAAGGTGTAAGAGAATCTGCTGCTCTTGTAGACCACAGAAAAAGACTTTAGGCATTTGGATTTCCTCCTATACATCACTTGTCATTGCACATTATCTCCCTTCCAGTGACAGCTGCTGACAGAGGCATTGTGCCTCTAGGAAAGTTCTCTTTTCTCTCTACCATCTGTTTCAGTCCATTTACCTCAGAGATAAAACTTTGTTTTGGTTGGTCTGTTCACAACATCTTATCCAGATCATAATTTAAATCCCTTCTGTTTGGGATACAGATCATGTATTTTTTTACTTCTTTAAAAACGGCTGAAAATTATGGTTCCTGCAGTTCTAGAATTCCATGCAGCAGAGGTTTTCAGTCATTATCTTATGGGGGGGGGGCGGGAAGGAAGAAAAAGAAAAAGAAAA
>WUAM01000179.1:20755518-20782037 GCA_024336885.1 Actenoides hombroni | reverse complement strand
AATGTATATAATAATAATTATTATTATAAGTTAAATAATTTAATATTAATTAAAGGTAGATAACAAAAAGACAGTGAAATAAAACCCAAGAAAGATAAGTGATGCACAATGCAATTGCTCACTATTCGCTGACCATTGCCCAAGCAGTGATCCACTCCATCCTGGCCCATTCCCCACAGTTTATATACTGGGCACAACATCTTATGGTATAGAATATTCCTGTGGCTGGTTATAAGAAAGCAAAGATCAGGTAAGGGTGAGGAAGGTAAGAAAGAGGGCTCTAACCGTCACATGTGACTTGAAAGCAAGCACATGCAAAGAACAAAAAAAGAAAATTAATTTTTTTCTATCTTTCCCATTTGAACAAAGTAGAGCATGGAAGAAAATCTAGGTGAGACGAGACACTCAGCATGAGTTACAGAGTCAAAGGGCTATTGTACAAAGAAGCGAAAGCAGTAGCCAACGGAGCCAGCAAGAGGGTAACTGTCTGAGTGAAGAAGGGCTGGACATAGGGAAGAAGGCAGGGGATATGGTTTGTTGTCCTGTATTCTGAAGAAACAAGCTGAAGAACAACTAAGCAAATGACACACACTTTTTTTGGTAATAGGAGTGAAGGAGATTTGGCAGTTGAACCCCAAAGAAAAATAAAAACAAAATGGAAACCACAGGCAGGGAATAATCAGAGGTAGACATTTCCCAAGCCTCTTGCAGCATTGAAAAAAAATTTGTTCATTAAAACCATAGCATTTTCTTCTATATTTAATGTAGAAGAGTTCCTTTTGGTAGGCTTAGGACTTATTTCATATATTTACTTATTTATTTGTTTGTTTGTTTATTTTTAGTATTGCCAGTGGTTATGAAGCTCAATATTCGACAGCACTTCTTTTTTTTATGGCATGCTTGTAACCTCAGATGTGTGATATTTCAGCATGATGATTCCCTTTGCATAGTAATCCAGAGCAGAAGGAAAAACATACCTCTCTTCTGCTAAAAATACCAAAGCATCCTTTCGGTAACATCTTGCATGCCTTATAAAATAGTAAACTTGTCTCCTTCATCATGAAAAGAGAGCAAGTTTATATTTTATAAAATATACAGAATAAAACTCACAATGAGAAATAATTGCAAATATTGTTATATATCTCCTTCAACACCGAAGAACAGTAACATTTATTAGAAGAAAAGCAGTTGTAAAATAAGAAATACTTGAGGGAAATATAATGGGTAAAGGATTTAATATTGATTTTAAAATACAGCTGCATCTTTTGCTCACTAACAAAGAATAAAAAATCAGGTACCTCGACTGCGAGAAACTTACTGAGATACACTGCAGACAATGCATAAAGAATTAAAATTAAAACTTAGCTAAAGTTTTCGTTTTTAGAAATACCACTAAGAGTTGTTTGACATTGAAAAATATGGATTTTTTTTTAAAGGAAAGCTGCCTTTGTACAAGACATGTATTTTGTGTTAGTTTGATTTTCATAAAGCATTTCTTATGCTGTAATGAAAATGTATAACCTTAAAATAAATTGATAAACAAAGTTCTGTCCAAAGATGTCTGTATGCAGCCTCAAAACAATTTCTTAACCTCAGTCTTATCTGGAATAAATACACTTTGGATATCTCAGGAGAAGGGAAAATGGGATTGTTCATTTCCCGTACTATGTACTCTAGAGCTTAACTGAGGTCATTTCCCCAAAGTGTAGAAAATTTGGAGAATGGAGTTATGCTACCATATAAATTAATGTAAAGGAAATTTATGGAGGAAAAAAACATTGACAGCAGGCACAAATCCTGGGAATAGAGAGGGAAAGGGAATAGTGTAGGGTTCAGCTGGACCTTGAACAGGGACAGGGACCCCAAAAATGGTCACAGATTTGCCTTCAGAAAATCTGCAGTAGATATTCTGGTGAAATTGTTGTGAAGTATAAAAAAAAAACCAAAAAAAACCACCTGAAAACAAAAACCCAAACCAACCAACATACAAAAAACCAAAAACCCAAAAAACAACTACACTCAAATTAAATCGAAGAGGGGAAGAGAAAAAAACAAACAAACAGAAGGGCTAAAACTATGAAGTGCTATTGAAAATCTGGAGCTGGAGAAGAAACTAATTTACGTTATTGCAACAATTCATGGCATTGGGAAAAAAGTCTGTCTGATGATTAGGGATTGAGTTTTTTCATTCTGACCAGAAAGTCTGTGTCCTATCAAAAAATCTTTGTAATTACATCTTATCTAAACTAATACATTTCTGTCCTTGCTTTCATGTGTATCTTCTGCTATTATGGCAAAATTCTCAATAGGCTCTTGTGAGAGCTCAGAAGATGTCAGAACTGGATATGTTCTGTGATTAGCAGCATTTGGTATTCTACAGAGGAATGTGTGTCATCAGGTTAGTGTTGGGCCCAGAACTGGACTGGGAGAACACAATAAATAAGAATAAAAGAAATCCAAGTAGACTAATGTGGCTCACTGGAAAGAGTGGATTATTCCTGATGTACCTGTGTGGGAGTAGCTGGATCCCTAGAAATTATTCCATTATGACAGAATGAGCTAAAATATGCTTCACATCTCACATGACACAGAGCCTGTGCCAGATCAAGTGGTGCCAGTGGTGAAAGCCAATAATGGACACTCTATTTCAAAAGCTGTATTAAAGGAACAGAAGAATGTTCTCATAAAGACAGAAGAGGAATACTTTAGATTACTTCCCAGTCATCCTTCTCAGACAGTGTTTAACAGACTGTGTTGATATCAAAATACCAAATGGGAGGCTAAAAGATGGGCAAAATGCCTAGCGATATTTGCTGACTTCCTTGGACATTAAGATTTTCATGTAGCTAATGATTTTATCTATGAAATGACATGGTGAAAGTTGATCAGGGATATAAGAAGTCTCTGATTATTATTAATAAATACAATTTCTTTTAAAAAAAAAAAAAAGTCCTAGAATTAACTATGAAGCTAATATCACTATCACTAACAAATTACATATTCTAACTCGACATTGCTATGAAAAAGAATAATCAGAGAAACAACAGAAATGTATTATTTTTTAGGAAGAATGCATGTCTTTAGCTGTCTGAATTATCATTATTCTCATTCTCCAGCTTGCAAAATACCATTAAAAACAGTGACCATGTAGTGGTATAGTCATTATACTTACAACCAAGCTGTCTATTAAATAGGGCTCTCTCAGCTTCATTAAATTGTATGAGATAATCTTGGTGAAGGACAGAGTAGGAGATCTTCATATTTTACAGAAGAAGAAAAGAAAGAGAAACATTTAATGACACAAGCACAACTTTGAATGGACTAATGCTAGTTGCTGCAAATTATTTGTATAAATGTCAAACACAGGAACAAGTGAGCACGAATTGAATGAAAAGCAGCTCTAGAATCTATAGCATATTAAACCAAGAATAAACAAAGATAATTTTAGTTTGGCTTGGTTTTTTTAAGCTTTGGTTCCAGAATAAAAGAAAAATAAGGGTAAAAATGAAATCTTAGATGTTAAAGTTTCATTCTCATTCTGCAATATTCTACTTTTCTGTTCTTTCTTATCTCATAATAAATGAGATCCACTGCCATGCCAAATATACCATTATCTTTATAGAAAAAGAAAAAAAACAAAGCAGAGGATTACTAGATCATCAGTGCTACAACATAGAATATTTTCATGGAGAAGGAGTAAGGCTTCACTAGTGCACCACTTATTTTGATATACTTAACTTCAACCTTGTAGCAACATAGATGATGAATCACTCATCCATCACCTTAGGAAGCAAGACTTCCTGCTGAACCAAATTATAACAGACAGGGGCTTTAGCAACTCTGCTTAGCAGATTTAAGAGGCAGAGAGAATGTGATGAAAAATGACAATTCGACTACAGACCAAAATGTTCAGCACTGTGCCTAGATCCCTCTTAGAATATGACCCAAATTCTTAGGCCTGAGTTCTGGTTATGTTTCAGAACAAAGCTCATCTGAGCACAGGGGGAAAACATGCAGGCATGCAGAGGCAAGGATGTTTTTATTTCAGTGCCTTCTCTGTTCCAGTTCAATATCTTAACTGCAAGGATATTTTTCTACTTTTCATCATTTCTGTGTTTCTAAAATAGAAGCCTCACAACATGCACACAGTTTGAGATTGTCAGGTATAATGACATATAATAGTTAATCAAAAGCTAGGCTATTTTAACGCTGTTTTTCATTGTTGAGAACAAATGCCTTGTAAATGTAAAATGTAAAAGAAAATTTGAAGAAAAACAAATAATTGTGAGACAAGGAAAAAACTTGCCAGTGCTCAAGAATGGCCAGAGGCTCTTACCTTTTTTTTTTTTCTTGAAAAGTCACAATCATTTCAGGGCTAAGAATGAACATGAAAAGCTTTAGTTTTATTAGAAACCTTTTGATCACAGGTAAATACTTAAAGTAGAATCTCAATGCAATACCCATTAGGGGAAAACTAATCTAACATACTCTGTATAGAAAATGTGATTCATTGCAGTGTAACTGTGTTATAGATAGAATTTATTTTATACTGAAATAAATGTAAATTTCTTGAGCAGGTGGATTTATACTTCTGATACTAAATGCTTTCATATCTGTTACCCATAAAATCTCCAAGGAGTCTAAGTCCAATTGAGGTCATCCCATGACACTTATTTAAAATATAACTTGCATCAAATAGTAAATAGCAAGTAGTCTTCATCAAAGCATCCTACTGTCATCAAAGAACAGGGCTTGTCATAAACTGCATTGCATGCATGTTAAGGATGCAGATACAGACAAGACAATTAACTTTTTTGCACCTTAAAAGTGTTCTCCTGTAAGCAGCACCGAGGGTTCTTTGATGCACGTGTAAGTCAAGGAGGTCCTTCAAGGGCTGGAAGACCTATGTTTTTGGTGCAGTTTTTCTAAATTTTGAACTATACCTCATTTATCAAGCTGATTGTGATAAAGCTGTTCCTAAAAGACTTGCAAGCACAGTGGGAGACTGCACATGCCATGATGACTCCGATGTTTTTTTTCTACTTGAGACAGGTCTGCCTCAAGTAACTGCCAATGTGAAGAAGGCTTGGCAGAAACACAAAGGACACGGTATTTGCTCTCCTTGTTGCTTCTGTCTAGAGAGCTGCACACTTCTACAACTTCCCAAGTGCCAGAAGCCTTACTGCCCTTGTTAGCCTGTGGCTGCTGCTGCTTCTGCAGTATTGGTCCCCTGGGAACTGTAAGGTCCACACTTTCTTTCCTTTTAATTGTCTCTGCAAGTCTGTTCACTCCCCTTGGGAAAAGTGATCCATGTGTACTTTTCTTGTTTTCTTTCTTTTCTTTCCTCAGAGAGGAATTGCACAGGAACATTGTCTCTGCCTCCTGTAGTTAGCTTACTGTATTCAGACCTTTTTCTCATTTCTGAAACATCACAGACATCTGTAAGTTGTCTTTGGTTGGGTGAGGGGAGAGGTGGGAGGGGTGGGGGGGTGGAAGGGGTGGCGTTCCTCTTGCATGCCAGTCAGCTCTTGATCTATTTCCTCTGTAAGCACCAGAACTCACAGGATAAAGAATTTAAAAGTCATTTTCAGCAATAGCAAACAAATTTTCTAGAGCATCTTTTTAGCTTCTCTTTTTACTGTTGAGCATAATTTTCCCCAAGTTGCTTCCCTAGACTTTACTAGAAAAGTAAGGGCAGTAGAATAAGCTCCATCCTGCTCCAGGGACATCTTCAACAGCATTCTTAGATATTTCTCCTTCTTATATTACTTTACATTAAAATATTAATGGCCTGTCACTGAGTTCCCTTGCATGCTTTTACATTACCTTATGTGATTTTACCATGGGATTTATTTTCTCTGCCTCTTAGTGCTTGGTTTATTCATTATATGGCATGATTATTAATCCTTTTCCACAGTGTCAAACCTTGTGGAATTTGTGAGTTCTGAATTACTTACTTTCCATAAGTAAAACTGTATGAGATACAGCAAAATTAACCTGCTGTTTATTAGTTCATCCATGAAGTTACAGTCTTAAATGATCCTGATTGATTTGTTTTATAGTCTTTGTATGATAATGATGTGTCCTTATCATACCATTGAACTGTGAATATTCTCTTGTGGCTGTTGAATAACACACTTGGCATAACGTTGAGGAAAGATAAGTTACAGCCTGGTCAAAATCGTAAAGCATAAGCTTCAGCAAAACTGTAACCAATAAAGACCTACATTTATCAGACAACATAAAACTAAGTTATTGTCATATGTGTGTTAAACATGAGAAAGATTAAGGAAAAAGAAAAGAACAAAAATTCACTAAAATCTGAAAACTAGTCTGAATAAAACAAGCGTGAGTTTCTTTGAAGAGAAGAATGTGACTTTTGTGCTACATATTATCAACAAACACAATAATGTGACAATAAATACCCTGGTAGATCTCCAACAGTGTTTCTGATCCAAACTGCAGAAATTTTTTTAATAGACAATGGATTTGTCTACCAAATTCAGTTCTGTTTCTGTCAACATAAATTCCTACACTTTTCTTATTACTTTAATATTTAGGAATCTTAAATTTTCAAGTGCTTTGTGAGCAGAAGGTAGTGATTCCCTAAAATGTACCAGAAGGGAGAAGAGGCTTTTTCTGTTGTTTTTAATTTACAGATGATGAAGCAGGTGAAGGGATTAAACATCCCAGAGGATTTAAACTGAAAGTACTTCACATCCAGAACTGTACTTAAATATCTGTTATTTGCTCCTCTTCAGTGTGACATCTTCCTTTCCTCTGAACAATAAAATAAAGCAAGAGGTGACCACACTGCATCGGGTGTTTGTTTATGTGATATTCTATGTCTGATGCCATTTCCATGCATTGTAAAATACACATATTAATACCTGAAAGGATCTTCTAAAGTGTTTTCTGTTTCTAAATGCAGTTTTTCATTAATATATATCAAATATTTCTATGGCTTATAGCACGAGTTGCTTACTCTGCCAATACTTCCTTTACCTTTAAATAGACACTGTTTCCTTTTAATGCAAATTCTCTTTAAAAAATGGAAAGGCCAATCTTACAAAGTGCTGAGGTTCTTCAAGGGAAGTTCAGGATACTTAATATCTTTCCAGTTATATTACAAAATTTGCCTTCACTGAATAACTGACCAGCCATAGAAATTTTAACAAGATAAATGTTCAGCTTAACAGCAGTTAATTAGAACTTCCCATTCACAGTATTCATTTCCACTTGCTCAATAATGATCATTGCAGCAGCCAAAAAAAATCTCACAGCATTATGTTTTAAATTTCTATACTACACTCATAACAAAATTTGAGGCTTAAATCATTCCTGTTCTGCTGCAGAGAGCTAGATAATGTTGCACCAGCTTTCACAGTACAATTTACTATATAAATTCAGTTTAAGTTTCTTATGTTTATGAGTTCACTGTTAAGTTGATTCTGATGAAAATGTGAGTTCAGATGATTTATGAGTTTCACAGAGGCTTATATTAATTCAAAACTTCACTAAATTCACACATGAATGAACCTAACTATTTTAGATTTACAGAGCTCAGAATTGCTTCACTTTAAATTCACACGATCCTTATGTAGCACGGGGACATGTGAGATAGATATTTTTTCATTCAAGGATGTGTATTTTTCCTTTCTAGTTTTTTCAGTAAGTTTGAAAATACTAAAAGGAAGACTGTACATGTATAGGAGGGAAACAGTCTTCAAAATTACAGTTGTAGATGGGTATATGGTATACATTTTTTACACAGTGATTTTATTTTCATTCCTTGTATCAGTATAGCCAAGCCCATGTTTACATTACATGGATGACAAGATGCCAAGCAGGTCTTCCCCAGCAAGTTGTAACTAGGAGAAATTATTTAAATCACCTTCCACCTGGGACTCACTGAACACACTGCAAATTCCTAAACCCAGGATGCATTTCCTTAGCTCAGGGCTTGAAATCTGCAACAAGAGCTGTGGCTCAGAGACAAAACAGCCTCCTGGGTAAATCTGTGCGCCCTCCAGTATTTAACTGGAGGAATGGAAGAAAGTTACAGAGAAACTTGAGCTTGGAGATGAAGCATTAAGCATCTTAAACAGTTTCTGAGGTGTGTGACCTTGACTCTATCCCCAGGTTGGAAGGAAACTTCTGCACGCAAGTCCTAAACAAGGAGGATGAGCATAATGGCTTGGAACTCTACGAGAGTAGATTTAGAATGGAAATAAGAAGGAAAATCTGCATTCTGAGGGTGGTGAGATATTAGAACTTGTTGCCCGGGGAAGTTGTGGATGCTCCATCACTGGATGTGTTCAAATCCAGGCTGGATAGGGCCTTGAGCAACATGGAGCAGAGGGAGGTGTCCCTGCCATGTCAGGGGGGTCAGAACTAGATGATTTTACAGGTCCCTTCCAACCCAAACCATTCTATGATATGATTCTGTATTCTTGCTACAGGAGAACAATTGCCTAATGTTCTCCTAGGGATAGTGATGTATTTTATACATGCTATTATTTTTCTAAAGGAGACCTACAAAGCCATACCATTAATAAAACACCTGCCTTCTGCTTTTCCTTTTCTTTCTAATGATGATGCACCTGTTCAAAAGGTTTTACTGCTCTCACAGATTCTTCCAAAATGTGCCACTATCTTTATATGAAGTTACCATGATATTTATGATTCTCTCTAACAAAGTATGTTTTTGTGTCCTCTGTGACATCTGAAAGACTAAAAGGCAGATGAGTAGCACAACTACTACTACTTCAAAGACCAGAAAGGGGGAAAGAATGATGTGACTTCCACTCTCTCTGATGCAAATATGAAAGAAAAAAATTTTCCTCCTCTCATGCCTATAGGATGACACCTCTTGTACGGAATAGCACTGAAGTCCTTAAATGGACCACATAAGAGTGAATCCAAGGACTGGAAAAGAAAAATAGCTAGTGTTGCCTCCACTGGAGACTGAGATACAGGCCTTGGCAAAGCAAAAAAAATGATAAGGGAAAAGCCACCACTCCAACCTCCTTTCTGTAGCTGTAATTGTTAATGCTCATATTTGTGATAAAATATGAACTCTCTGTGCTTGAATATTTAACAAGAGAATTGCCTTCGGGGGAAGTGATACATGGCAACTTTGGACTCACCTAATGTTATGGGATTTGTTTTCTGGAACCACAGCTGTGGCTTCAAACAAAGGACCATAGAATGCCAAGTGAGACGTATGTCTTTGTAAACTCCAGTTGCAGTTTTCTGGGTACAAGTGTACTTTCCATCAGAGAAGAGCAAAGTTCTGCCATACATTTCAAGAGTACTATCATTCATTGTTCAGACAACTTTGGACTCTAACCTTTGCCATGAACAAATGGCTAATGCTATATCACAAATCTTTCAGGACTTCAGCTTAGGAAGCTTTCTTCTACTTCACAGCCTTCTCTATTATTAATTAAGTATTTTATATGGAGTAGAAAAAGTGGAGTGTTTCTCATTCCC
This sequence comes from Actenoides hombroni, assembly GCA_024336885.1. Lineage (NCBI taxonomy): Eukaryota > Metazoa > Chordata > Aves > Coraciiformes > Alcedinidae > Actenoides > Actenoides hombroni. Next base: position 20,772,542 of record WUAM01000179.1, on the reverse strand, counting down.
CCTCTGGAAAGGCTAATATGTCAATCCAAAGCAAAGGCAAGTACCTAAATCCATGATAAAGCACCTAAATAATTTTAGTCTGATTTTTTAAAGTTAACAAACAGTAGAAGCTGTGGATCGATAACATCTCAGAACTCACTCAGGCTGTGTAACTACAGGTACTGAAGTTGAAATATTTTGGCAGAAATCCATTGCCTATGTTTCTTCTGATGTAACTGAGGTATTGTCTGACGTGGGCAAATATACATGAACTGTTCAATCAGTTGATTTGGCTCTGATACAGGAACACTTAAAGGCATGATAATAGCTAGCAATGGTTCTCAGCTTAATAGGCTTCATCTGAAGTCTCACCCTCAGCTGGCATCTAAGTGCCTATTTCAAACCTATCACTATTGCAGGCTGGAGCTAAAAGGCTGGCAAGCAGCCATGAGTGCTGGGAAGCAGGCTCTTGGCTCAGTGTAGAGATCCACCTTGCACCAGACAGGGACAGGATGAACTATCAAAGGAAAACTTAGCTTGTCTCTCCATCAGTCGTGAAACAGAGGAAGTATGGACCTTAGTGGGTTTGTGGATTTGTTATTTGTGTGTTCTCCATCTGCACTGCCTCTGAGGTTCCAAGCATCCTTCTGGTGCTTAGGAACAGCTAAGATTGACATCATTGCTTGCACCACACTGGAGCATGTTCAGCCCAGCCTGAGCCCTCCATCCTGCAAGACCTGGTACCAGAGCTCACACTCTTCCCCAGGAGAGCTTGAGCACTTGCTGAACCCTCCACCTGGATATGGTTTTGCTGCATGTGCACAGTAGGCAGTGGGCCCTGAGTGCACATCTGGAACCTGTGTTTTATCTGCAAAGTAGGTGAGTGATGCAGGGCTGACAATATTACAGAAGTCCTAGTAAAATAATCCTTTAGTCTATTGAGGTGCTTGGAGTACACAGAGTAAAGGAAAATATTTCAATTCAGACAGTTTCAGCAAACATAGACGGTTCTGGAGATCTCCAAAGGCACAGCATCCATACACCTTTCCAGGCTAGCGGGCTAACTGGGATGTTCAATTGGAACCTGTTCTGATGACATTCTTCAAGTAAATTTGTCAAATAGGCTGGAGCAAAACCTTCCCTTTTATCAACGTGGCTACTATTCCAAGGGAGTGAGGAGATGTGACTGATGTCAAACACTGCTACCCCTTTGAAGTTCAGAAAGGACCAAAGGAATCCGGTTCTTAAATCCCACCCTGAGAGACAATTGATTTCATAAATAACCTCTCCTGTAAGATCATTTTAAACAAGTCACCTCAACAGATTGTATAACAAGTAATTATAAAAAACCCCAAACTTTTGGTCATTAGTAGATAGACAACTGTGCTTAATATAATGCTGGGCATGCCTTAAGATAAGACTTAACTCTCCTGATGATATTAGAGGTGTTAATCATTATGAAAGCCATTTCTGCCAAAACACCCACTGCTGTTCCTTTTAGATTGTTAAATAATCTAATCTTCAGGGGAAGCAAAAAAGTTCACAGATTTGGAGAAAAGCTTGCAAATGTGGTTTTTAAGGCAGTTAAAAGGACTCCTGTGTTTATTCAAAGTCTAACAATGTTTTGATATATTTAAGAATATTGGGGAGGAAAGCTGTTGTTTTATTTTGAAATGGATGGAATTGTGGCTGGGTAATATTGTTGTAACAATGTAAAGTTAAGGGAATAATATTACATGTAAGTAAGTACCGCAGACCATACAAATCAGCAAGTTGCCATCTAAAATTACTAACACTCCAAATACCATTATTTACTTGGTTAATAAACAGGATAATATTATTAAGCTGCACTCCTAATTAGTCAATATTATCAACAGTTCTTAACACATAGATTTCTCTCCTTCTCACTCTTGTTTCTACTATTCCAACTGAGTTAATTTTAAATTCCTGTCAAAGATTTCTTACTACAAATCTGTGAAGTGGCTCAGGTAATGAACTCCTGATTTGACTGCTTATTCTGAATGCTAAGATACAAAGCAAGATCGCTTCATTACTGCATAGCATGTTGTAAACACATACGATAATTTGCTATACACCTAAACACTGAGCTCTTTTTGTAATAAGAAAATTTTAATGAATTATACATGGCTTTAAAGTGGAGGCTGATGAAGGGTCTAATTTTGTATCAGGCTACAAAGCATCCAGTGCAGAATAAAAAACTAAAATTATGGTGTTACTGATTTTTTTTTTATAATTTACAACAGTACAATCTCAGTTGAAGTCCAAATTGTGGAGATTATTACTTCTGTATCATTCCCTCAGAGGCCATGAGATGTCATGTCTTATAATTTGTTTTATCCTCATGCCATTGCTTGAGATAATGAGTAATTTAATCAAATCCCTTGATTCACCTGACATAAATAAACATAAAAATGTTTTTTATATTTATTTTTAAAGAGGAATACCATTATCTTTTCCTAGATTCTAGTCAGTGAAAACTCCAATGTCGTGTGGATTTTCTTTTTTTTTTGTGGAGTATTATTTTTCCAAGAGACTTAGAGAATAACAAGAGCTTTTTTTCTGATCTCAAACAGAGAAAGCAATAAAATAACATTTAGCTGAAATAGTCTCTTTCGACTAAGTTAAAACATACTCATTTTGTTAATGATAGCAAAGTTCCACCTAGGGCAAATAGAAAAAAAGGCAGAAAGCTGTCTCACTTTCAGAAGTCTGAGAGTTAGGACTCTGACATCAAATCTATGTGGTGCAAGATTAAGTTCCCTCTGCTTTAGCTTTAGTCATCTGGAATAGAAGTAGCTAGATTTGCAATCCATGGCATTTCACCCTGACCACCAATGGAGGACACCTCATCTGGTAACACAGATGTGCTAAGAAGTGGTGCCAGAACAGCAGTATGAGATCTGCTTCATGGCATTCAGTGATGTCTGGTGCTGACTCAACCAGTGAGGATAACATTGTTCAGGCTGTGTAATGGTACACCCTGGAGGGAGCTAAAGCTGAGATGAGCAAGAAAAAGGAAAACATTAGTTCTAAGTTTCCCAGAGCTGGTACTCTAGGGAGGCTGATTTTGCTCTGACATTATCTTCAAGAACATTTTAAGAGAAGTGTTCGGACACAACCCTTAAGTTTCACTCGCAAATTTTGGTCCCTTCTGGACTGTTACACATTGCAAGAGCTAATTACAGCCTCTAAGGTGTCTGCAGCAGAACTTGTCAGTGCAACAGAACTTGTCAGTGCAGCAATACAGCTGTACCTTTCTCTTTCTTGCTGTCTTTTCTCTTTCTGTTCCTTTCCAAACCTATTGCATAAGGTCCCAACTCTACCAAAAAATGCTCAGCTGCCTCATTTAACATCAAATCAGAGTACCTTTTACTGCTCTACAGTAGTCAGGATCAGATCCAGTACCAGTAAATAGTGCAGGTTGTGCACAGTAGGTATTCGTTTTCTAAAATATATTAACTGCTAATGTTTAATTCAAAATAGCTCAAATTCAGGTAATATTGAATGAGACCGTTTATCATTTGATCCATTTTCTTCATTCTCAGCAGACACAGCTTTATTCGTAGTCTAAGCAAACCAGAGAGCTTTGCATCATCATAATCATAAAACACATTCTTTTGTCATTAATTAGACACAACCGGGCAGGAAATAACACAGAGGACGTAAAACCCAGTGATGTATATTCAGCTCAAGGCAATAGATTTTTCCTTCTATTTCCAGAATCTTTTGATAGAACTGAAATAAGATGTACTTTTTTTTCCTTCAACAAATACTTATTTTGATACCTCTTTGCCTTACCTTTACTACAGCTTTCTTCAGTCCATGAAGTGAGTCACCCAGCAGTGACAAAGAAGGCAGGCAGCTGCAGTCAGTAACTTACTTTAAAGGCACTTCCAGTATGTACCAAAAGCCACAGTGACACTGAAGAGAGCATAAAATGTTTCCATGATTCAGACCTTTCCTTTCCCAAGTTATTTTACAGGGTGGTGTAGAAGTTCATGCATGGGAAATCTGCATAACCTAATGAATTCAAGCTTCATGCTTGAATCTAACAGGACAGCTTTGCCTGCATGTGTTTTCTGGGCTGCAACAGCTGGATAACATCAGGACAAGAATTGTGGGGGTGAGAGCAGGGAGCATGAAGTAAAATCCTCAATAGATCCTGTGCTACACTGTTTGGGGAAAATAGCTGCCATTTGGTACACTACAAAGTCCCTCCAAAAGTGCCTGTCAAGCATACTTCACTCTTACGCCTGCACTTCAACAGCTCACAGGAATGTCAGAACTGCTGTATTTTTGTTATGGAATGTGATAGCAGAATTTCTTGAGGTGAACTTCCTGGCCAGGCTGCCGAATTCATGGGCAAACTTATTAATAGACATATGTACGTGTGTGATGTCAGGAATTATACCAGAAGACAGAAAACATCACTTCAACATTACCCTAGCAGCCACAGCATAACAAAAGTGCCTGATTCTCTGCAGCACCAGAACAAACACATAGAATCACAGAATGGTAGGGTTTGGAAGGGATCTCTGTTCTCATTGAATGGCAGCACAGCCTTCTGTTGTATCAACCACTCCTCGCATTTTTGCACCATTAGCAAACTTACTGAGGGTACACTCCATCCCTTCATCTAGGTGAATATGTTGAACAAGACTGGACCCAGTACTCACTGGCGACAAGTCTCCAACTAGACTCTGCACCACTGATCACAACCCTCTCAGCCCTATCATTCAGCCAGTTCTCAACCCACCTCACTGCCCACTCACCTATTTATTTCAAATATTTCAAAGTAATTTTTCAAAAATATTTTCAAAGTAGTATTTCAAATTAACTTTTTCAGTGCTCATTCTTCCCTGGGTGAAAACAAGTAATGAAACTTAGTATTTGAAATAGCACAGCAAAATTATGTATCCCTAATAATTCTTATAATTTTACTTGTATGCATTTCCACTAACAGCTGAGCTAATGCTAGAATAGAAAATAGATTGTGAGAATGTTTTCATGTTTTATTTCTAAAATAATTGGTTTGTTATTGGATTTGACAGCACATGAAGTACAGTACTAGCTAACATAATTGAAGCAGAACAATGGTACTGGTACATTCTCCATCGGTAGTGTTTTCACTACACTGGTCCTCACATTTATCTCCTGAAATCAGGGGCTGTGTCTTCTCCAAAGCATTTCCAGTTCTCCTTTGAATAGTTTTAGTCAATACATCTCTTTCTCTTAAGTTGGAATTACCACCTGTTTGAGCATCGTGGCTGTGATTTCATCATAAAAGGTAAGAAAAATAAAGATTGCAGACTGGCAATAAGAGAGTCAGAAACATCATGCTAATTAATGAATGTCATTTCACAATCATAGTTGGTCAGGATATATTTCCAGCTCTCATTGAGGTGAGGAAATTAATTAATTTTGTACAACTGAATATAGTTAACAGGTTATCTCAAACATTTAAAGCTTTAAAAAGAAAAGGGAGGAAGAAAGGAGAGGAAAAAACTTTAAAAAAAACATCCTAAACTTCAGTTCAGGAAGTAACAAATCTCCCTGTACTAATGATAATCCAAAAATGTTTAGCTAAGATAATAAAAATGTCTTGCTTGCTATCATAACTTATTTTCATGACCTACATTAACTGTTATGAATGTTTCCCATCAGTACAGATATATCTTTTATCGGTCCAGAATATATCAACATTTGCCAGACAAAGACATTAAAAGAAACTGTAACAATAGACAACAAATGGTATCAGCAATTAAACTTACTAAAAACAATGTAAGGGAAAGTAGAAGAAATATCAGCATGAACCAAGTGAACATACACAACAAGAAATAAAAATAAGCATTCAAGACAGTTATCAAATTCAGCATATTCAGTAGCTGGTTTTATTAAAGAATATTTTCTGAAAGCAATTTGAAAAACTTTTAAAAACCCAAATAAATCCTTGAACACCAGGCTTTCTTGCAAAAATCAAGTTACTCAAAGAAGTTTGATATTGGGAACAGAGACAAAAAAGAAAGCATTTTATTTCTAATTGGCTGCAAACTGCAGAAAGTAAAAAATTTTTAGGTATTTACCTAAAAATAATTATATAAAATAAATTCAATTAATGTGGTGTACAGAAAAAGTTTAATAAATACTGTGTTTCTTTCAATGTATAGAACTGAATCAAAAGACTTTTTAAAGCGCAACTGTGTTCCTTTTCATTCTTACATTATTAGCAGCTGATCTACATTCATTTTGAGATGTTAAATGAGCATTTTCACCTTCATGTGGTGTTATGCCATCTCTCATTTTTACCATGTGATGAATGTTAGATGATTATATGAAGTGAAGAGTGCACCTAAACAACCCTGGTCAGAGTATTAAGGATCCAGCATGTTGAGAATCATGCTCAAAGAGTAAAAATGGTAATCTGCTGTAAACAATATGAAGATATGTGAATGCAAACAGGAGTAAGACCTGTGAAGTAATCTTTGGGGAAAAAGATAGAGATGTTTTTAGGAAAGGGATAAAAAAAATTGGAAAAATAAATGTAAGAAGAAAAAAAGGGTGGGTTTTTTTTAATTAAGAATACTTGAAAGAGGAACAGAAAAATCTTTCTTTTTAGAAAGGGTTTTATAAGTACAATGTTGATCAGTTACGTTTAACTCCTTTAGAGGTAAGACAATTAATCAGCTTCCTAGTACAAATAAATGTTAGGCTGAATTTAGAAGAATATTCAAAAGGATTGATATCTGAGTCCCAGATCAGGCTCTGTATTTATTTGTCATTTATTTGAAGCTACAAGAACAGGTGCAATAAACATCTCTTGGAGATGGGCAAGGAATATTTGTCCTATCCAAGATATAAAATGTGCATGCATGCATATATAAAAAAGTGATTCTCCAAATTAAGCATGTCATAATATCTTATAATCCCAAGACACTAGGACCTAAAACTGTCAATTTCTTTTCTCCCTCATTAATCTCGAAATATAACTCAGCTTCCTGCACAAAATTACATGCTATAGATTCAAGTAATGATTTCTGTCTAGTTAAATAGAACAATAACATATATTTCATGCTTGTCAGGCATAGATTCAAAATAAAGCAGATATATTTTAAAACTGAATTCAGACTTATTTTATGACTGATCAAATCTGATGTTTATCTCCAACAAGACAGACTAATTCAGAACTTATTAAAAATTGTGTTCATCTCTGAAATTTTGTACTATCATTTAACACATTCTGTAAGAACAGCTTATTTTGCAATTATTTAGCCACTGAACAAAAAAAAAATATTAAGAAATAGAAATAAGGCTTGCATCATATCAGCCAGCTTTGGTGATTATTGTGTCAATAAGGTTAAGAATGAAAAACTGACATTCTGAGCACTGGAGAGTATCAGAGAAGTCCTGTAGACATTTGTGTTAGGACGTGTGCTATGATTAACAAATCATATTTATGCAAAACGGACTGACTGCCGAGGCCACAAAGTGTGAAGACAGCACAAAAATAATTAGAGTAGTGAAGAAATGGAACATTTGAGTAGTTTTGTAGAATGTTCTCATGACACTGTATAAATGGTGGTGGTAGGGGGGAAATGGCAAAAATGGCAGACTTGAAATTGTTCAATGCAAAGAAAAATACATGGAGTAAAAGAACTGTATGTACACCATGATGTATTATAAATTGACAATTACTATACAGGTAACAGAATACGGAATCTTTATAGGAGGATTTTAAAATAGCGGGTCAATTCTCAATAGCAATCCACCAAGGAAATAAGTGTAAAATATATTAGGAAAAGAACTGAGAATAATTCCTTCCTCTATTAGGCCACAGGAAACATTGTTTACCTACAGCCTCAGTTCTTTCAGCTTTTCTAATTTCATCTGCAAAATAACACAGAACTAAAAACTGGATTGAGTAAGGCTACAAGGATGACCAGAAATATGCAATAGCTTATCCATCAGGAAAAAATTAAATTATGACTCTTCAGCTTGAAAAAGAGAAGATCTTAAGAAAATTACTAGCGCAACAATTTTCTATGACTACTTATAGTTTCTCATAACGGAATTACTACAGACTCCAGTGAAATTATCATACAGAATCTAATTAAATTAAGTAACTCATTGCCACAAGATGTTGCAGAGAAGAGATTATAAATGGGCTCAAAGTAAATTTTAAAACAAAATTCATGGAAAAAAGGTTGACTAGAGACTCTTCACTATGCTGATGCCAGTCTCTGGCCCTGAAAGTCCCTAAAGTGTAGATTGCTGAAATCTGGAATGGCACACCAGGGAAAGTGTCACTGTATAACTGTTCTGTTCTTATCATTTTTAGCTAAGCACCTGCAAATTGTTACTGTCAGAGACAAGACGCAGGTTTTGGATTTCATCAGGCAGTCTGTTCTGAAATTCTTAACAGTGATGAAGAGAAGATACAGTAGGTCATATTTAAAAACCACTGAAACATTACTTAATAGATTAGTAGCTTAAATATATACACTAATAAGTAATAATAATGCATTGTTTAATCATCGAGTTTATTGCATTTGTATTAAATATATGTCTATTATTTTCCCTATTTGCAGCTGTGCCATCCAGAGAATTCCTAAGCCAAAAGTCTTGAAAGAGCCACAGAAACTTTATTGTTCTTATAAGTTTTGGTTCTTCCTGCCTCTGTGAACGATAACTTCTACCAGTTGCTTCCTCTCTGACCTTCAGAGAATTTTTCTTATGAAAATAGTGGTTTAGGAAACATATAATGTCTGTTAACCCTTCAGATGCAAGCACAGTTCGGTCTACAAAATTAATATGCCAAAAATATATACCAGATTTAAATATAAAGTAAAAAGATAAGATGATTTTTTAGCAGAAAGAATCTGAGAGTTATTTGTGTGAGTCACATTTTATGGAGGTCAAATATCATGAAAGACTTCAGGTCCTTTGTCTCTCCTGTTAGAAATTCCTTAGAGAGTGTTTATTTATCTACCAAAGGCAGTCTAACAAACTTCTGTCTTCAGTAGGCAAGAGACACATTTATTTTATATCAAAGAAAGAAATGTTCTCTTCTTGATATCTCAGCTATTTCACACCAAAGTCACTCCTTACTGAAGTTTACTTCACAGTGTGAGGGACTCCTATCAGTGGGTAATTTTCTCCCTGGGCAATACTGTCTGCTTTGATTTCTGCAGTATGATTTCATGTCCAAGCAATCAACACCTGGGAATGTAACTCCAGGAGCAGGTTTCTTGCCTCCTCAAGGACCCACACTTGTGCCAGCAGAAGACAAGATGTTTTCCAGCAACTGCAGACTCCTTCCTTATGAAAGGCCAGTAAAAGCACAAGAAAAAACTGCTGTCCTGTTGGCAAGTCCACGTATCTTAAGCATTTGGGATATTGTCCCTTGACCCTGCTGTGGACTCCATTTAGAGTTTTCTCTCATCATTTCTGATGGTGACCAGGTAGGTGAACAAGTGGCCACTGTATAGTTCACATACACAAGTCCACACCCGGTAGTCAGCCAGCGTGGAAAAGAGCAAGGGTGGAACCTATCTATAAAGGTGACATGATTGTAAAACTTTCACACATCCTAGAATTGAGGGCAATTGGAAATCAAAGAAGTGCCCCTTGGGCTTGGTTACAGAAGGGGAAAATAGAGCTGCAGCAAAGAGAAGCAGCCCATGGTTTCTTCCCACACTGCACTAGACCATGGGAAGACAGATGGTCACAGTCCTACTTTCTCCTGATTATAAGCCTTTTAAAACATCTTATTTGTCCTTAGAAAGGCGTTTAGAAATTGGACATGTGTTTCAATCGTAAACAGTTAAAGGAGGAGTTTTTATTTTGTTCCTGAATACTGACAATGAGAAACAAAAGAATAGGTTATACCCTTCCTTTCTTACCCTGACCTAATGGTTCTGTTTCCTCCGGCAGTCTTGTAGTATGAGTGTTTGTAAATAACAACACATGCACCATCATAGTTTGGTATGGGGAGTGAGGACAGGAAAAAATAGCAGCATGGTTCACATGAAAGGTAATTTCACTATTTTGAGCTCATAAATGGATATACCATAATGGGAAGTAAAATAAAATAAGTTTTACTAGGCAGCTGACCATCTTCTCCTCAAAGAAACTAACTGTTCTTCTGGTAGAAAAATGAGAAAATGATTAAAACTTGTCCAAGAAAAATCTAGAAACTGCTGACATAACAAGCTGCAGTTTATATGAAAAGGATCCTTTTTGCTTCTCCAGGGCATTAGACTTCCCCATCCATTTCTCTAGACTACCTTTGTTAACTCTGAAATAGCTCAAAAGACTAGGATTTTAAAAGCACTGACAACTCTGCAAGGAAAAAAGGAAAGCAACATTTTTATCTCTTTCCCACCTGCTTTCAGCAGGTGTATGCACTCAGACTACATAGCTTTCATGCATTGTGAAGCTTGTATAATTTAGAACTTCATACTCTGCACATTTCAAATTGGTTTGACCCTTTCCCCCAGCAAGTACACACATACAAGCAAATGCAGTTTTGCTGTCTTTTTCAAATCACTCTATTCTCTAATTTATTCAGAGTTGTCTTTTAGAGTGGTTAAAAAAGGATTTTAACTAACATTTCAATCAGAAATCTTCCTCATGATTTTGTGGTGAAGAACCAAGCATAAAAGTGATTCAGTGTGGATATTGCATATTTTGTTGCAATGCTTGTATTTTTGGACACAATCTGACTGCTTGGAAACATGTTCACATCTCAGTGACTGACTGGCAAAAATGGATACATTTAGTTATTAAACTCTACTTTATTTGATGACTCAAAACGACAGCCTCATAAATAAGGAGCCACTAAGGACTGGGGCAGGGGGTGCACGCAGAGGAGGAGGTGTCTGCCTTTCCAACTAATTTTTCCTAAGTACAAGGGAAATCCTAAACTTATTACACTAGATGAGGACCACAGTGTCTTCATTCCTGTTTTGACATAAGGGCAAAACAAGAACAGAGCAGAAAACAGACACACTCTGAGAATTCCTGGCTAATCTTTTATACCCCTAAACTAAAGTGGGGATGTCCCACCGCTTTCACACTATTTTGAGCCAGGCTGGTGTATTTTTCTGTAAAGGGAGAAAGCTGTAATCAGTTTCCAATTATTCTGTCATTTGTACTTTGGAACCAACCCGTTTCTGGTCATTATAAATTTGTGCCTGTAGCATTGTCTCCTTGTTCCTTGTATTCGTAAAGGCTGGTATTGGCCATATACCCACTGTGTCCATATGACAGAGCTCTGTTTAGCTTACTTTGGACATAGTGAGCATAGGGCTGTTTCATCATTTCCTGCAGGAAATGGCTCAGTTTACAATTCTTCCTGTAAGGTGCAGTAAATGTGGCCACCTTGTGTCTGCTGCTGTCTTGGTTCTGTCCATTAAGCTAACCAGTAGGTTATGTCAGATATACAGTTTTTCAAGACAGTTTTGCATGTTTGTTAATGAAAGAAGTTATCTGAAGTCACTGTACCATTTCTTGTTTTCCTGAACCACCTTCCATGAATGCACTCTATGAAATTAAAATATTTAATTACCCTGTGTAATTCCAGTATAAGCAACTTAAGTAATTTTAGAACAGATTAATGTAGTTTATAATTTTGCTAACAGAAGAACATTTTAAAGTGTTAAGTAATGGCTTAGAGGGAAATAAAAAGTCAATAAAATAATTAAATAGTCTACCCTAAATTAAAATTATGTTAAATCATCCATGAAAAAAATGCACAAAACCTTGTTGTTCCTGCAGTTTTCAAATAAAGTTTCACCAGGTGTATCTATGCAAGGGTCATCCAGGAATGTTTCCTTCCTGATAGTTCTGGAAATATGATCCCACTGAGCACCATCTGTTTCCCAGTTAACACTGGGACTCCTCCTGGGCTCACAAGAGAGAGACCAGAGTCTCTGAACTGGATGATATGGGGGCCAGAACTGGGTGGACATCAGCTTCAGAGTGGAAAAAAAAAAGAGAAATACTGATACTTGGATTGGTCATGATGAGAATTAAGTGATCACATTCAAGAGTGTCAGACTAGAGAAAAGTGAGAACTTCATCCTGCCCGTCTTTAAACAAGTGACTCAATCTTTTCTGACTGCCTGCCCATATCCCACCTTGCTGAAATACTCAATTGCTTAGATTTTAGTTTTTAAAAAGCATGAATTTGTTGCGCTTGATTTCTTTTTAAGTATTTTTCATTATATGCCTTTTTATTGCTTCCCCATGTTCACATGCAAAGCATTTAAAATTCCTGCTATTTACTCCTACAAATTTTTTAAATAAGTAACTTAAAAATCAATAGAGCCAATTAAGTTTAGAAGAATAATATTCATTATGCAAATAAAAAAAAAGAAAATTAAACAGAAAAAAAATGCTATTAAGGCTCAACCCTTGACACTTCATTAGGTGTCCTATCTTAATAAAAAAAAAAAATCAATAAAGTCAGAGAGTGCAATATGCTGCTTAGTATATATCAAATCTCCTTTGTCTACAGAGAATGCGATTGTTTAGTACTCTGGATATATGATCCCAAAGCAGATAAAATACATGGTAGCAGTAGGTCTGTATGTATTGACCATAAATGAAGGACACGTCATGGAGACACAAAACATTATACCACATTAGAGAAGTTCCCTGTGCATTGCACAACACAAATGGGAAAATGTTGTGTTTTAGGACAAACAGATTAAATCATCCAAGCTTTAAATTCTTTAGAATAGCTAAGAAGAGAAGCAAGAGTACAGATAGCTGTGCATCAGCAGTCATTGAATTTAGTAATGAATGTTACTGGACATAGCACTACACATACATAAACTAATATCACTGTTCAGTGAAAGGTCATACTCTTCACATAAGAGGCTATTATGGTCAGTATGTCTTTGAGCCATTTTTTCCAAGGGTATCTCAAACAAATTAGACATTTACTATATTCTGGGGTTTTTATAGCTTTGATTTCTGCTAATCTCCCTGTTTGTGCTTTGAATAGAATTTTTTCTATTAGTAGACAAAGATGCAGCAGCTAGATACCACTGGGTGACATTACAGAAAGTCACTAACTGCAGAAGGGACTAAATAATCAGGTGCAATGTCTACATCCTAATTCCAGCAAAGATAGCAGTGAGTTATTATGTAGCAGGTCACAGGCTCAAGCTTTTAGCCTACATGCTGCTGAAACTTACTGGAAAAAAAATATGAAGATTAATCTTTCATAAAATTCAGCTAGATTCCCTCAAATAAATACCATCTTCTACTTACCAAACAGCAAAAAGTTTGCCATAGAGGTTGTCAAACCCACACTATGAAGATTCATTGAGATCTCTCTGGTGTGGGACCTATATAATACAGTACTGTACCAAATTCCTTCTGGCAGTGTTTCTTCATGGACCCATCTCTCAGCTACAGCTTTTCCATAAAGAATTAATCCAGAGTGGTGATAACACAGATTTAATCCTGGAGAAGGAAATGGGCATTCAGTGGGTTTGTCCAGGGCAAATGGCACGGCACTCCCATTCGCAAGCACATGCCTCTGAGGAGGAAGAGACTTCCTTCATCATTAGTCACGTGTGAAGAGTACATAGGCAGACAATCATGGAAGAAAAATAAACGGCTAAAAGGGATTAAAAAAAACCAGTCCAAGAACAATCATAATTTGGTGCTAACTTTTTAGGGTTCTTATATTAAAATTCAAAACATGCTCTGACTGGCCACATGTCAGAAAAATGTATTAATATGTCAGTCCTTTACCTTAAATTATGATGATAATGATATAATAGCTTCTCATCACTCAGAAGTGTTGCATTTACATGGGGTTGTTTTGGGTTTTTTGGTGGTTTGGGGTTTTTTTTAAGGTTCCATTTCTTTCATTCTCATTTCAGTTACTGTCTACTGAACGAAAACTGCGGGATCTCACAGGTGCTATAAATTCTGTACTGTTGAACCTTCCTTCTTTTTGTGGTACTGATTTCCCAGTCACTCACCCTTTCATCCGGTACTACAGTCTCCAAGAGACGTCTTAAGCCTGAAGCAATCCTTGCCTCCCTCATGGCATTTCGGATATAACTCCTTCATTTTTAAACAATGTAAAAGTAGTAGAGCAGAGACAAGAATCTGGCCAAAACCAGATTAATTTTTTTTATTTTTCTCTGCAGATGCAGATAATGATTGAAGAAAACATTATGTAACAAGTACTTAATCTCTTTTTCCTGCTACTGTGAAGTGGTAACATATTATGTGACATTTTACTTGTTTAGTCAAAAGATTCTTGCCAGCAAACCAGCATAGAGCAAAATTAGAGTAGTACAATATTCAGCATTAAAGTAATTTAATATTAGCACAGGAAGGTAGCTGAGTGGGTACAAGCGTATGCATGGGAGTTTGTGGAAGCTTGAATATCATTCTGCTGAAATGAACTTCAGTGGAAATGGCTTGTTTGAGTTCCTGGAAAATCATCTGAGCCAGGAGCCTGAACACTACTACAAACATTGTCTGTTTAAGAATTGTGAAGAAGGTTATCACCAAACATAGCCTCAGAACACTGAGAAGGCAGCCTGAGCATTCTGTTCTCAGTAAACTACCCATGTAACTGGAGATGACTAAATTCACTTTTTTCAGGCCAGACCACTGCTGTGAGCACTTCTTGGAGCATTTCTCTATGCTGCAGTGATACTTTCAACTGCTGGTGTATTCTGATATTATAGCCCAAACACCACAGCTTCACTACTGAGATCTGAAGCACTTAGAGTTATTATGAAATCCCAGATGCTTGTTTAAAAAACAAATTCCCCTGTCCTGAAAAAAAGTCAGTTCCCATGTACCTTTTTATTGCTTCTTTTCCCCTTGAAGTTACCTTAGCTTGAAACACAGTTATCTTTGCCATGGGACACAAGGCAAGAGCCCCATGTCAACTTTCCTATTGACACCATCTTTGCACTTCCACTTTGTTTGTCCATTTTGACCTCTCTGGTTTCCAAGCACATAAGAACAGTATTGTAACAACATTCAAGACTGAAAAGGAAAATAGAGGGAAGAGTAGATTTACACACAGAATATCAATTTTGACAAGCTTGTAAATTTGCCCTAAAATATAGATTCTAAAATTGTTTGGAAAATCAGGTTCCATTGAATAAACCAAGGAAAAAAACAATTAAAAAATTAATAAAATAAAATAAAAAAATAAAAATAAGGTTACAGTGAAAGTACACTATTGTTTTCCAGAGCATTTTGACTTTTCATTTTCTAACTGGTCATTTTATTATCTACCCAGGCAAGCAAAGAGGCAAACAAAGAAGGGTTAAAGATTTGTGAAATATTGCTTACAACTTTAGTTAGGTCTTTTGATAACTATTAGTATGTATATAGGAAGCAATAAATGTGTACATGATGTCTAGGGCAAGATGACAATCTTTGAAGTTGTCAGAGGGCTTAGTTAAGGAACTTTTAATCAAGAATTGGCTCTCCTTGAAGAAGAAACATCTTGAAAAATATATAAACCATATGTACTATGAGATTATATTGTTTTGTGTGTTTTTGTACTGTCAGCTAAACAATGATTAATGCTATCCTTACGTACACTAACCTCATTATAATATTAAAAACAAAACCACACCCACAAGGCAGGAGACCCCAGCCCAGGTAAAGACCCTTCCTTGCAGAACATGCGTAGTATGAATAGGTGCTTGTGTAATCATATGTAAATTACTGACTAATCAATGTTAGTGGGAAGTTCTTGGAAACTTACCAGTTGATAACTGTGTATATAAGAGAAGCTTTGAAAAGTTTGAAAAGAGCCTAGGGGTGCTAGCTTTGTGGAAAAAACACCTAGCACCCAAACTTGTGCAACTTCGTAAGAAAACAATATCATGTCTCAACGTTTGAGACTGGCTTACTGCACACCAAGTAAATGACCCTGTTTTTTGGGATAACACTTTCATTTTATAATCAAGCATTACCTTCTTTTTCAAAACTGAGGGTTTTAAGAGCAAAAATAGGAACTAGTAGTCAAACACTGTAAGGAAATTTTTGTTCCTAGTGGAACTAAACATTTCAGGTTGATCCCTATAAAGTAGAATACCATTTCTTGTCGGCCCATCTGATATACTTCATTTTATTGCTTAAGTTGCTAAATTCAAGTTCTATAATTTAACATATGTAAGTAAATCTCCTGCCTCTTGCTGTCTGCTAGAGGTATATAGATCAATAAAAGCATTCCTTAGCTGTCTTTTTGCCAGTTTTCTAAGGTAACAGAACTTAATTGACTTAAGTAAACAGTCTTCAATAAAATAAATATCGTTATCTTTAATTCATATATTTTCTTCTAGACATTTTAGGGATTCTGTAAACTATGAGTGACTTCTACAGGAAAAAAATGGAGTTTTAATTATAAAATCGATTATTTTTATCTCCTGCTATTCCTTTTTTGTTAGATTTTTAATAAAAATACCAATTAATAGTAATCTTTTTAAAAGCAAATAAAAGAGCTATCTTATAATGGTTGGAAATTGTTGCAAATGGTTTTCAGGCATGTGACATTTTTCAAAAAAGGAAAAGTAATTATTTAGGCTATGGTCAAATTTTAGTGGTAAAATAGTTACAATTTATTTCACCATAGCAAAGGGATAATAGCCTGTAGTTTGGCCATTTACAATTCATCTTTTCTACATCAAATATTTCTCTTGTTTGATTCGGTTAAAAATGCTTTTAACACAGGTAAATGCTCACAAATTCCAAATTAGATTGATTAAAAATACACACAAGGGAAAAAAAAAAAAAAATCACCGTTACATCAAAAAATCCAAAGTCTGTAAAGTGAAAATGTCATCATTGTTTCCTAGTTTGTAACTAGAGGCAGTGCTGAAGAAAGGGAGAGCAGTACCCTTCCAGAGTATCCAAGTATGGAGAGACACGATGAAGGAAGACCAAGTTATTTTTGGCCAAAGATGATACAAGGGGTGGGGGGGGGGGGGGGGGGGGGTGGGGAGAATTAATAAAATGCCTAGTTTTAT
>WUAM01000179.1:20720298-20746305 GCA_024336885.1 Actenoides hombroni | reverse complement strand
TTCCTTGGGGGACTCCTGATATCCAAGGCGCTAGCCCTTAGGGTCGTGGAGGTGCCAAGACTCTCTTTGAAGTTCTGAAGCCAGGAAGTAACAGTTTCCACAGTCGGGTTATCCATTTGTGGGTAGTACATTGCTGCCAGGCTGGCAGAATATGAGCTGACCAGTGGAATATTCCATACCATATGACGTCAGCTCAACTATG
The DNA here is from genome assembly GCA_024336885.1 of Actenoides hombroni. Classification (NCBI taxonomy): domain Eukaryota; kingdom Metazoa; phylum Chordata; class Aves; order Coraciiformes; family Alcedinidae; genus Actenoides; species Actenoides hombroni. The sequence goes on along the minus strand of WUAM01000179.1, from coordinate 20,746,103 downwards.
AAGGGAGAGGGCAGGAGGAGGATGGGGGGGCATTTGGCTTGTCCTCCAAGCAACTGGTATGGGTGCTGGAGCCCTGATTCCTGGACTAAGCCGGACATCACCTGCAGAAGGGAAGTAGAGAATAACATCTTTATCTATCATAACCCAAGGCTCTTTCTTTTCATCTTGTTCTCTCCCTGCATACCATGCTGACAGGGGTTGGAGGGAGTGGTAGAAGGGCTTGGTGGGCACCTGGTGCCCAGCCAGGGTAAACCCACCACATGTAGACACAGAAATTATTGCACGTATTTTTCATATTAATGCTGATAAACTTTTATTTACCTTTAACTCTTGTAAATCTAAGGAATACCTAAAGATGAAGAAGTAAAGGTTGTGAGTTACAGGAGGTCCAACAGAGGAAGATTTTGTTTAACGTGTTTCAGTATGCATAGTTTAAATATATTTTTAATATAGGTCACATTTTAAGATGTGTTATAGGCAAGAAGTGTACAGTTTTTGGAAATTTAACTTTTGTATTGTAATAAATGTCTACATGTCATGATATTCTTCACCCTGACTCATAGATTGAAAAGCAGCTCTCTGGAAAACAGTCAGCATGCAGTGGAAGAGATTGGTGTGTGCCTCCTTTTCTGCAGACTTTCAGTGGGAAATGGGAAAAAAAAAACCCTGAATGGACAGGAGAAAAAAAAGTATAGCTTCATGGTCAGGATGACATAATACTACCTAAGGGAACCAGAGTTGCTGGGTAAGTCACTTCAGCTAAAAGTTTTGCATGTGCAATCTTTATTTTTCAGATGCTTGACTTTCAATGTCTCTAATCTACCCCCTGACAGTGTATGAAATCCAGCTCTTGTCACCTTACCATTTCAGTCATATTGCCTACCATTTTAAGCAACATGTATGTTACCCAGGGGGATTACTGAGATCACAGCAAAGATAAACTCACTGTTAATAGGGATCACATGAAAATCCAGTTTCACACCTGTAGCCCTGGACATGCCTAATTGCCCTGTGAGATGGAAGATGTGTATTCCAGTCACATGCAGAAACCTTGCCAATTACTGGAGGTTTGAATAGCTTGAGTTTTCTTAGTGAAATCTGATGTTTTGGCTATTTAGCTGTTAAACCATACAAGCATTCATAAATCGCTATTTGTAACGGTAAAATTATTTTAAACTTGATGAAGAACACTGCTATACAGAAGCCAAACTGGAATGGAGGAAGCTGTGTCCAAACCATTATACTGTATTAGCCCCCAAAACAGGGCAACAGAATGCAAAATGCCCTTGGTTATGGTCCATGGCTTGCGCTAGTTGACGCAAGGTAAAATTATGATAGAGACTGTTCTGAGTGATTGAATTCCAGTACTTGAGAATGTCCCCTGGCACAGTTTAAGTTACTGGCATGGGAGAAGCCCTGGTGCCTGGATTTATACTATTGCTTCCAGGAGAGCAGAAGACAACCTGGTACTATCTCTCTGCCAAAAGGACTATCAACTACAAACAAAGAGTTATGATAGTCAGGGTCAGGAAAAATTAACAATGAACAGTTCTACAGTTCTGTACGTTATACTATTAGTCATAACTCAGTTATTTGTGGTGATTATATTTAACAATTTTCCTAGACTAGTATGATTGCAGACTTAGGGTGTATCTAGACATGTCCATAATGCTGTCATTTTATCACAAAGATGATATCCAAATTGTTTACAAATCCCATGACTTCCATTGACTCATCAATAATAAACAGACTTCAACACCAGCATGTGGAAATTACCATTCCCTTGCAGTCTCTTCAGATAGATAAATTGATTAACCTTGATGGAATCCCACATGCATTGTATGCACAAGAAATAATAAATTCATGAGTTTCATTTATTCAATTAATTTTGGTTATCACTTCAGCTGTGTCCTTAGAAGCAGCTTTGACTTTTATTCTTTTATTACTGACACATTCTGGAATGTTATATGTAGTGAGTCCAGAAAAAAAGCAAGCTAAAATACAGAGCTGTGAAGCAACACTCCCCTCTCCTTCTTAAAAATTTCATTCAGTACAATGGGACCTCCATGTTACATACGTTTGACACTTCTATTTTCAAATCTGCCGTAATAAATGACCTTACCTTTGATTTTTAAAGTTTTTATTACTTGTACTTCCAACATGACTTTATATCTTCAAGCTCATTGGCTTACACTGTGAAATTATGAATAAATTGATTCTGAACAAGGCAGGTGAGAAAATTCTTTTCATCAGCCCATCCAAGATCTGGTTTAGAGCTGTCTGTTGTATTTCCAATTTCGGTAGTATAGAAGAACTCCAGTTATATACACACATTGGAAATATTGCCATGTATGTTCTACTGAAGTGTACGAGACTCGAGACTCAAAGTGAGTGTACTATTGACATAAATTATTCTTCAAAAGTAAAGCCAGATTCTAGAAAACATTTGTTACAATAGGAACATTCCCAGGGAAAGGAAACTAGAAAAGAAGCTGTTAAGTGAAAACTAACAAAGACTTCAACTTAATTTAGAATATTATTATTCATTCTAGTTTTAATTTCTGAGTCTATATAACTTCCACTTTGTGCTTTTACGGCTCCCGGAATTTTTTGTAAGTATCTACTACTATGGGGGAAAGAGTTTGTAATAAGCTGTAAACACTGTCCACAATTCTACCTACTATGATGGAGAAAGTTCAGCACCTGGACTTCTTTGAAATTGTATTTGAAGATTATCACAATAGCAAAATATTTTTAATGGTTTTTTTTACATACAGAGCTATTTAGTGACATTGATAGGTGTGTATGTGTATATGTTTGAGAAATTAATGATGGTTTTTAAACTGCATCCTTAAATTATAATAGCTTAATGTCTGATTAGCTGTTCTCAGTACACTTGAGATGAGTACACACGCACACATAATACAGGGACAACCTCTTAAACAAAAGCTAGACCATGTGTAAGTGTGATTTTCTGTGCAAATTACTTAAGAACTTCACCACTGGGTATGCACATGCCCCTTTCAAACATAAACTTCTATGGCTGTTCAAACTGGTGCTATCATGGTCATGTCTTTTTAGTGTATCAGATTACAAATGTTATAAATTCCTATTTTGCCCCATTAAATTCTGCAAAAAGGCAGGGATAACTTTTTAGGCGCTGGCACTTCCTAAGGAACAGAATATCATCAGATTATTTTTCTGTGCCATTCTCAAAGAAGAGTGACCTGGGCATGGTGAGTTACCCTGAAAACCAACAAAATAGGAGTTATGGCAGAGAAATATAAACATACTTTTGACATTATTGCAATCACTAGAGTATATGCCTCCACTCATTGCAACTAGGTTGGGAGCCAGGCATCCATATTCTGTTCTTGACTGTCACACCCTCTTGGCCTGAGTGGAAAAAAAACCACTTTCATCAAATAAAAATGGTGCTTTGGAAGAAAGAATAGTCTTCTTAAAACACTAAATAAAGTAAAAGACAGCAGAGACTAGGAGAGTGACACAAGGCAGAATAATCTATGTAGATACATTACTCCCTTAAGGTCTAGAGGATCTTTGAGCTCAGCTTTAAGATTTGACTGTACACAGGAGATGTATAATGTGACTCTGCTGACTAACAGCACTGGCTGAACTGTGCCAAAAAAATTTGGGTTTAGATTTGAAAAAGCGACCCAGTAAAATTCATTAGTTCTTGCTGACATGAATATAAATATATATTAGCAAAAATAAATACGCATTTCGAACAAAAAGTATATTTAAATAAATTCTTATCTTAGTTATAGTAATATTTGTTAAGTGATCTTACTGCCTTTTTCCACCTACATTTGTCAGCCTATTATATGGTTCAAGCAAAATCTCTGGTGTTCAAAAATTATTTCAAATTAAAAAATCTACAACCACTAAAAGGCAAGTAGTGAAAAAAAGTTAAAATTTGCAATTATTTTTAATCCATTCCTTTTGGAATAAACAACCATGGTGAAAATTTTCATCTGAGTTTTGAGACTCAAAATGTGTTTATGAGTCATAGAATTTGAAAAGACACCTAAGCAAAAGTGTTTGCTAGTGTGTGCTAGTTTAAAATGCTGCACTGAGTAGTTCATGGAGATGGAAAATGTAGCATTCTGTGAATAACAAAACAAGAATGTGGACAGGGTCCATTTTATTTTTAATTAAATAATCAGACCACCATCAGCAGACAGGTCTATGATTCAAAAATTCTTAAAGCCTCTGTGAATCTCTTCCTGATCTGTATCTTTCATTGGGATTTTACTTTTTTTTTTCCTGTTTACAGTCCTTATAGCACATGATGTGTTCAGTAATGTGTAAGTGAATATTGAGTTGGAGATGATAAACTATCAGCCCTATTTCTGAAAAACTTTTCTGATTGCTTCCATCTGCATTCTGTCAAAATTGCTTAGTATGAAGAATTTGCTTCAGATGACCATGTAAAACTTTATTGAAAAATTAAAAATCTCTTCCGGAGACCAGTGGGTAAGTAATAATGAGTTAGGCAGAATCTGAGACACAAAATTACCTCCCTTCATCTGCTTGACTGAAAATCAATATTATTTTGAAGAAAGCATTGATTACAACATTCAACTTAGAGATTACTAATCATTAAAAATTTGAAATACAAAAAATGCTAAATATTTTATCACATTGCTACTTATCATTAAAAATTTGAAATACAAAAAACACTAAACATTTTATCACATTGCTAGGGGCTTCATAGCTAGATATCAGCTTAATGAGCAAGCCTACTCGAATCAACTTTTCAGTTAACTTTATTGTTTTGCAGCAAGCCAATTATTTTTTGAAATCCAACCTTTTTCCTGCTTCTATGACCTTATTACCTTGCTAGCTGAAATCTGCACCAAAGCTCTGAATTCTGCACTCTGAAATGGAGGGATGTTCAGAATAATCTGTGTTGATTATGCCAAGTATGTTGATTGTCCATTGCAATCTACATTCAATACCACAATGCAAAAGGAGAGACAACAGAACAGGAGGGAAGGGATATTGGTCAATGTCAGGCAGGAGAAATGCACTTGTTTCTGAGTAGCAGCTCATTCCCTCAGCAGATTGCTTCATCAGCAGAAGGTAGGTATCTACCTACTCATTACGTGGTCTAAGAAGTTAACATGTTATTTTGTCTTTTCACTGTATTAACCACCAGGCCTCATTCCTTCACCAGCAAGGTGATTATGACTTTTCATTCCCAATGTACCTTCAGCTTTCATCGTACAAATATTGATGACCTCTCAGTTCGTCTATGACAGCAGATTTCTGTTAGGCTACATGTAAATATCATTCATAGAAATTATTATTTTTTTAAAAAATGAGAAATACAAAAGAAAAGAATAGTCCTATGAAGGAGAAATTTAAGCATTTGATAAGGGCTTATTGACCTTATCAAATTGAAAAGGAAAGAAGGAGAACAGACACCAGCTTATTAATCATCATCTCATCTCTTGATGTTATAGGAAATTTAATTATCTAAGTACTTATGCTTTTCATATGTTTCCAGTTGAAATGGAGTTTAGAAGGTCCTCACCATCAGGATTTTACTTTCAAAATGTTGAGTAGTAGGAGCAAATTCTTTTTTTAATGACTTAGCCTTTTTTTACAATATTTTTGATATCCATAGGTTTGAGGGAGAGGAGTGGTGTAGGAATAGGACAGAGATATGGAATAAGCAAGACAAGAATCCTGACAGTCCATCCTCTGATTAACCAAAATTCTCTTTAAGCCCATAATGGCACAAATTCACTAAAATACATTTATACCAAAGGTTAGTGGAAACAAACCTACATTCTTAACATACAGGCTGGAAAAGTTACAGTGAATAAATTGAAAACCTGCACACAGGAACAGACCCTGTATAATATATATGCTTTATTCATTTCACAGTCAACTTATTAGAATCATTTTATAGGATTAAACAATAAAATATTTAATGAGGAAGAGTTTCCAGTCTTTATGAATTCTTCCTAAGTGAAAATAGCTTGTTTTGATGGTTAAAATATTTAAAATTTTCTTATTCTTGAGTATGTTAGTGAGTGTAAGAGCTCCATTGTAGACAGGTCAAAAAATGTCTTATTTCCCATATCCGATAATGACCATAGTCAAATAAAAAATGCATATCCAGAAGTTTGATAATGGCCAATTACATACATTCAAGAAAAGCTGTAAGGCAAAAGTATAGTGACATTTCACTAGATAAAGCTTCCTAGCTGCTAGCAACTCACAGATCAGGGTATTTCACAGCCAAGAAATTAGAGCTACTATTTCTTTTTCTTGAAATTCCTTTTTTCACATGTTTTTTCACTCTTAAACTGAAGCATACAATTACATTCAGTATATTTCTTTAACCCCTCTCATGCATATTATTAATCACTCAAATATACTGAGGCAATCTGAAACAGTGCTCCAATCTCATCCAGTTTCAGAAAGTAGAGAAATTCATATGATTAAGTTTTGGACAGGAAAATCTTTCACAAGAAAACATCTTTCTGCTTCTTAGTTTCCCCATTCTTGCTTCCCTAGGTCATGGAAACCACCATCAACCCAAATAGTGGAAAACAGGAAATTTCTGCAGTAAGCTTTGACCGTTGCAGTCAGTTATCTCAGAAAACTGTGGCCCACTGATGCCTGAATGATATCAAAGAGCTGTATTTCACTTCTAAACTATATACTTTTGAAGAAAGAGCAAGCAGTTTCTCAAAGAAGCTGCAGAGATGTCTCCAAGGAGGTGAAGCCACCAGAGGAAAGGCTTTTAAAGTCCTTAGAAGCCTAAGAAACATAGGCAGTCACTTAGCCCTCTATAAAATATTTCTATCTCTTTATTTCATGCTTCTCACAAGTGTTCATGCTTAAAGATGTTTGAACCTATTTTAATTCTAAGGAAACAAATGTCTAGTTTCCTCAGTCTATGTATATGTATATTTACATTTATACGGATATAATAATAGACCTTATGTAAAAGACTGTATTTATTAAACTGTTAGATCATCTTGGGTCCAGGTTATCAGGAATGTTAAAGTGTCACCCTGTGACCTACAGGAGGATATATCTAGAGGAGTATGTACTTCACAGAAACCACAAGGCCTGGCACTGATATGCATGTGTTTGAGTACACAGCAGAATTTGCTGTCCACTGAACTGAAACCAAAAGCAGCAGAGAAGGTAAAACTGAAACTAAAACCCAGTATTAGATGCAACCTCCTGGATTTTAAAGGAGAAAAGCAAATGTTGGGGAAAAGTTTGTTGTTAGAGTTGGGGAAAGGTTTCCTAGTCATTTTTATCTGGAATTTCACGGAGAGTCAGCAGTTAAGTTCTTGGCCCTTTAGCCATTCACAGATCTACAGGGCTATATCCACCTTCACTGAGTCTCTATGCTGCAGAGCTGCATCAGACTAGAAAGTCTTCCCTCATTCCTTCTGGTTAATAGGACCCTTGTAACCACTTCAAAGAGCTACAATCTACCAGAAGATTAGACTTTCACAGATTTTTAATACAGGTCAGAAAGTGCCATGAGCCAAGAACAGCTATGTAATGCAATGCAGACCTCTGCCTTCCCACGTGCAGTGAACATTCATAACAGTGTTCATGAGTGCTTTAAAAGCTTGAGATATATTTACAATTGAACAGCAGGGAGGAGCTCAGGAGCATGATCAACCTGCTAAGTATATAAACAGGAATTGGGCAGAAGTGTTTTCAACAGGCTCCTGAATGGGAAGCTGTAGGGGTACCAAAAAACAAAGTAGAGCCTGGATGTCCCCTAACTCATGGTAAAGATGTTTTTGATGGCTCTGAGATTTTGTGTTTCTGACTTCTTACATTTCTTGTTTGTAGGACAAGTTAAAAAAGTGCTGCCAGTTTCTTTTCCTGGGACAGAGTGATGATAATGTGGAGTACATGCAGCCTTTAGAAGAATTTATGCATCTGAAATACCTTGTCCTAGAAAAAGATAATGCATGTTTCACTTTCCCAGGTGAATCCAGATCATTGTAGTAATTCAGAGAACGTTTTCACTTCACCTAGTACTGAGAAGAGAGATTGTCTTCTAGTCTTCCTTTGTCAGCTTTTCCTCTGTGCATCTGTTTCATGGGTTCAAGTGACAAAATGAATGACACTTTATTATAGAGCTGTAACTGTTTCCTTCTCCTCATCACTTACTTTTGTAGATCAAAGTTACTGGTTACAATTAACACCATTTTCACTGTGAAGCAGAAAGGGAAAAGATTACTTTAAGATGATAGGGTACATAAGTGCTCCTGGCATGAAGGCTTTCAGAATAGCTATTTTATGCACTGAGAGAAAGCAGCTTAAAACTTTAAGGCTCTTTTTCATCTCAGTAAGATATGCTTTTTTCACTGTCTGCTGACTTATGAATGGTAATCATGATAGCAGTATAGTGGCAATGAAATATACAGGTTATTGACAGGAAACTCTCCATAGACATGATCAAATTTAGACACTTCTTTAAAGCGTGCCATTAGCAGCAGGAGCCAAAACTCATGAAGATTCAAGGCTTTCTTTGGTTCAGATGGGACTTGGAGCAGGTGCCTCCAGGGCCACTAGTTGTCATTAAGCAGTCTGAGGATATGCTTTGTATTATGAAAAAAACTGAAGAAAAGGAATATTAGGACTCTAGGCCCAAGAGAACTGGTTCTGGTTAGACATTCCCAATCATATGAGACAATAGATAAAGGGTTCTCACAAGTGAAAAGAGATAGGCCATTGAACTTAGTTCAATGCCAAGAAAAGCCACTCTGCTCTTTCCTTTTTGAGAGTTTCTATTAAAAGTAGCTTTGCTGCTGTTTTGATTCTCCTGAGTCAATACAACAAACTAAGTGAATACAGAGTCTTGTAACTGACCCACTTCAAAACCTCAGCACTTTTCTTTTTTAGCAGCACTTGTGAAACAAAAAAAAAACCCTCTCATTTTTGACTGCTGTTTATGTCAACTAGTGTGCAAAATACAGAGTGACATATAACAGTTATTTGTAGTTCCAGCTTTTTTTTCCTTACTACCACAAAAGAATAAACATGCTTAAAAAGAAAATTCCAAACAAACCAAAACACAGTGGATTGTATGTGTTGGCTAACTAATAATTCCTTTTTCAATTCACCCACATAAAAGCCTGGTATGAAGCTGATGGGGAATGAAAGCTCAAGAATCAGAACTTTATTCCTTTTTATCAGAAGGACTGCTTTTCTTTTTTGCTCTACCTCTGTTACCATGGTGAATTTTGTGAAGAAAATCCAAGGGTTTTGGAAAAGCTTGTGGATGCAGACAGTTATTACATACTTTCATACCTGAATCCCCATCTTTAAAATCCAAAATAATATATCTTGCAAGAGAAGGATGGATGCTGCCTATGTTGTATGGGTGTATTTTAATAAGAAACATCAATAAATGGCACACTGGGAAAATGTTGATTGAGAAGCCTAGAAAACTGCTTAGATGAGTTTGCATGGTAATTGCATCCTGCTATAGCTAAAGTATCCCTTGTGCAAGAAATAACTCTGCATTTACATTAAGTGCGGAAATAGCTAATTCTCTCCAGCTTTGCAGAGTCCTGGGTGTACTAGTCTGATCAATGTAAAGTAGAAACAATCTTACTCCTTTTGAGATTTCTCACCTCTGTGGCAGTTTTGACTATCCTGTTAATTACCTTTTTTAAGAATCCGTCTCTGAATGTAACCTGAGGACAGGAAACTAACCTTGGAAGTCAGGGAAAAGTCAAAGTATGAATTGTGGGTAGAAGGGAGAAAGAGGGCAACATCTTGGAAACCCTAAGAATGATGGGAAACTAATGGAAATACTGTTTCACTGATACTTATCTTTCATGGCTTGCTACAGAACAACATATGAAAGGCAAACCAGTGTTGGTCCATGTGGCATCATTTGTATATTTAAGTATGCTTAATTTTCTCTGCCCTTTGACCCTTTCTCTGCCCTGCAGTCACCTTCAATATTTCTGCACTCTCTTTAATTACAGTCCCCTACAGTAACAGTCAAAAAATCGTTTCGTATGTACTTGTAATTATTCTGGGCAGCCCAGAGCAAGCAATCCCTCAAAACTGCCAAAGTTGCTCAAAGCTTAGGAATGTTACAGACCATCACTCTTTTACAAAGGCTGAAATTTTAACCAAATGTGTGTCATTGTGTAATGTTTACATAGAGACAATAAGAAATCAGAGGGTATTTTTTTATTTTTGTGAAAAGAGGTGTTGTGGATTGTTTAGCAAGGCCTAAATATCTCCCAAAGTCATGTATCTCTCCTTATCATATCTCAAGATATGCTTTTTTTAAAGTCTCTCATTAAGCTAACACATATTTCCCTAATATAAATGAGGAGTCAACATTTGTGCTTTGCTAAGTTGATTTAAAAAAAAACAAAAACAAAAAACAAGCAATGAAGTGTTAACACAAACTGTGCTTGATTTCAGGATGCTACACATTTCCCACTGAACTGAATTACATTACTCAGAGAATGTAGGAAAGGGTTCCATTCAAAATATCTCCAGCATGAATGGGGACAAGTTGCTACCTTTATATGCCTGAAGCCATCTGAACCAAACTGTCTCTACGGCCACGGTCTCTCACAGCAGACAAGCTGACTAGCAGCATCTTGCCTGTAGGACAGATAGGGGCTCCTGAACCACATGTCCCAGAGGGCTCTGAGATCTGTCTGTTATCCTTTCTGACTGCAGCAGGGTGGCTGTGATGCAGCTGGTGCATCAGGGAATTGGGATTTTGACTTTTGGACTAGGAGAGACACCTGGATTTCATTCAGCAGTGAGCCCCTAGCTTACCCACCCATCCAAGCTCGTGAAAGAAATTGCCTCTCCAAGATGCTATTGGTAACTTAAGAGTGGCTATAAAAAAATGCATTTGGTCCTTCCATCCTAGACCCCTGGGGACATTTTCAGTAACTGCAACTAGGTGACTTCATTTATTTCTTCTCCTTGTTCTATTAGAAAATGTATACATATAATTTCTTTCTATAATTTAATGTTCTCTGGAAGTAATTGAAGCATATGTAAATTTTTATGACATACTAATAGCTTGAATAGAACTGAAGACTATCTTACAAATGAAGCTGAAGGCTGCTAATGAAAGGTCTCACTAGAGACAGAATAGAGAGAAGCAAAACTGAATTTCACCAGTATAACTCTCAGCTGAGCTAGTCTACTCTCAAATGTAAGATTTAAAACTTTGGCCATTTCTGAAGAAAATAGTATGTATCTATACTCTCCCCTACAGTTCTTGAGCTGGACTGGTGACAGTAGGAAAGACTTCAATATATTAATTTTCTTCAACATTCTGAACTTTTTATGTTACAATATGCTCAGGCCATTTGGAGTTTTAATGCCTGGAAATGATGCCTTTTAAAAGTGGCAAAGAATTTTGCGGAATTAATTCTTACTAAAGCAGGTGAGAATAGAGTACCCTTGGGAAAGCTAATGTATAACAGTTCTTTGCCTTTAGACTCATCTCTTCATAAGAAACCCCACTTATAACCATCTTAACATTTGGTCATATAGTAGCTAGTCCCAGAAATTCTTATTTCTAAGTTTCATATTGTTACTGAACTGAGCAAGGATCAAAGGCTTAAAGAAGCTGCAGACATTTTACTCCCACAATATTTTATCTTCTCTACTTCCTCTTTCTCCTTTCATCTCCCATTTAAACCTTGTTAGTGTTCAGTTTTAGAATCATCACGTTTCAGCTAAGTAAAACCACATCTTTCATTGCAGATAGCTATTCTCTTCAATGACCTCAAGAATTTTATGATGATTTATCCATCAGAAGAGGCAGAGAGGAAGGAAAGGGGTATTCATCTAGATTTATAGAAGTGATGATATAGTATTTTGGACACCCTTCTTTCTTTAAAAAATTCTCAGTACAAAGATTATCTTTCCTTTGACTTCAACAAACTTTGACTAAAGCCCCAGATGAGTAACAAATATGTATTGTGTATTTCATAATTTTCTAATCCAAGTCTTGTTGGAATCCAAAACCTTTCTGCCTCTCCATAGGATAATTTTATAGGGAATGAAAAGTTTTTTCTCTTACATGTCAAGGATTTAATTTAATTTACCTGTCCACAAAATTGCTTAGCAGCCTTCAGTCAGCAAAGACAGTTGATAATGTTGTTGTTGACCCCAAGAAAAAGGAAGACTTGACAGCTGTCAGAGCACTTAGGAACTACAGTCATGGCAGTCATGGCAACAGAATCATGGCAGTCTGTTGAAGGTCCCATTGACTGGAAAAGGGGAAACATAACCCCCATTTTCCAAACAGGGAAAAAAAGAAAAGGTTTTTTTACACTGACAAAACAAGCATGACCATTTCTTAGTTTTCTTGATTAAAAATATGCTTCAACAATGAAATGAGGCAAGTGAAACCTCGGGATGATGGTACTCCGAGGACTTTCTGAACATACATGCACAGGTTTTTCAATTTCTTTTAAATTTGAAAACCAAAGCTTAAACCACAGGAACTTTCTCTTTGAGCAGCTCTCTCTGCCATAGCTGTAAGGGCAAGGCACAGTAGTAAGGATATCTTACTATGTCAAATTATTAAGGCTATTAAGATTTTTTCCTTTGGGATGGAATGTTCTCATGTGGCAGAGGTTTGCCATTAATCAAGGTGGAAAAACTTGTACACCTGAGCAAACCCCTGCCTTTGGCTAATGCTTCATCGCTTCTGCTCCTAACAAATCTCACTGAACCACACACAGGCCAGTGGGTTATGAATCCCTCAGCAGATGTAGCCAGCTGGTTTCTCAGAAATTAGCCAGCCTAGTTGTGTTGATTAGGGGGCATTTCTTTGCTTGACTGGTGTGAAATTGCAACAGATTAAGCACTAACTTGAATGCTATGAGGAGAATAATGCTGGAAAGCTATTTTAGGGTTGTACCCAGCTATGTTTTTGCTGTTATAGTTCTGGTAAGTGAAGCTGGACTTGTTTAACATAAATGTCTGTGCTGTTCAGCTACCTTTGCTATCTCTGTAAAGTGTTTTTGTTCCTACAGGCAGCTAGTAAGATCTGTTTAAGGCCATTTTTGCTACAGATGTGTGAATTTTCCTTGCTATAGTGACTTCAGAGTACCTATACATTCTTAAATATAGAGTATTTGAGGAAAATCTTTTAAAGGTGGGTTTTATTTGATGATAATCTCTTTAGAAGAGGGTGGAGTTTTCTGGTGTTCTACTGTGTGAAATAACTGAGGCATATGGATTATGGGGTCTGCAGAATGTTTTGTCTATGAACATGATAGGAGTTCTGTTTCTTGTATTAGTTTGGGGTATAAAAGGATTTCTTTTTGTCTAGTGTAAATCCCAGACTATGTCTTTGAGCTGTTACTAAGCCTTATTTCTGATTTGTACTAGCCAAGACTAAGATGATTCAACTAAGCATTTATGTGATACAAAGTATGCTTTATTCAGTACTTTTTTAGTACTTTTTTACAGTTTGTCTGAAAAAAAGCTAAAATCTTGCTGATTGTGTCAGATCAGCTGGATCATAGGGTGATAGAAGATAAAGTGACCACAAGTTATGGCATTTTTACCTGCCTATGAGTTTTTCCTGTAGTATTAGCTTTGTTAAAAGTTGGTCAAGAATTTGCATATATGCTTCAGGGACTCTATTTACAATACTTAAAAGTCAATGTATTAATTTTTGTAATGCTAGGATAAAAACTTCAGTTAAAGAACAATATTTTATTTTATGAACAAATTTAGCCCCTTTCTTGCTTTCAAATGAAGCTTTCAAACAACTTCTATATTATGGGCAGAGGTTACATCATGAGTTGTAATCAATTAGAATTACAGGACCAAGTCTGAATTTTACAATCTTAGTTTTCAGCACTGCTATGAGAGCATCAAGGCTCAATCTCATGTAAGAATATCTAATCACAAAATACTTATAAAAGGGTCGATTCCAGGAGTATGTGAACAGATTAATTGCATCAAATCTTGATGTATCCAAAGCACATGTTGGACATAACTAAAATTTTAAGTTTTGATTCTAAAGTTGTGTTTGTTCTTTTTTAGCCTGGTTAACTTTAGTATCACTTGGTGTTTTCTCTTTGTTGAACTATTCAAAGCGGAACTATCTGCATCCAAACTTGCCCTGTGTAAACAGAAGTCTCTAAGAACTCTGAAGACCCACAACAATTTATTTGGTCTCGTTATAACTGTCTGCTCAGGATGATCAAAGAAAAAAGCTTGTTGCACTCAAATTTCCCATACTTTCCTGCATGTGATGCAGGACACAGTTACCAGTAATGTCTGAAAGAGCACTGGTAAGTAGGAAAAGAGAAAGTAAATGCAGTTTAAAAGCTGTCACAAGTGTTTCTCAGAAGTGCTTAATGTGGACAGTGTCACAACATGACCTGCCTCTTGGTGAAAATGGAGTGGGTTGGCCCTTTCCTTAGAATAATGTAATGCATGCTAAAAAGGTACAAGTTTACAGATAATTTAGAAAAACATTATCTGCATAGTTGTTTAATGTCTAACAAGTTGTAGGATGTGTAGTGATAGCATAACTTCTGTTTAAAAAAAAACAAACAAAACCAACAACTCAACAGATTTCTGCTTCTACAAGAGGTGAAACACATTAGTTTCACCATGCTAAGGAAGTAGCTTCTGAAGCAGAACCTCCAGAAGCAGCCCAGCAAATGGGGGGGAGGAGGGGGAAGTAGAAGAATGAAAATGAACAGCTGACAAAACAGCAGTCGGTTCTGATGCAAGGAAGAGTAGGACATGCATGAAGATCTTGGGAAGAGGAGAAAGAGCAGACTGTGCAATGAATTACAAAGAAGCAGAGGCTGTGAAGGCTCTCTAGCTGAGGTGTGCTGCTGAGTAACCTGGTGATTCTCAACCTTTCTTCTAGGAATGGAAATTATGTGATGTGTGTGATTTATGGGCTGACTTTGGAGTAGATGGAGGAATCATGGAGTTATTTCCTTGACCTGCTTGGATAAAGAAGCTATTTGGCAATCTTTTGCTGAGAATGTGAGTTAGATGCTGAATGAGCAGAGATATACAAATATAGCTCAGCTGTTAATAATTATTTTATCTCTGCTGCCTACAGTGTTCAGACAGCTTAAATAATATTCCAGAATCTCAGCAAGAGCCTGATAAAGTTCATCATTTTCATAGTCTGGTGGGTCCTGGATGAAAAACATCAGTGAGTTTACAGGAGAAAAAAAATAAAAAAGATATCAACAGAAGTTACAGATTGCATGTAAACGCATGTTGTAAATCCCCTTTATTAACACTTATTTGGGTATTCTGGCCATGAGCATAAAGGAATACAAAAAAGAGAAAGGAATTAGAAACCTGTAACATCACACTAGATCAGTAATCTCTTTCTAGTCCAAAAAAGCCTTTTCACTATGGTGATGCTTCTGTTTTCAGCAATCAGTTGTTCTGTTGTTTTTTCAGAAGAGTGTCAGACTGATTCTGCTGTATGATTACAGGTTGCCTTAAGGGTGGAGTTTCTATAAAGAATTATTTAATGTTATGTATAAAGTTAAGCATGGAATGAAAGTACACTGACAACTCTTCAGCTTTGAAACTCAAAGCAAAGTATTTTGGCACAAATGTCTTAATTCTCACTTCAGTTGGTATGTAGAGATATTTTATATTAAGTTCTTTGAAGAGTTTCTTTTTACAGCATGTCCTTTGCTACTTAGGAATTAATAATATTTTAATGAACAGTTGAGTGCCTAGATACAAAATATCATAGTACCATTTTAAAGATCTTTGTATACATTTGCACATCCTACCTCCTTCTGTGTAGGTAAAATAATAGGAGCCCATGATGAAAAATAAGATAGAAAAGAGCAGAGGTCAGAACACTGCATAGCCTTACAATGCTATAAAGTGATTTTTTTTTAATAAAAATATTTAGTGTTGTGAGTTTGGGGAGAAGAAAACTTGGCTTTACTTGAGGTTTGTGTGTTCTTGCTGACTACTTGCTACTTGTTTGTTTTTCACTTTTTCAGAGTAGCATGAAAAATTAACTACCTGGGTGGAGAGAGAGGAACAAAGGTCAATAAAACACTCATGGGATTTTCATTTGCTCATTAAAATAAGGCATCTAAAGACACCATTTCAGAGTTCTTTTTCATGGTGTTTGTGAACAAGAAACTTTATTAGTGAGTAAAGACTTATTTTTCAAAACAAGAATGTTGAAAGCTCTGCATGAAGATGCAATGATGTTATCTCACTCAGGAACTCTTGAGTTTATGCACATTAGAAATGTGCATATTAGACTTGCAATCATGGAAACTGCATGTGTCAGTCTGGGAGGAAATGATGTATTTTATCTGGAGATGGGGGAGTTTTGCATTCAAATGCAGAACAAAACACCTCATCTATAGAACAGGATGTACTGTTACAGAGCATTCTCCTTGGCTTCTCATAACTGCTTTGTTGTCACTAAGTAATTGCTTTTAATTTTGAAGTTTTCAGAAAATATTTAGTATGTATGTACTATAAAATAGTCTGGTAATATTTATGCTGTGTTTTGGTTTGGGTTTTTTGGTTTTTTTTGTTTGGGTTTTGTTTTTGTTTTTAATTTGGTTTTTGATTTGTTTTGGTTTGTTGTTGGTTTTTTTTTAATAAGGTTTTCAGAGTGCCTGATGATGCAAAGAGAATTATACTTGTGGAAGAAAGGTTGAACTAATGAATCAAAACATTCAGCAAAGATTTGCAAGGGCACAAGTAAAACATTGATCTGCCTTTGACAAAAGTACAGTGCTAGCTTGGACAACAAAGGAACATACAGATGTTTTTCAGGCCTCACAATGATGCAAACGTATTTTAAATGAAATGCCATTTTGTTGAAACAGCATCTGATCTTTTGTTGGGAGGAATCAAGAGGCAGTGACTGTGCTCCTCAACAGCAAAATGTTAGCAACACCTCAGGTTTGCTAGGTGCGAAGAAAGGGGACAGGCCTCCTACAAGCTCTTGTAGGCTAGAGGTGACACTGACACAGGGCATCCTGACTGGATATCTCCCCTTCATGGGGTCATGGCTGATGGCTGTCTTCAGAATAGTGGAAAGAGCACTGGAAAGTGAGCACTGGAAGAGTTGTCCAGAAAGCTGCACTTTCAGCCACATTTGTCCTCTTCAAAAGTAATATTGCATGGAACAAATCCCAAGTACGTTACTATTTTTTTCTTTCCATTTTACATGAAAGAAAAAAGCATTGGGGAAGCTTGAGAATTTCAAATGGTTTGCATTGCAAGTCTTGAACTTTCTTTTTTTTCCATATTTTTTCCTGGAGGAAAGACCCTTTCCCTATTTATTTATTTATTTGTTTGGTTTAATATTGCTTTTACCATGGAAAACACTGACAGCAAAGGCACATCATCATATTTACACTTTAGTGTGTTTGGAAGAGGCTACAGGTTATGTTTTCTCAGAAGTGGTATATGCTTAGTGACTACACTTCAGAGTGGTGTGACTCTCAGAAGGATAAAATAGAAGTTAAAGAAACTGCTGTTTAATTAGCTATAGAAATGGGGTTAATTTTCATTGTGAAGGGGAAAATAAACCAAATTTGTCAGTGGTCTGAGTGTGTGCAATTCTGGTCCAGAAAGCAGGGTTATTATCAGTAGTTATTGCTGATACTTATTAGGAGCAATATTCCTGTGCTTTGAAGACTCGGGAGCAGAAGTTCATTGCTCACACCTCAGCTGCCCATGATCTCTGGGGAAGAACTACTTTTTCAGGTTCACTGGTGAAGAGAAGAAGCTAGATGGTTTGTAGCCTTGTTTTCATAAAATACCAATGGAGTTTGGAAACAAGTGAACACTGTACCTCATGCTGGATGATGAGCCAAAGACCCCTATTCAGTGTCACCTCAGTCACTACAGCAGCCTTGACAATAAGCAGAGAGGAGCATCAAGAATTGATACTTTTCTTAACAAGGACTCAGTAGGGATCTGTGTACAACTGTTCTTGCATTACAAACAATGTAAAGGCTGCTGAAATGAGAAGGTAATGGGGTTGGGGGGCACTATTAGAAGAAGAATCTTCATGTGATACATTTTCTCACAATTATTTGCTTTAAGTTGATTCTTATAGAATCACAAATATTTCATAGAAAACACAATAGACATGGATTGCCTCAAGATTCTGTGGCGAACATGAACATATTTCCCAAAATAGTTTCAATCCTGATGGTGTATTTCCTTGAAAACTTTAATACATTATTTCGTCAAGTATACCCTATCCCTGTGTTAGAGTGACATTCCTGGATAAAGCTGTGATTGTCAAATATGTCAGTAAAAATAACAAAACAGTTAAATCCAGATAGCCCAAGTAATAATAGCACCAATGTTAGCTTTAGCTCACTGCAGCGACCACAACATGCTTCTGAGGTCCATGTAGTTTGTGTCCTGGTCATGTATTTGCACACACTAAAGCCAGTGCTGCAGTACCTTCGCTGCTGCTGTTTATTTCTATGCTATATTTGGATTCCACTATGTGATTCTCAGTGTAAATGAAACCCCAGCAGCCAAATCATGCTCTACTGCCTGCTCTGTCCCTGAACATTTATTTTGGTCCGTGTTTGCAGGTAGGGGATGATTTAGAATTGAAGCCTCTAATAAGCCAGGCTAAATGACCAACTCTATGATTCCAGGGTGATTCTTCCCTACCTTTAGCTGTAAAATGCCTGAAAAGGAGCGTCTACGTTAGTTACACTGGGTAAATAAATGGATTCATTTGGTTTGATTGCAAATGGTACATCTGCTACATAAATGTTGCTAATCAGGGACTGCTAACTAGTGTATTTTCATAATTTAAGTACCAACACATAATTTAAGTAAGGATAATTTGTTTAAGAATCTTACCTTTTTCTGTCACACAGCATTAGCAATCACGGCAACCTCACCAAACACATCACTATTTATTCTGTTTTTCTCCAGGCTGTGTAAAATCATTCCAAGTCATGGCTTCTCTTTATCTGACATAGGAATAATAGCTTAGGTTTGTAAGAATAAAACACAAGATGTTTACAGGCCCCATTTCTCTTGGAGAATAACCTTTAATAACAACAACAAAAAAATATCTATCCACTTACTTATGCTGATGGATGTTACACAGAATTTAACACGCAATAAAGAAGTAAAGTCTGAAGTATTTTGAGGGGCTGTATTTTTGAATACTACTGCCAATTTTTCTGCTATCATTATTTATTGTTATTATTATTGTGTTTTTGTGCCATTTTGTTAGTTCCAAGTGTTCTCCCCAGTCTTGCAATTTTGTTAAAAAATCCTAGCAAATAAGACAGAATATTGACTGACAGACCACAGGGGTAGGAGAGAAATTGATGGCATTAGATCGTCCAGTCGATTGCATAAGTGAACAAAACGAAACAATAGACTGGTGATGTTATGAGTCCTGTGGTGTGGAGGAGGAAGAAAAAAAAAATTCAGACAGAATTATGATTAAGTTGATGGTTTGCAATTGGCATTGGTTTTTTTTGGCTTCAGAATAATATTCTTATTTCAATACTATTCCAGGAGGACTAGGAAAAATAACAGCAATTAATAAAAAGCCAAGCAATAGCAGTTAATCTTGTATTTCAAAGTGAAGAGAGATACACTTTTTTTTCCTTCAATGCACAGAAAGTAAAATACAGTAGTGGATTATTTATATTAATATGATTTCTTAATTTTCACAGACACAGAAATGATTTATTATTCCTTTCTTCCTTTCCTTCTTTGTGTCTGGTTTCTGCTTGTGTTTTTTTGATGTTGTTGGTTTTTGGTAGTGGTGGTTGGTTTTTGGTTTGGTTTTTTTTTTTTCTTCCTTTACTCCTTGGTCTATACATAGTTTTTTCATTTAGACCACGGTATTCTTCTTGGAAGCATGTTAGTCAGCGACATATTAGAGCAGGGATATAGATCTGAGCTTCATTGTCAAATGTTAAATTGCTGTCACCTGAAAAGAATGGATGTAATTTAACATGCTGTAGTTAAAGTCTGTCTAAAATTGGATCTTTTTTTCACAACCATTCTTTATTGTTTCATTGTCTGTGAAAACAGGTAAATCTTCTTTTTAAACTTCCCCTTATTTAGATGTCAGCATAGATCAAATGAAATACATGCAAGCAAGTTTATGAACTTTCCACTCTTCTATTCTTCATGCTTCTCCCTTCCCATTATGCCAAACACCACTAAAAAAGCACTTTGCTGGAGCAAGACCAAAATGTACTGTATTCCAGCAAGGAGGTCACAACACTGGGTGATTACCAGGCCATGATATCATGAAGGTTAAATGATCAATCATTAGTGCATCATAAGGATGTTCCTGTTGTTTAATTTCCTCATTTAGGGATCTGCTCAGCAGTAAATAACCAGTCTGTTAATGATTAGAAACCCTGTAAATGTAGATAGTAAGCTTAATTAAAGAATAGAAATTTATTGCATCTCTGTATCTTCCTGTAAGCAGAAAATTTCTTCCTTTAAAAGAGTTTTTCTCGTGCCCCTTAATTGGCACCAATTATTCCTTAGGTTTTCATGATTAAACTCTGAGCCAGGGGAAAAAAAAACACAAAAACCCAAGCAAACAAAAAATCCCAGGACAATTCCAGCCCTTTGATACAATTAAAGTATAGAAACAATTTTGAAATCCACCTGAACCTCAAGATTATTTTATGTGTTGCCAAAAGATTTTTGTAGCGTGTATATATCTTTTCAATGTGAAGTAGACTATAAGCTCTATCTTGAGTTATCAGATTCAATCTTCATGTCTGAAAAGGTGATAAAACCATCATGCTTCACCTCAGAGCTAGTTCCTTGCCCTGTTATCCCTTGTAGCACTGATCTGATGCACTTCTTTCAACTACAACAAAATCTCTAGTCACGGGTAAAACAATGGGGTCTTTTCTCTGGGTTTATAGTCCCATTGTATTAACTGGATAGGGGATTTGGGTATATCTGGTCTTATATAAACCCATATTTGAAAAGACTGGTTTCATTGAGATTTGAGAGGAAAGTTTTAAGGTAGTTAAGTGATGGGTGAAAGGGGAAGCATCATGTATCAATGCTGGAAAAGATCACGTAGGAGGCTATTCAGTGGAGCAATTCAGTAATCTGTTTGGGATTAATCTGCCCAATTCCATGAAGAGTGGTGACAGCTGCTTAAAAAAAAAAGCAAAACAAAACAGGGAGAGAGATGAGCAAGTTTAGGAGCTGTCAACAAATATTATTTCACTTATAAAAATCTGGAACACCTTGACATCTTATAAGAATAGTGGAAATAGAAAAGCAAAAAGGCATCTTAGTATGGTACCAATTTCTGACAGAGCTGGTACCTGATTTTAAGGGAATGGACCCTGGTCTCTACTTTTGCTGGAGGGTTGTTCCAAAAACTCCCTGACATACATCTCTGAATTTATAGTGTCCTTTACAATAGTTTAAAACATTTGGTTTAATACAAAAATGTCTGATACATCAGATAGTCCTTGTTCCCTCCATGGTGGTTGTTTCTCAGTTTTCTCAATGAAGTAATCCCCTTATAGCTTTATTTTTGATGGACTCCTCTGTATATTTGCAGGATCATCTCATAGCTTTCTGTGGCTGTTGAAAGTTCACTTTCTCTTTTACTTGACTGTTGGCAACCAAAATCTGTTGCAGAAAATGAGGTTTGCACCAATGGAGGATACTTTAATATTTCCCCTATTTCTGTTGAGATATCTTAGCTGATATATTCCAGGATAACATTTGCCTTTCTCACAGCTGTACTACATTGAGGGCTCATAATCATCATCTGATCAGCTAACACATGTGGATTCTCTTTCTCCAGAGATCACTAAAATGCTGAGAAATAGCCTAAGTTGAACACTGTACCAGCCCTAGGATTTTATGATAGGTATGTGTAGCTAGGTACTGGAGAAAATTTTATTAAGACAATTTCCATGGAAATATAAACATTAATGGAAACACTATGAAACGCAGAGTTCCAAACCATATGCCCCAGGTTTTTTGACATGGTTTTTCTCTGATAATTATTTCTATATGTTATTATACTGCTAGGCATTATTGTAGATATTATAATTGACTCTTAGGAGTTGTTTTGTGTGGGGGTTTTTTGTTGTTTTTTAATCGGCAGCAAAAGAAAATAGCTGAGCAATGCTAACTTTCCTTCCACACTGCTGCAAAGCATGCCAAAAAGTTGTGTTTGGAAGGCCAGAATAACATGCAGACAGGGTGCAAGTAAATCTATATCCAGATGTGTGAAGTAGAGCCAAAGGACTCTGATTTTACAAGTAATGATAAATGCCACTGTGTAATGTTCATCTCTCCTGGTTAACTGAAGTTAGGAAATTAGTAGCATTCCTTATATTGACACCATAAATGTCAATGAAGTTTTTAATAACAAACTGCATTTTTGTCAGGCTGAAACTGTAGTTCCTGAAATCCCTTCATTTCAAAGGGAATCCACAAAAAGCTGGAGGACATAAGTACAGCTTTTCCCTGTGAGCAAGTGAAATTGCAGGAAAAACAGACAAGCTGAAGTAAAGAATGAAACATACGGGAGTAGGACCTTCTGCCTGCAGTCGCTGAAGGACCTCCTGCCTTGGGTATTCAGAAACTTATCTTCATTCACAGTAAGGTTAGAAGTGGGAGCTCTGTCCAAGTGGCCACCCACTTCAGTGCAAGTAAGTCCAACTTCACCCTCATAAAAGATGCCAAAGTCCTTCCTGCTGTGTTCAGTATGGGTTCCCAGAGAGGCTGTGTACCACAGGCATGCAAGGCAGAAGGAATTTGAAATTATTTGTATGGATAACTGTAGATTCATACATTCCAGACAGGTTACAATTCTTTAATTTTAATATTCACCATTCCCCCATCCAATAATGTATTCAGGATTCAGTGGCTGCCACAGCTGACAGAAAATATTCTGAATGATTGTAAAAAAATAGATCTTGTCCTTAATTCTCAAATGAGTTTAGTACATAGCATTGCTTTTATCAGACAGCGTGGGATATGATAATATTTTGGTTTGGAGGGTTTTTTTCCTCCTTGACTTTACGTGAAGGTTTGGTAAGTCTTTCACTCTATTTCTCCTAATTCCCTCTTTCTCCTCAGATTTTGCATGAATGACAAAAAAACTGATTGACTAACATCATTTGGATAATTGTAACAGATACTTAACTGTAAAAGAATCTACTGCATGTTTGAGTTTTAGGAGTAGAAAAGGTGGACTATAATACACTTTGGAATTCCAGTGTTTGAATAGATTAAAACAGTTTGAAAATATTACCAGCTCACAGACCATTTGCAACTCTAAGCCAGTAGAAGTCACTGCGTAATTTCTTTATTGATAGACTTCTTTAAAAACAGCTCAAATTGAGAAGAAAATCATGTTTTTAAAATTTATCCACAGTAGAACAGAAAAAAAATATGTTTCTTTTGTAAAAGATGTCTTCTACTTCATAGAGAGAAAAAAAAGCAACATAGGAGTTCAATAAAATTATAGTATTAAGATCATCGGATGACATCTGTAATCAGAAATGAGAGATCAGTACAACATAACCAGAGTAGGTGCTTGACAGAAGTGAATGTGAAAAGTTCTATGGATTAACACTTAATAAGTGAAAGAGTATTTTTCTTTTCTTCCAGGAAAATTAAACATAGATCTCCTCAAAAACTAAATCTATGAACAATTTACCTCATTTGACCACATTCAGTACTTTCTGAGCTGTCTGCAGCCATACTATGTTATGGTAATTTCTGACATATGCTTATGATTCAAAACTTTGTGAGACTCTTTTCATTTGTATGATATTTTCATTTTTCTAATTTGTCTACAACATTAATATTTCTTAATTCTAAGATGTTTATAATGGATTGCTTCCTCTTCTGATTTCATTGCTTAAGTCCAGGGCTTAGGTTTATGATCAGTTTAAGAATGGTTAGAAAGACATGATGAAAATAGTGGGCTTTAAATAAATTTATTTATAAATAAAAAGATATACCTGCACCAGGGTCAATGACATACCCTTTTACTTTTAAATGCTATACAAAGTGACACTGTTACCTGCTTCCAAATATAAATATAAGAAGCATCCCTAGGATGACTTATCCATAGTATTAAAAGCCCCACAAAAATACAAAATGACAGTGAGGAATCTGCTGAAAGTTATTCAGGAATTTAAGTACTTTAGCTTCTTTTAAAAGCCCTGGATTTTATTTCATTCTTTTCTGTACATCATCTAGTTCTGGGTGAATTTGATATTGCAGGATGTAGCTATGATATGATCACATGGAAATTGCAGAAACATGTGTAAGAGTATTAATAATTTGCTTGTGTATCCTGAGAAGTTTGTCCCAGCAGGGTGCTTGAGCAACACCCTCAGCTGCCTTCAGACTCAGGTAGAGGAAGCTGACCAAGACTTTTGCAATGTCATTATAAGGTTTCCGTTTTTAAATCCCTGCTTTAGTTTAAGTTAATGCATGTGACATCTTCACCACTTCCTCCTAACAAATTTTAGCCAAGATGCAAGAAAAAGGGCAAAGAATGGCTCATTGTTGTCACTCACATATTAAAACAGAATGATGTCTCAATCTTTTTTAAAATAATTT
Organism: Actenoides hombroni; assembly: GCA_024336885.1. Lineage (NCBI taxonomy): Eukaryota > Metazoa > Chordata > Aves > Coraciiformes > Alcedinidae > Actenoides > Actenoides hombroni. Next base: position 20,721,467 of record WUAM01000179.1, on the reverse strand, counting down.
ATAGAACAAGCAAAGGCAGAAGTAATTACAAATGTGTATCCAGTCTTTAAGATTTCTTTTTTCAAATCCCTTGAGAACAGTAGTTGCATTTTAACCTTATTATTGTCCTTGTATCATAATCATTGTACATTTTCCTGCTCATGGAGCAAGGGTTGGACATCTGTAAAAAGTCTAATTCTACAGTTTCAGCATATGGCTTACAGTGCAAAGCTAGCAAAGACTGTCTGTTATTCTTTCAAGCCTGGCACAATTCCTGTTAATGAATTACAACCTTATAATTGTCTCACTAGCTGAATGCAACAAGCATATGTTGATACAGGGCTTGGGAATACATCTGTAGTGAGTTTCAGACAGGAGAAGGAGGATCAGCACCACCTGTGTTACTTTTATGACCAAAAGATCAAGCAACACAGTTTCATAAGCAGGCACAGGACTCTTTCCGTTAACAAACACCCATGGACATGCGGAAAAACAGCAGTTATTTAATCTCACTGGATACAGGGCTTAATCACATTTGTCCCTTCTCCTCACATCCTTTCATATATAAAGGCCAATAAAAAACAGATTTATATATTAAAAAAAAATCCAAAAGGCACTATCCCTCCTGCCCCCAGGTTAATATGATAGGGTAAAGGGAGACATGGTGTGAGGAGGGCTGCAGTCAGGTCCCGTGCTGTTCCTCTTCCCATGGGCTGCAGGTGACAGGAAAAGCATCTCTGCACAACAGCATCTGTCTTCTGTCTTGGTGGAGCTTAAGAGCAGCAGGTTGTGAACACAGCAACATAGCAGAAAAAGAGTAATTAGGATCTTATATGAAGAAGGGAGTGTCAGAAGCACCATGGCATATTTCTCCATCAGTTGGCACCTATGTTCTTGGTGGGTTAGGTCTGGTTTAATGACCTTTTGCCATCCTGAATGGCAGTAGTTTTTGCCTGAAAAGTTAGATGATGTTTGCTTTTGACTAAGAAAATAAATTAACCTACCTGACTGGGAAAGACTATCTATCCCAGGAAAACAAACAGATGTAGGAGAGCTAAAACATACAGTCCTATGTCAGGAACTCAGAAGATGAATTGCATAGTAAAATTACACTTGAAAATAAAACAGTATAAAAATAAAATAATAATAATACTTTGGGATTTGTATGTATAAATATATTATGGATTTTT
>WUAM01000179.1:20599415-20720198 GCA_024336885.1 Actenoides hombroni | reverse complement strand
TATGGATTTTTAGTAATGCAGCATGCACAGCATTCTGAGGGACCACCTTGCTCATTTCTACAATGCTAACAATGGGCAAAAAGCAATTTTTATTAAATAGAAAAAAACCCCACTGAAGTTGTAAGAGCTAAGCAAAGCTGTGTGGGTGATGGCAGCAGCAGGAGCCCACAAGCTGCCAGTGAAGTTGTACAGGCAGGAGCTTGGAAGACAACTGTACTTGCCCCCACAGTGTTCAGAACTGCTGACTAATGGTGAGTGACGCTGGTGTTCTTCATTGAACATTGTTCAAAGAAACAAAGTCACTTTCAAACAGTGTTCTGTGTTCACCTCGTTGCTTATGATTTCTTCAGGCTTGGAGCTTTCCATTAGCAATTCTGTTTATACAGTTTGGTTTATTAAATACATGCACTAAGGGAAATTATTTTATTTTATATTCAGACTAGGCTCAAGGCACTGTAGACTGATGCCTTGTTTTAAATTCAGTATGCAGAAGTGAGGTTTCTTTATGTGAAGAACAAGAAAGTCCTATAATTTTCAAATTACATGTTCATAACTTCCATTTCTGAGGTATATTTTTTTCAAAATACAATAAACTCAGCATCACTTTGAAAACCATTAGGAGGTCTTTCCATACACCAAAAAAAGTTGCCTTAAACACTCAAAGTTTAATGAGGTTTTTATACAAGTGTCTGTAGCACTGAAGGACGAATAGCTAGCATCTGCTGAGTTACAGATAAATAAGAATGGGGATGCTGCTGTCAGTAGTCCTAGCAAAGTCTAAAGCAGAATTTATTCATGTGTGGCTGATGTATCCATTCTGTTTTCCTGCAATCTGTTCCCCTGTATTAGATTAAGCTTTTTAGTTGGAAGTCTTTGCCTAAGTGAAACATTTAGTTCTTCTTTGGAATGAGAGTAATACAGATATGCAGAGTATCAGGCAACCAGGAAGGAGTTCTGCCAAACAGTGATGACTTGCAGCTACAGCTGATGAAATTCATTTGTTTGAAGCTATAATTTGACAGGAAAAATTGGTTTTGCTGAGAAAAAAAAAGTTTTTCAATGGCTAGCAAAGTTATCCATACCACCAAGATTTGTAGTGAAAAATGTTGCTATAGTGTTCAATCACAGACAATGCTTAGAAGCTCACATTTCCTCTTTTCTTGTATTCATCAGATCTCTCAATCAGGCTACATTTCTCGAGATGTTGTAACTGGATCAATGATGAAGTACTTTGATGGCTCACAAAGGCTGGGGCTCACTGTGTACCCCACGGAAAGCAATATGAAAGGGCAATGCAGTGTCATTTCCTAATGGGTAATTCTGGTTTTAAAATGGAGTTTTTAACAAAACTTTGTCTATTTATTTTCAGGAAGTGAAAGATGAGAGATGTTGCACCGCACACATCAGGTCTAGACGTTATTAAAAACTGTATTTTCTAGTTAGGATGTATATGTTTAAGTATGTAGTCCCTCTGGAGAGGTTTGCTAATAGTTGCCAGTATTGTTCACTTCAGAAAATTTAACAAAATAAAATAAAAATAAGCCATTGATATTTCTCAACATCTCTATGATTAGCTGCTAGGAGAGATAACCAGCCTTTTATTAAAAAACATTATTGTATTGGGTTATGAGAGTTATTTGTAGAGCACTGGGATATCAGAGGGAGAAAGTTACACTGAGTACTTACAACTATACTGTATTTTTTACTGTCTCTTATATTCCTTGCCATAACCTTGTAGACAGTTTTCTTTCCAAGGATATCTCTATCGTTTCATTCTGTGTACGCAGGTGAATAAATCCTAAATTCTTTAAAGTGCATCTATGAGACTTGTCTGTTCCTATTTCCACTTCTCTCATTTCTCACAAGTCACCAGGATGTGCTAAAAGGCAAATCTTGTCCTCACTTCAGCTTGTGCAAAGAACTCCAGATACAGCAGAACATGGCAGTGGTATTTCAGCAAGGGATATACGAGGACTTCTTTGTCTTTGCTCCCTTTACAACAGTGCTCAAAGCATCATGCAGTTTACAAGAATTTAGTGTCACTGCCCAAGAGCACCCATGTTTTTGGAAAGAGATCACCTACTCAGTGCATCTATAGGATGACATAAGATGTTCCCTAGTGTATCTGCAGATTGCATCCTTCACACTCTACTGATAGAGAAGGTACCTGCGGATATGCCTCAACAAATACCCCCACCAAAATCCTTGATAAATATTTCCAAAACTCTGTACTTGACTAGGAATGTATTTAGGCTATAAAGGCATTTAAATTATGTTAATTATACTCTATTTTGGGTCCTGTACTCCAGGAAGAGCAACTATGCTCTTTTGGGAATTTTGTGACAGTGTGCCATTTCATCAGGGAATGTGATCTCTTAAAAATTGATTTTTTCATAGCACCAGTTTTCACAACTCTTCCATTAAGACAGCTTGCTCTCCTCCACAATAAACTGACAGCAGGGCACCTTCAAATAGAATCATGGAATCCTTTTTGATTGGAAAAGACCCTTAAGATCAAGTCCAAACATTAAGCTAACACTGCCAGTCCACCACTAAACCTAGGTACCATGTCAATACCTAGAGGCCAGGCACCTCCAAGATGTGGGGAGCACATGGTCACTGCCTGCTTTGCCTGAATTAGTGACTGGACTTGAGCCTCACTCTCTCATGGCCCAGGTGAGTCAGTACCCAGCAATGGCTTTGCTGGATGGAGGGGATCTTTCCAAATCTCGGGGTTGTTCAGTCTGGAGAAGACATGGCTTCAGGGAGACCTTCTTGTGGCCTTTCTGTATTTAAAAGAGGCTTATAAAAAAAGATGAGGACAGGGCCTGTTAAAACAGGACAAGTGATAATGGTTTTAAACTAAAAGAAGGTAAACTAGATATAAGGAAGAAATTTTTTACAGTGAGAATGGTGAAACATTGAAACAGGCTGCCCAGAGAGGTTGTAGGTGCCCCATCCCTAGAGACTTTCAAGTTCAGGTTGGATGGGACTCTGAGCAACCTGATCTAGTTAAAGATGTCCCTGATCATTGCAGGGAGGGAGGTTGAACTAGATGACCTTTAAACATACTTTTCAGTCTCAAACATTTTGTGATTCTATGATATCCCCCACATATGAGGTTTTTTTGGCTGCTGGGACAGAAAGAGTAGCTGTGGACACTTCCTATGATGTGACAGGCAAACATCCTTATCTCTGGGCTGCAATAATTACATAACGCTACAGATATTTCATTTTGTATGAATAACTAAAACAATTGGATCTGGAACTTTATTTCAGGTCTCCTATAATCTGAAGACTGTCTTCACCTTCCAGCTCTTTGGGAGAACAGTGAAATGTTTTTGGTTCTTATTTCTTTTGGAGAAATACACAAAAAAGACTCTCTTATCCCAGTTCAGAACTGTTGGGATGGATGTATGTTTGTTTGTTTGTTTTGTTGGGGTGGGGGGGTTTGCTGTTGTTTTTTAATATCTTATGTTTCATTGGACTGATAGTTATTTATGTCTTTTCAAATCTTGCTGAGCTGTTTTCCAATAGGACATTGATTATCAAAGCATGCCTGAGAATTTGGCCTTCTTCAGAAATACATCATTATTTTGATATTTGAAAAAGGCAGTAATAATGCTGAAGAGAACCATTCCCTTTTCTTATATCCATTTCCAGCTGGGCAAGTATCTTTCTTTTATAACTTAAATCATATGTAATGTTCCTCCTTGTATGCAAGCAATGAGAAAATATCCTCAGGCAAGTTGTTTTCCAAAATAATCAGCTCAGGCAATCCCCACCTGGAAAAATATTGTTATGGCACTGTGGCTTGAAACCGAGTGAGTGGTGGGATATGACTGATATGAACCAGCGTACCAGAAAATGTTTTTGTTTCAGACATTATACCTGGTCTCAAATCCAATCCCAGCTTTAGTGGGTTAGTTACTCAAGGGCAGACATCAAACACCTGCTCTGCCCACTCTCCTTCACTGCCAACACCATTAATTTTCCAAATGAGTCAGCACATCTCTATTTATTCTTTAATTGATTGGTAATACTGAGTTCTAATTGAGATTGTAAAATGAAAGTTGCAGATTTGATTGTCTGCTCAGAGTTCAGAGCACTTCAGTGATCAGAGCTATCAGTCTTATAAATAGTATAAGCAAATGCAAAACAACAGAGAAAAAAATCGAATTCACAGTACTGCAGAATGAGGTAACTCATGTGCTTACTTCCTGTTCAGGCTGTAATACGGACAAGACCAAAATGTACCTGGAAGAAAACAAAACAAAACGGAACAAACCCAAGGTGAAAACAAAACTTTCCAACATGATTTCTGAGGTGACTAATTATCCTGAAAAGAGGAGCAGATTAAATACTTCCCCAATACAAACCATGACTGACATCCTGAAATTTCCAGACTCCACCACAGGAATATGTAAATATAATATAGTGGAAATATTATAGAAATATGTATTCATCAAGAGGAAAGCAGCATGGAGCATCAGCCCTCATTAGACCTTGGGATGGTATAAACAGTTGTTTCAAAGTCCCTTTACCTCTTGAGGACAACAGTCAATGGATGTTTTGTCTTCATTCAAGCCAATAGTATAATTGTGGAAGCAATTCAAGTATTAAGAAAATAAGGTAACATTAAAGTTTAACTTCCCTTTTGTAAGACAGTATGTAACAATCACCCGCTCTGGCAGTTTGGGCCAGTTTTGGCTGGTGGGGGGGATGAATGTGTGTTTGGGGCTTGTGGCTCCCTCTGAAGGAGGGAAGGCCCAGTGTCCCAGTCTTCTGAAAGCATTTGAGAAACCTGATTTTTGTCACACTCCATTCTGGGTTTGAATCTCCTCAGATAAGGACAAGGAGTCTTCCCTGTTTAGTGAAATGATTTCTTTCTTCTATTTCTGCTTTTTGTTTTTTGTTTGGTTTTTTTCGTGTGGCCAGTATCTCTCAGTCCATCCAGCCTCCCATCCTCCATATGATTTTTTTTCCTTTGTCCCTATATATCTTTTCCGCTGTGTGAAATTTTTGACACATATTTTTCATGTTGTATCAACTACTTTCCATAGCCTGAACCTGCACTTGACTAGTGATCAGGACCTGCTGACAGTGAAAGAAATATTCCTTTGACTTCATATCATTTGTGAAGTACATTCAAAAATACTGAAAAAAAACCAAAACAAAACAAAAAAAAACATTCTATAAGATTTAAGGACAGCATGAGTGAAAGACATTATAGAGCATTTTCTTGTAAGAAATATGCACTTATATCTCTACAGGTCCAACTGCTAAGTTTAAATTCACAAGACCATCTAATGTTTTCATTTTATAAAAATCTATACCCTTTGATAATTGTACTAAATTTTGCCAGGTGAGCTGGCACAAATTTTTGATGTAGAATGCATGCGAGGTAGTGTTGTACAGGTTACAAAAGTGTACACTTCCAGCTACATGTAAGTATGAAATATCCTTACAGTACATCAAGTGAGAGCATGGGGTCATGCCTTGCATGCTGGAGGAGGTACTCTCTGAAGCCTATGGATAGGCCATGCTGAAGCAGAAGAAAAGCATGAGGAAAAAGGAGCCACAGAGAGGAACCACCATGTCACGATGCACGACCACCCTCTGATCAGTGAGACAAATGTGACCTGCAGTGACAAGTGGGAAGGAGAAGAGCCTGAAGTGAAGGAATGGAGCTGAGTCTCTGAAAGATGGAGGAGATGTGTTGTTTTAATGCCTGTCTTTTTGTTTCCCACTACCCAAATCAGCAATCAAATACTTACTTTTCTTAGCAATAAATTAAGGTAACTTTCCCCAAATCGAGTCTTTTTAATCCCCATTATGTAAATTGGTCTTTCTCTAGCTCCTGTTTTTTTCCTGTTTTCTCCCCCCTGCAGCTAAGTGGGGACTAGTGAGCAAGCAGCTGGGTGGGAGCTTGGCTTCTAGCCAGGGCCAACCCACCACAGTAATGTATTCAGGTCATTGAAAATAGAATCATGTTATTGAATGTCTGTGTCATAAAAATGGAAGATGAAATTTAGTGTTAGTAGTATTAATTAATGATCACAGCAAAAAGACAAAAAAAAAACAACACATGCCCTAATAACCATCCTGGAACTATTCTCTCCTAGAGGAGTAATTCAGTATTAGATCCAAAGAAATAACTAACAGACTTGAAATTTTTATAGCATATTCTGATAATTTATGACTGACTCTATTACAAAGACAGTTGTGCCACATCAACAGCTTGACTCTCTCAAATTATGAGAGCATTTTGGAACACAAATATATTTTACAGAGTGGAAGTTCCAAAATAAATTCAGTTCAGGATTCCTACAAGCAAGTTTTCTAAACAAAGGCATTATTAGCTGTGTTTCTGATAAGAGGACACCCTTGTATGGGTATCCTATGAGGCCTGTTTTCTATCTGGAACAGGCTATATGGTGAAATTTCCTCTGCTGAAATGCATCAATAGCAATGTGATTCTTGTGATTCACAATGCATAGCTTGGTCAGAGCATAAACATGCTGCATAATGCAGAATATAGTGCTTCAGGGATTGTGGCTTATAATGGAAAAAGGGACCCAAACTACAAATAAGTCAGCAAGACTAAAGAAAATTGACTGTGAATATTTTCTTAATCCAATTTGAATTGAAATATTTTATTTTGTTTCAGTTGAAAAGATTCATTTTGCTCCAAATTGTACCAGACCCAGCATATGTGGTTTTTTTAATTAAATACTGAATTAATTAAAATTGAATTTATTAAATATTTAATGCATTCTCAAATATTCGGAAGTGTCAAAATCAAGGTTTTCCAGAACTGATTTTTCCATTAATCTTTTACTGTCAATAAAATATCACTGGAAAACATCTGACCAACTCTCATAATTTGTCGTGCTAATGAAAGCAGTCAAGTATTCTGAGAATTTACAGGCTAGACTACCCTGTCTATTTCTGATTCAGGGTTAATCATCACTATCTCCAGATGGGTATTACTGTCCCTATACTGAATATTGTACCACCTTCCCACCCCCACATGCCAGTTTACCTTTCTGACTACTGTGTTACCAGTTCTGCAAAATTACTTAGGTCAAAGATAAATGGAGAAAGCAGTCATCTATCTGAACTGGGAGGGGGAAAATGATTACTTGGAAGGAGAAAATAGGAAAGAGCAGTGTTTGGGAGTAGTTAATCAGATTAGATGGGTTTTACCATGTGATTGTGCCCCAAACCTTATGAAGATCTGCTTTCCTTTTCAAAGATCAAACATAAATTACTGAATCACTCAGGTATATTTGGATGTGTACTTATGGTCCCAATTCCAGACTGCTAATTTGGAGGCATACAAAAATAACTTCCCAGAGTTAGACATTAATTTAATTTAGGGATTGTTATTCCCAAACAAATTGTAATTTGTTTCTTGTCGTATTTACTACTGTAAGTGTCTTACTTGAAAGCCTTTCAGTAGAAAAGAGAAAAAATCCCCCAAGTCCCATAAGAAAGGAATTTCAAGTAAAGAAATATTGCTCTGTGAGAGAAAAAGATGTTGAGGTTAGGCTCAGTGAATTAATGTAGTATCAGTGACTGGTGTTTAGGAAACACATAAATGACAGCTGTGAATGTATCAGACAGCAGACTCTGACCCTGTTATCATTTTCAGAAATTAAAGGCACTGTATATATCCAAAACACACCACAAAATGCAATAGCACAGGCTCACTGTAACCAAATAACGTCACAATATGTCTAACTAAACATCGCCTCTCCTGTGGTTGAGACCCATGATTTTGAGCCCAGTATTTGGGGTCACCAGTAGCCTCAGGGTTAATGGGAGAGCCAAGCCAGCCCCATGACAGGAATTCAACATAATGCTCCTACAAGGGGAAATTAATTACCCTGAACAGTTTGGGTGCCAAGGGGGAGAATGGAACAGGACATGACTGTAGACTGAGACCCTTTCAGATACTCAAGGGAAGCTACCACACCACACACAAGAAGGTATATGTGGTCTGGGTCCCAACAGGGACAGAAAAATGGGGTCTAAGAAGGGTAGCAGAGGTGAAAGCCCCTTTTGGGAACTGTACTGATAAATATATGTCCCTTGTCAACATGTATTTAACTACAGCCCTGCAATTTTTGTGATGAACAGAGATTGGGCATTATTCATCTATTACATGAGTGCTCCCCAACTGTTATAAAAACTCTGGTTTTCCAGATGAATCTTTAGAAGCCCTATCTGGCACAGGAACTAACACACAAACAAGAAGATCCTTTAATTTTTACACTAATTTTAATATGTGGTTTAAAGTGCATCTTTTCAGTGCAGGGGAATGAAGGCTGTCAGGCAGCTTTCAAATGTGCTTGCTAAAAACACAAGTGTAAATGAATTTATTTTTTTTAAATCCACCTTTCATCAATAATGAGGCCATCAAGAAGTGAAACACTGCACACAGAAATAGGGTCCCATTATGCAAATGCATTGCAGAGGATCTTAATATATGGGAGCCCCTCTGTCTCAAGGTATGTAATTAAAATGTACTGTATATAATTAAAATTAATGTAATTAAAACAGTCTCAGCACCAAGTTCAATTATGTCACTCAAATGTTGCCTCTAGACACACCAGAAACAGCACATCAGTAATATGGAGAAGATAATTCCTATATTCCTTTAGATTAATAAACATTTAGAAACAAAAGATGGTAAAAGGGTAAAAAAATCAACACTGAAATTCTTTTCTTAAAAAAAAAAAAAAGAAAAAAGAAAAAATGGTGCTTTTTCTCTTAAAAGAAACTTGTAACATCAAAGAGATCTCTGTTTTAATACATATATACAAATAACTAGCAGATCAAATATCTGATAGGGAAAACCCAACAGTTTAATCTTCTCATGGAATTCTATATCATTAATAAAGGTGATAAAATGCTATTCCAAGAATTATCTAGCAAAACCTATACCTTTACCATCCACAGGTGGACAGACTTCAGTGCCATGAGCTTTATACCACTGCTGTTCTCAACTCCCACCCATGTCCCCTAATTGTCTTACTCCTTGGCCGGGCAAAAAGCCCACGTAGCCCAGGGCTGTAGGTACCCTGACAGCCACCTCCTCCCTCTTGCAACATCACCCAGATCATGCTGACACCCAGCAGAAGGACAGATGTTCAAGGTGAACAAGGTTGCACAGGATTGCATCCAGGAAGGTTTTTAATATCTCTAGAGAAGGAGACAAGCGGGCAATGTCAGATCCATTAGCAAGTATTTTGCAGAGCTTGAAGAGGGTGAGGTTCCCGATGACACAGATTTATTTCTACACAGAGTTGTGGGGTGGGAGCTGAGGAACTATCAAGCAATGTAACCTCAGTCTAGAAATGGACAGCCAAACCAGATGAAAGAGTCATGAAGAGGACAAAGAGAGAAAGAAGAGTACAGGTAGGTTTGCCAAAGATAAAACATGTAAAATCAATTTTCCCAGTAACCTGGTAAGTTTTACCAGGAACATTTTTTCCCAGTAGTCAACCTCCTTTCTTTCTGAAGACTAGTAAGATTTTGACACTTTCTCACATGACATTCTTACAAAGAGGATAGGGAAGCCTGGTCCAGACCAAACTATTACAGACAAACTGTTATAGATTGCAAAACTGTCTGGAAAACAGCAGAGAGTGAATATCAGTAGTTCATGATCAAAATGGAAAGAAATATTGAACATGGTTTTGCAGGGTTTTTTATTCAGTCTTAATTAATATATTGCTATTAGTTAATATATTTATTCAAGACCTGAATGATAAGAGATTGATAAGAGACCTGAATGATAGGGAGATTATTCTCATTAAATCAGGAGGTGATATAACTCTGGAATGTCCCACTGCTATGTTAGAGAGCAGCATTAGAATGCAATACTACCACGACAAATAGAGAAACAGACTGAAAAAAGTACTGTGGTTCAGAAGGGAAGAATGCACATACAGAGCCAAGAATAATCAATTGCATGACACAGGATCAGGAATGATTGCCTAGACAGAAGCTCTGCAGAAAAGATATGCAGTTTATGATGGATTACAAGAAGAACATGAAGCAACATCATCACTCATTGCAAAAAGGCAAACATCTATACTAGAACAAGCACATAAAGGTACAGCCTGCCTAACACATGAATTTGTTTGTTGTAAAGCACATTTTAGTGCATTTGTGAACTGTGTTTATGACATCTATGAATTTCTTTGAAAAAAATAAAGTTTTACTCCTTTTTAATCAAAACGGATAAAATAAAAATAGGCACACATGAAAGACATGAATTATTTTGTGTCTCATGCATCATCAAGGGATTTATTCACAAAATCTCTTTAAAAAAAGATAATATGTTGAAAATTGTAAGGTGTTCCCCTCTTGACTTCCATATCTAGTTAAATTTTTATAGATGAATATTTTAAAAATAAATTTTCCTGATATGGTTTATACATAATTCATTAAGAGGACAGGAAATAAAATAAAAACAGTAATTGTGATTGTCCACTCCCAGCCTGTTTAGGAGTACCTTCTCAGTGTATTATTATACTTGAATTAGAAATACATAAAATACAGATTAGTTTACAAGAGTAGAATATATAAGCCATCCATATGACTAAGTAGAATTTTTGTTATTGGTTCCTGATATTAAGCAACATGTGAATAAAAATACATTTGATGCATTTTATCCATCACTATGCAAAAGTGTCTGATTGAAAAGCATAGGAAAAGCTTCTTGCTTCATTTTTTTTATATTCTTTGTCTTAGAAACAAAAAAAAAGAAATAAATAGCATTTGCTATGAGAATGACAAATAGTGTCTTTACTATGAAATGTGTCAATCAAAGGAAAAGTACATTAAGTTCTTGTGAGTAATTAGTCAGCTAACCATTTCAGATGCTAAATGCAAACTCCCCTGAAGCACAGGTGGTTTATGGACTTTCGGTTCATCAGTTCAGCAAAATGCTGTCAATAATAGAGACTGAAAAACGTTGATAGTAAGCAAAAAATAGTTCTTCTACAATCCTGATTGTTCATCAACATATCTACAGGTATGAATAGTGTGAACTGCACAGAAGAAAAGGCCAATGAGCGAACTCTGACAAACATCAGCCAATTATCATTATGCTTAGTGTGTATTTATTTAATTGATATGTTAAAGACAATATTTAGGAGCAATAAATCACTTACTAACATGTTGTTTATGAAAATCTGTGAACAGAAGGAACTAAAGTGGAAGAACAACTCCCAGGATATGAACCAATCTGTTGGCAGGATGCAGTCACTAAAGCAAACTCAGAAATTCTTTTTGTTCATAAGGTGCACCCACTACAATATAATAACAATGGCTCAAAAATATGTAATTGTGTGGCTTTTCTTTAGATCAATATATGCCTGTGCTTGTTGAGGATAAAAGAGGATGAAATACAGCACAAAGAAAATCCTCTCTTTGCCCAGAGGCTTACATTCCCAGGGTTACAATTTTATACAAATCAATGGTATAGCCATCTTCTTTCAGAGAATGGAAGAAAAGATTATGCCTTCTTCCATATAAAAGACAAGTCTTATGATTCCAGACCAATTCAGAACAAGTCAGAAGAGGTGGAGTAAAACTCATTCACCAAAGTGGTCATGGATGTACAAAGACACCTCTCTAGGGTGAAACACAGACACTCTAGGTATTTTAACACCTTCACATGAACAAGTAGGTCCAGAATGGACAAACTACTCTGAGCCTTCACAGCACAGCCTTTTAACTCACTGTCTACACTGGAACATTCTGAAGTTTCAACAGTACGATTTTAACCTTGTGGCAGATGGAAGATGACCACACCTGCTGTAACTAGCCATGTGGGAAACAGACCTCAAATGAAACTTGGCAAATAACCTGACCCTGGCATCTCAATCTGCCTGACAAATCAGAGACTGACAAGTGCAAACTGGTGACAGAGCACTTATGTCTATGTGCTGGTACCAGGGAAAGCAAAGTTCACAGCAGTTTCCTCCAAGGGGAAAGGGAGACAACTTACTTGGGAATTGGGTCCTCCTCTTCTTCTATCAGGAAACAATAAGATGCTCATTTCTGACAGTAGGCATAGACCAGAGAGGCTTCACTAGTTGAGTGCATTCTCAGCCTCTGGGCATGTAGTGCCTCGAAGAGAAAGCAACAGAGAAACATCCTCCTCTTCCCTATACACTGGGAATGGTGAGACAAGCTACAGAAGTATCTTTATGCAGGTTCGGCTTCTGCAGCTGCATGCCCACATGATTTGCATCTTTTGGTGTCCCTAAGGAAAAGCTTGACTTCTTCATACACTATGTATGCAAAGCGTGAGTCACTCATCTCCATCTCTAATATGCCAGGTGCATTTCTTGGCAGAAAACAGAGGAGAGCAACTTAACTATGAACAACAGGCAGGAAGCTGTCTTGTATTCTCCTATTCTTCTTCTAAGTATCTGTTGCAGTTTTGGAAGATGCTTGATTCTGTTTCATCAGGAAGAAAACAAAGGTTTGTGAAAAAGTAATGGGAAACTTGCTCAAAAGATAGAAGAACTTGAAAGGCTTGGTGATCACTTCCAAGTTGGCATAGAGTAAAAGCAACATGAGATTGATTTGGTCTAGTCTCATCACTAGTTATCAAAGACATAAGCTCTTTCATAAACTAAATAGAATCCACACTAAAAACAATCTGACTTTCAGCCCTACAAGGAGTATTGGAAGGTTGCTCTGGAATGTCACTTCGAATTATTTCATGATTCCAAACCTGTAGGCATATATAAAAGGCCTAAGAAAATATTTAAAAGAGCTTCCCTTTGAAATTCTGTTGTTATTATTGCAGCTACCTTTCCAAGGGCATTATTTCATAGAGCTGGTAAATGCGTGTGTTAGTCAGTAAAGGCTACATTTCAATAGTGCTTTCCAATTCATTAACTTCCCTTCCCTAGTGTCTAGATAATTACCTTCTAGTTGTACCCCTGGAGTGGTGCCTAAGGCATAAATGAGGGCAGAGTCACCTGAAAAAAATCTCTGAGGTTAATTCCCCTTGGTATCCTGAGAACAGAGACCATAAACCTATTTAATCAAAATGTCCAGAGAAGAGAAAAGATAATATAAAGGCTGAAATAACATTCTTTCTACTGATTGAATGGTAAAGAAAGAGTTTATTAATATTTGTTTTATGCAATATTTTCTTCAAGAACACAAAACCAATTTTCTCTCAATGAGTAAAGTACATATTTTTCCCATTTCTTAGCAGATGAATACTTTTTAAGTGTTTTTAGCAATATAACCTCATATCATAAAATATAATCCCGTATTCAAGTATAATATGTAAAAGCCATTCCACAAAGTACTATTTTTTCAGAGATAAAGGGGATCAAAAACTCAGATAATTTTGTTGCTGCTACAGGAATGATGTGCCAAGATACATCCTGGCTTGAGTCACCAGCACAATGACAGAGTCAACTCTTTTTGTAGCCTGTTGTTTGCCAAGACACGTATGCTTGGATCTTTTTTTTTTTTTTTTTCCCCAGTAAAAGGACTTAGTGGTTGTTACACTGCCTGATACACCAGAAGGCTGTGCTGCCATTCAGCAAGACCTGGACAGACTGGAGAGCTGGGCAAAGGGGAATCAAATGAAGTTCAACAAGGATAAGTGTAGAATCCTACACCTGGGGAAGAATAACACCATGCACCAGTACAGGTTAGGGGTAGACCTGCTGTAAAGCAGCTCCACTGAGAAGGACCTTGGAATCCTGGTAGACAGTAAGTTATCCATGGAAAAGCAATGTGCCCAAGAAGGCCAATGGTGTCCTGGGGTGCATAAACAAGTGTCCAGCAGGTAGAGGGAGGTTCTCCTCCCCCTCTATTCTGCCCTAGTGAGACCACATCTGGAGTACTGTGTCCAGTTCTGGTCTCCCCAGTTCAAGAGAGATGGGAAAATACTAGAGAGAGTGCAATGGAGACCCAGGAGGATGTTTAAGAGACTGGAACATCTCTGTTATGAGGAAAGGCTGAGAGCCCCGGGGCTGTATAACCTGGAGAAGAGAAGCCTAAGAGGGGATCTTAATAGTGTTTACAAATATCTGAAGGTAGAAGTCAAGTAGAAGTGGCCAGTCTCTTTTCAGTGGTTCCCTGTGATAGGACAAGAGTCACAAACCGGAATACAGGAAGTTCCACCTCAACGTGAGGAAAAACAACTTTACTGTGAGAGTAACAGAGCACTGGAACAGGCTGCCCAGGGAGGTTGTGGAGTCTCCTTCTCTGAAGACTTTCAAAAACTGCCTGGATATGTTCCTGTGTGGTCTGTCCTAAGTGATCCTGGTCTGGCAGGTTGGTTGGACTCTATAATATCCAGAGGTCACTTCCAATCTCTACCATTCTATGGTTCTGTGGTTACCTGTCTGAATGAAGCATAAATATTATACTGCAGTAGGCATGGAGTAGGAAGATCTTGTATGAAATTTCTGTCCTGCAGAAATAATTGGTAACTTTGCTACCAACTTCACTGCAGTGAAATTTTACTAGAAATATCTTAGTGCTATTTCTTCTATGTCACCTTCCTTCATTGACAAAATTCCTGATGAAGACATTCAGGAAAACAACAGTGAACTTTTCATAAACCATCTATTTTACTAAGGTCTTTAACATCAGTGGACCTGAAAATCATTTAATATTTCTGAAGGGGTAAAATGTGCTACACTAGAATCTTTATCAGACCTGCTCATTAATAATCTAGAGATAGCTTCAACTATTTCCATGAAACTCATTCAGTCATGTGGGTTATATTTCTTACCACCAATCTGCCACTATTTAAGATGCCTTTTACTGGATATTATCTAACTTCTCTGGAACAATCCCCTCGATAGTTGTGTTTATATATTGCCCTCCAGATGACAGCAAAGGTCAATTCCCTATCATCTCATTAAAGGCATATTTAATTTAGTCTCTTTCTTCAACACAGCTAACAAAGACCTGATTAATCAGCTATATAGCAAGAGTAAACACACTGCTTCACTTAATTAAAAATTAAATTCCTCTTGAGGGATCATTACAGTAGTGAGCTGCTACATGCCTCAGTTAAATAGGTGTTTCTTCGAGGACACAACTAGAGGTAGACTACTGGGAACTCTGTATCAATATAAACAGAAATTTGTTAAGACGTTCAGTTAGAACACTGCACTTGTTCATCCTCTAAAAAGAGGCAGGTATAGAAAAGCCGAGGGTACTTTGAAGAACCAGGAGATTTTCACCACTATCTTAGGTACACTTTGGTACCTCGTACACTTATGCATCATGGAGTTCAGTATTTGGAAGAAAAAGGAAAAGAGTATTGTTTTGAATACTTGTGACTGGCAAATATAGCCTTACAAGGGAAGAAGGCTCAGAGGAGACGGATAAGTGGGATGTGCCTGTGAAGCTCAGGCAATAACACTGGCTGTGACTGTGGGAAGCTGCTGCAAAGAAGCTGACTTTCTCAACACAAAGGGGACTCAAAGGTGGTCTTTCTTTTAGCTAAACAGCTATCAACAGTTGAGTGGATAAACCAGTGATGCAAATGTTTCTCCTTAAGTTCTTAAAGAGTGTGATTGTCTTCCTGAGTTAACCAGACCAGCACAGGGACAGGGGAGTGAATACGTGGTTCAGCCCAGTACAAATCTAAACAACTAGCAAAAGTGTTTTGAAGAGAGCAATGGGCTTGAGTTGCCTTCAACCCTTGTATTCATACCTGGTGACTAGGGATGCCCAGTACAATTGCTGTATTTTGCAAAGAGTAATTTATATTTGTATTGTGTTTTCAGTATATTTTGTATCGCTTTGCTTAATCAGAAATCTTGTGAAACACAAGCAAATAGAGTAGCATGAAGTCACCCCTGACCTTTTGTTGACCTTCACATCTGTACTTTGCAGGACAGCAGAAGATAACTCTTCACTCAGATTCTCTTGCATTTCAGTAGGTTGATAGCCATAGCAGTCAGCCAAAACATACTGATAGCACACAATACAGTACATCTACACTGCATACAGTGTGTTTATTTCCTATTACAAAAGGGGGTCAAGATTTTCTCTTGTTCCAGGAGCACTATGGTTTGTTTTCCTGCCTTTCAGAATCACAGATTAGAACAGCTCCATCCAAGGTCTTGCACTCTGGATCTGAAAGCAGACATTCAAGTGGGAGTAGACACTTCATATGTTGCACTGAGGATTCATCCCTGCTTAGTCATATATTCCCATGATCCAGAAATGCAAAAGTGACCTTCTCTGTGACATAATTGTTAACATGGGGACTCTTACTTATTTTCTCAGCTACAATCATGTAGAGCAAATAGACTATAGCAATACCATTACACACATTCCTGCGCTCACTTTAGAGACGATCAATATCAATTATCAAATTCTCAACAGGAGAGAAAGGCTGTGAAATTGCCCATAAAACAAATTTACAAAGTCATCCCAATACCTTCTATGTTCTGTTCTAAGAACTATACATAAATAATTATTTCAAAGATACTTTCATTTCATAATGAAATACTACATACTACATCCTGTTCACGATAGTAGTGATGACGACTATAAAGGTCCTTGTTTTGTAACTGATTCTGGCCTTTGGAGCAGGGTCATTCTCTTGGACTTGCTTCTCAAGCTCCGTAACAGACCACGATCTTTTATGCAAATAAAGGTTGTTGTCCAAAAACTGAAACTCTTGATATACATTAAAAGCCCAGGAAAAAGACTTCCTAGCCACCAGGAACTCTTTATTGGTTACCTTGGAGTTTCTTTTAGGAAGATAGCCCCTAAGTAATTGAATATTCACACAGAGCTTGTTGTCTTCTTTGTCTCCTGTGCAACACCCACTAAATAGGATGTGAATTTTCTTACAAACCTCTAAACAGCCCAGGCTCTCTTGGGAGTTTCTTCTCTCCTGCTCCTTGAGGAAAAAAAGCAACAGAAGTTTATCTTTCTGGTTTATGGTACAAGTGATGATAAACTGGGCTTCCAAGGGACTGGTGGATCAATACACAAATGATGTTACATCTGTATTGGATCACTTTTGAAAACATGGGAGAGAAGGAAAAAAGAATTTGCATTTTTAATATATATAGTTTAAATGCCACTAATGCCCAAAGATACTTGGGATAGTTTCCTGCCCCATTTGACATTTGCTGTTACTCATATCGACGTGACAGGACAGAGCCCAGCATTAGTCAGTGGCCAGATTTCTTCCTATAGTCCTCCAAAAATCTCAGTAAAGCAGATTCCCAGCAGCTGAAGTGCATTCCAATCTAACTGGCAGTACAATGCGTTTCACACAACAAAAGTAACAATGTTAAGCTGTTTATACTATTTTCTGTCTCTTCAAGTGAAGGATTTGGCTCTCCATCACTTTATTATGCTAGTGGTCCCCACTCATTTTAGTGGAAACATGTTGTGATGAGCATGTTTCAAGACTAATGCGTTACAGCCTTTCCTATCTACTACTTTCCAAGGTGATTATACCTATTTCACCTAGGCATCACTTAATACTGTGCACTTTGTGTTTGTCCATAGAAAGTACAAAGACATCCATCATTTTACAAGGTGCTACCAACCTGAAAGTATCATGTTTGTACTTTTGAACATTCAATATATTTATTCTGTTTGTTTCTTTAAATGTCTCATCCTTAATTCTTTATCTCTAATTTAGACAACTAATTGCTTCAGACAAATTACATTATTCCTTCTCATATTTCTCTATATGCTAAATACTGATAAGTAGCCTCCATTTATCAATGATATTCAGCTTTACATTAATTATATTTCAAGGCACATAAAAATCATTGTGCTGTAGCCCTCTTTAGAGATGCACAAATGAACCACATATTGAATATGAACCACATACAAAGAATTTAATGTAAACCAAGTGAAATATTGAATCTTGAGCAGAGATGAAAATAATACATTCAAATTAATTCAGGCAATTTTGAATACCATCTTTTTTACTACAGTTTATGCTCTCAACAATCACTCTCTTTGAACTGCAGCAACTGGGATTAAAGATTAGGATGTATGGAGCCTACCTGAATCTTTTTGAATAGACACAATTATCTTATGATTTGTAATGCTGTGCTCCTGCTTTTGAATGCTAACACCAGGCACTGGTTTTATTATGAAAATCACAAATTTGCTAATGCCTTTTAGAACATTATTTCAGCTGTTTTTATGTGCTGAGTTGAACTGACTACACATGCAGCATAAAATTAGGGATAAAATATGCTCTAATATAACTGTAATTAGGATAGAAATTAAAGGAAATGAGTTAGTATAGCATGCACACACACACAAAATAATAAAACTACTACCCCAGGTATATTTGGAACTTTAAGCTTTGAGGCTTAACAAGTGATTTGAAAGCAAGTCAGTCCACCTGTGTCCTTCTAGTGCTCTGGAAGGCCTCATTAAACCATGTGAGGCCATGGATCTTGGCTTCTTTTCCATTTAAGTAAATTTAGCACTATGAAGAACAAAACGAGATGGATATTTCATGCTAATGAACTCTTTGCACCACCTGGTACTCTC
The DNA here is from genome assembly GCA_024336885.1 of Actenoides hombroni. Taxonomy (NCBI): domain Eukaryota; kingdom Metazoa; phylum Chordata; class Aves; order Coraciiformes; family Alcedinidae; genus Actenoides; species Actenoides hombroni. Next base: position 20,701,643 of record WUAM01000179.1, on the reverse strand, counting down.
TACCTATTAGAAAAAAATGACCATTTGTAGGGAAAGCCAACTTTTTTACCTAAAATATTAGTCAATCTGTAGTTAGAGCAATTACTTATGCTGATCCAAGAATAAAGAATCAGCTAAGACTGTTTTGTAACTCAGTCACGTCTATTAAATAGATCTTTGTAAGGCTGTAGTATGTTTGAGACTAGTAGGAACTGGATCAAAAGTTTATTTTATTTTAACTCTACAAGACTCAGAAAGGTTACTTCAAAAGAAGATTAAAAACATTCCTGGAAAACTATTTCACAGACCTCTAGTGGACTAAAATTTAGCTACTCAGATTTGCCACACTGCTTAGCACAGCAACAAATCCACATAGTTTAATGTCTTGTAAAACTAAATACTGTTGACAAGTTTTACTCTCCAGCAACTCCAGTGGTGTTTTCTGCTTTCTATATACAAAGATTTCTGGCACAAATACCAGCCAGCACACATCCCAGAAATACAGAATTTTACTGTAAGGCAACACTTCAAAGATATCTAGTATTCTTGTGTATTGTTTGCAGAGCAGAAAAGCAGATTTCAGAAGATCTTATGAAGGTAACTACTAGAACTGCATGGATGCTATTCAAACAGAGCTGTTTTCCACTGTTTCATCTTCCACTACCACATTATGAGCTAAAACACCACTAATGTTCTCACAGCTCTGGTTTGAGTGGAAGATCCCAAATTTCAGGTCCAGTGACAGGATTAGGCTGAAACCCACACCATTTAAAGCACCAAATGTCATCCTGAATTTTCAAGCAATTCATCCCAGATCAGTAGTAGCATATGTTCAGCGTATTACAGGCACATCCCTCTTATAGATTTGTCAATAATTAGGCTACTTAAAACAAAACATGACACGTAGAGAGTTGAAGCTAATGATATCTGTCAGATCTAGAAATTACATTTATCATTCTTCTGAAACGGTCCTGAGCTGTATAAAAGTCTCTCCAGGCAAGCCAACTTTTTATACCACCTCTTCAACAGTTGTTTTTAACAAGTTAATGCTGTTCATTAAATGAGTCTCATACTGCATGTCTTGAAGAGAAGACAAAAGTACCAAGAATAAATGACCTGAGGAAAGAGTCAGAATAGTGATTTAACAGCTCACAAAAGCCCATCACCACCTTTCACTTCAGCATTTCTGTCAGATTCTATAAGAATATAAAAAAAGCCCTCCCAAATGGAATTCTGTTGAACATAGAAAAATGGAAAGGAAGACTGTGTAGGAAGAAACTCTAGTAGATTATAACTGTCATTTTGTATTCTTTGCATGAACACATTTTTCAAAGAGAAGTATCTCCTCTGTCCAGAGATGACCATCCACAGCATTAGAAGCTCTATGAATACATGTATATATGTATCACTTGCTCAGAATTACTCTTAATAGAAAGCGAGTGGTCTCAGTCATAGGGTCATATCCCAGCAAAACACAAGTAAGTTTCAAAAAGCTATAATCCCCTTCAGTCTCATTATGGTCAAGAGGAATAGGGTTTACAGCTTGTAAGATTTCAGTTTATGGTCTCAGTTTGTCAAAGGTTAAGAACTGTTGACCTAAGAAAAAAGTTGACATAAAAGGCAGAAGAGAAGTGCAATCAAATACATCCACATTTCACACATCTTCTCATTAACTTGTAAATGAGAAAATATATTTTACCATATACGCACTAAGAGTTTTTCATACACGTTATTGAAAAAGTGAGTATTACTGAGAGTACCATAGACAGATATAGTGTAATACAGGTGGAAACAAGTAACATATATCATTGTAACAGTATGTAAAAATACTGATGAAAGAAGTGAACATGTACATATCATCCAAGCAATACTCTGTGAATATAATTACTATTTAGGAACAGTACTAACTGAAGGAAATGCCATTCCACGACAGTTACGTTGACAGACTGGACTAAAGACTGCCACACTGAAATGAACACAAAAATGCACCACCGAGAAAGCATAGCCTTTTAATAAGAGGATACACAGGAATAATTAGGGATTAGAAGAGGTAGGCAAATGCCTCATGAGATTTTCAAAAGTTATTTCACTTCATCGCCAATTAGGCACTGAGCCTCCTATTGCGGCCTTTCTAGGTACTAAAATAGCACAGTTCTGATGCAAAGTCCTTGCACTCCATACACACAGTTTGTATTAAAGCAAATGAAATAACTGTTTGAGGTAGGTCTGGCAGCAATAACCTTTTGTTGCATTATTCCACACAGTTTTACAGAAAGTCACTGCTCCAGAGATATGAGAAGCTTCTGTGGGTTGCCAAATGCTGCCTCCTTACTAGTGTTGTGACTGAAAACGCATGATGTTTGTGCTCAATTTCTCTTAGTTTCAGGGTATTTTTGTTACTTTTTCGAGAACATAAGTTCTACTCTTAGAAATCACCCAACACCCTGGGTGAATGCACCTCTGGCCATGCCTGGCTATGCTGCAGCTAGGCAGTTCACAAAAGGTGAACAGTACGTAGGTCAGAAACAGAAAACATTCAGAGTCAGAAAAGGTTAGTAATGTAATCAGCTTTCAGAAATATCTGACCACCATCCAAATGCATGCAAAATTATATCCTCCAAGAAAGCTTTTCCACTATAAACAGCATAAGGAAGACCTAGCAAGGAAGAAAAAAATGAAGATCCTTAGCATTGGCTCTCTACTGGGAAAAGAAGAGCAGATGATTCAACTGAAGTGCGTTAACACCTCCACAGAGCAGATCTAAATTACTTAGGGAACACTTAGACATTACAGCAATAAGCACTACAGAAAACTCTAATGCAGATATATAAAACATTAAATAATTTAATTTATTTCTAATACCTGCTTTTACCCTGCTACCTTATTTCAACCTTTCTACCACATTTAGGGCAAGCACCAAAATAAAAGCATCCTCTTCCAAGAAAAATAGTGTTCAGGAAGCTGCTTAACAATTTCTTCTGCTTTACTGCTATCACATTCACTCTAATATATCCATCTCTCCAGCAAACCCCACCATGGTTACTCTTCCCAGATATCAGAATCATAGTATTACTTGTAATCTCAGATTAAATTAAATATGAAGGAAAAGCTTCTTCATTCTGGGGATCAGAAACATGAAACCTAAATATATCAGCTATAAAAGAAAATAAAGAGTATTCCCAAACATAGTATTTTAAATCCTTCCTTCCTTCCTTTTTTTTGTTTGGTTGGGTTTTTGTGTGTGTGTGTTTTTGTTTATTTGTTTTGTTTGTTTGCTTGCTTGCTTGTTGTGGTTGGGCTTTTTTTGTGGGTTTTTGTTTTTGTTTTTCCTTTAATTACTCTGATACATTATTAGCCTGGTTTATGATTTCTGAATGCTTAAGATTCAAAATCCTGGAAGAGAATGGGGTGGGAGTTTACAGGTGACCCCAAGCATTGTAGAAGGATTACTGATGTCATTATCAAGATTGGAACTAAGATAACAGACACTGAAGGTCCAAATTTTCCACAGGAAAACAGTAGTGTTTAAGGAGTTTGTGACCTGAGCACCTCACAGACTATGGGATGTAACAAGGGAGAGCACCTCCTCACCAAGCTGTGGCTGTAGCCTTGCCCTGGTTTTGGCTAGAGAGAAAGCTGTCTGTTTATGTTGCCTCTTAAGAGTTTCGACACCCAATATTCAAATGCAATTAATGTTCTTCAGATTCCTACCTCTTACTTTAATTTTTGAAGCATTTGAATGTCTCTATACATAGTCTTAAAGGTTTCTATATGGGTCTCTATACAGAGATAATGTAAATGCCAAAATACCCATTTTGAGATCAGCAAAGAAAAGAGATGAGAGAAAAAATTTGGTGAGTACTAATTACCGTGAAAGAAAAGGACTCACTTTTGAGTTTTGAATGAGCTGGTAATCTCCTTACTCACAGAAGAGAGTGAGAAGTGAGTCACAGGAGAGAGTGAGAAGTGAGATAATAAATCTTTCAAGGATCTGATAACATTTACTGAGAATTAAAATATATATTGGAGATCTAAAAAGTAGCAGTTATCAAGCAAGGATTTGTCATCTGACTCTATAAGAAAAAAAAAATTAAATAGTTTTAAAGAACTATAGAGCCTTTACTTAAAAGCTGTGTCTGTTTTCAGCTACATTGTTACTTTGTTTCTGCAGCTGTAGAAAATTGAGTCAAGGTGGTTGAAGTTGTAAATTAGAGGTCTGAAAAAAATGAAAACATATAATATCATCAGTTAATGATTGTTTCTTGTGTATATTTATTAAATAAATAAAAAAAAAAAAGCCTTTTTAAGTCTTTCAGATCTGCATCATTTTGCAAGAAGCATGACATGTTAGATAACATTTTTGTATTGACTGTGCTGAAAGTTTTACTCCTTACTGTTGAGCATTAGCATCTCTGGACTTGGAGATGGATGCTCTTACTGGACCCTGAGAGCAGAAGACTTTCTGAATATTAGAGGACACCTGAGATATGGTGAAGAGCATCTAAGGCAAGTGGCCCTGCTCTTTCCTCTGCAACTCTCCTTGGGTAAAATAGCACAGTTCCTCTGTATCACACAATTTGTTGCAGCAAAGGTGCACCAGCCTGTCCACTCTCCATATTAACATTAACATGGCCTCACAGAAACACCCTATTATTTTATAAAATATATGAAAAAAGTGCTGCTGTTCAATTTATTTAAACTTGATTTTTCTAGGTATCTTTGAGGATTTTATTTGGTGTTGGGGTTTTTTCCTTTTTTTTTTTTTTTTTTTTTTCATTCAATTACTGGATTTTTGTATTTGCTTCAGAAGAGTAAATGTTCAGGTAGGACAGCTCACCTTCTCCTCATAAGCCCCTTGATCCAGTGACAAATGTGAACATTTTACATTAAATCACGAATTTCCCCTTTGCTCAGGTGGACCTCTGAATTTATTCTAATGTCTCTCAATTTTTTTGGACCAAAACAGAGACAAATAAGCTAAGTAGAAATTTCCCCACAGGGAGTGTGTGAAACAGGAGTATCCCTGACAAACCTGGAGCTCAGCTCTTTTAATCTGCCAGCACAAGAGGTACTCCGGCAAAATCCTACAGGGACATAATTTTCTGTTGTTCTTTGGAAGTATATAAACTCAGGATATTCAAGAACCAAACAGGTGCTAATTCATTCTACTTAACCTCTAGTTTTTGCTTCAATATGTCCCAGACTCCAGTAAAGCAGCAACAGGTTATTTTTAGCAAATACATTGTTTACTCTAAAAGGCATATAACTCTAAGGCAGGGGAGCTGGAACTTACTGTGTATTTTAATTAGTTGTCTCTTCAGTCCAAAGATGCTCTTGGCCCTGCAGCCACATTTGCACAAAACAACAGGTACTGCATACTGCATTTTTAAGTGGTAACTGCTTGCTCTTCCTACTTTCAAGAAAATTCAGGCTTCAAAAAACTTCATTGTTTTAGGATAACAGGACAAGAAAGAAGAGGTGCCATTTCTGAAAGAAAAAATAATTAAAAAAAAAAACCAAATTGAGACTGAAAATAAAAAATAAACTGTCTTTTAAAGCAACCCTGTAGGGTCATAATATCTAAAGAAATACATTCTGAAGAGACACTCTTCAGACATATATATATATATTTGTTAGGAACTACTGTAAAGCAATTTCCTAGAGCTAAAACTAACATCACAACTTGGGCTTGTTCCATTGTTGATTTATTTTTCATGAAGGACTACTGGATATATGTGACTTAGAGCTGTTGCTGCTTTTAGTTTTTTTTAGGATGGAAGCATAACCAAGAGTCATTATGCTCTTTACAGAACAAACATAAATGGTGAGGTTCTTGAATCCTTAACTCAAAAAGATCTACCTGTCTATCTTTCAAAAGCTTACCTGGAATAGCTCACCAGAGACTGTGTACAGACTGTGGAGCTCATTAGCTATTAAGGAAACTGAAGTTTGCAGAATCTGCAAAATCCAGATTTATCTGCCTTATATCTCACCTAACTGTAAAACAAAAGGAAGCAGCAATGTGGCAAGATGTTTTTAGAAAGGCAAACAGACACAGTACAAACCCCACCCCGAGACTGCACTGTTAAACTGAAAACAACCACAAAAAAAAACCCAGCAGAAGACATAGACAGCTGTTCACCACAACAGTTCTGCTGGCTAAAGGAAATAAACTGTGAAGTCAGCAGTTCTGAAAAGGTGAAATATGGGTGTATCCTAACTGAGCCAACTGAAACTGTGGCAAGCTAAGACGCTCCTTGAACTCCAGATAAGAACCTAGCCAGAAAACTGGTGGTCCCCATTGATAGAAGAGGGAAAAGACATGTAAACAAATAGCAGCATTGAATGGTGGAAGGGAAAGGTCAAGTCCCTTCCTTAATGCATTATTTCAGAAAAATAAAGGGAAAATTTTTTTCAAGTTCTGACTCAAGCAAAGGCCTCTCTTGGATGGAGGAAAGACACTGGTGAGATCTGAGAAAACATGGCCTGTAGACAATTCTTCAGATTTGAAATAGGTGAGTTCAGAAGTCCTGCACAGTGTCAGCAGTACTGAGTAACATGTTCTGTAGCTTTTGTAGGACCAGCTGCATTAATTTATGTGGCATTCTTTGTAGCAGTCATTATTTTTTGCCCTTAATAAAACCTATAGATTCTTCCCACAGTTAGTGACTATGTGTGCTAAAAAATCATGGTGCTTACCTCCAGGATGTTAGGGAAATTCTGATAGGTTTTTCCTATTTTGATACACATAACTTTGTCCTTAGAGTAGCTAATCGATTGTAGAGTCACTGCTGTGAGAAATAGGTTCCAGGGGAACACAGGGTGAATTCCTAACGATAGCTCACTCTCTGTTAATAAGATGTAATTTTTTTTTTCTTATCTGGGGCACTCAAGAAAGAGGAAGGATCCAGGATCATCGGTCATATATAAAATCTGACTGTTACTCTCTACTTCAGATGTTCCCCCTGCAAATTTATTCAGAAAAGACACAGTGAATGGGTATCAGGCTCTGAGTCATAGAAAAATGCCCCATCTGCAATACAAGACTTCAGAAAATTTCATAAGTGTAGCATGATACATACACAAAGTCTCTATAAGGGGAATTCAGTGTCATTACTCAATTTATCATTGACTGGGACCTCCACAGCAGATTTTTATTGCTGACTATTAGCAGTGATGTGAGTTTAAAGCTTGATGTAATGAAGAGGACTGATATAAAATGGTCATAGGTCTGTCAGGAGCACAAAATAGATTTATTAACACTTGTATTTAAGAATAGAGGTATGCCTTGAAAAGAAAGCATTTTCTTGTAGGACTGCTAGCAATTGCTAGGAAGGCTCATAGTTTAAGTTTTTGTAGAAAATAGCCATACATACTTTATGTTGTGTTATCTCTATTTTCACAGTCCACTTCAGATCAAAAGAGATGTGCCTGCACATCTTCTGGAGCATTTCTTGGGTCACAGAAGAAAGGAACAAACACTTCCTTGTAGATCCAAAAACTGCTTCTGGAAGAGCTCTAGGATCTCTAGGGACTTAGATAAAGACCATTCGTTCTCACATCCTGAAGGAAAAAGCTTTTTGTCTACTAGTTCCTCCTTTGCTGCAACCTGGCAGTGTCATTATGCTTCCTGTGTCTCTGAAATACTTTTGAGATTTCCTTTCAAAGATTTTATACAGTCAGTTAGGGTGGATGGGAACTGCACAGATTCCAATCCACTTCACTGAGATATGAAAAAAGCTGAAAGAGGTTGTGCAGTCCCAGCCAGTACCTCACAGATACTGTTAGTCTTATTCATCTTTTGCAGAAATACATCTATGTCCTCCCACAAAATGAAACCAACCAACCCAAATGTGCTTTAGGTCTGCACCCCTCATCACCACTGAGTGGCTGTGAATACACATCATCTCTAAATTCAGCCTCATGGTCTTCCACAGAGGACTAGACTATTGGCTAATGGAGAATTTCATACATTTAACATCAGTGTTTATAACATGCTCTATTTTAAGGAGGTGTGCAGTAAGAGTTTGCTAATGAATAAAACAGTGTCTTTATCTCCAGACTCTACAAGGTTTTTTTGTTCATAAATGCTGCAACACCCCTTTCTCTCCACATCATAAAGGAGGCACCATCTGTTGCAACACAAATGAGAGATGAGCTTTCCATGTGTTGTTTTCATCAATAATGTGGCACTCAGAATAGTTATTTTTTTAATGAACGCTCTTTTTGAGACTCTAAAGAGCAGCGAGGGCCTCTGAGACTGTTTCTGCCACTCCACAGATAAAAACAGCATTCCTATCATCAGTATATTCTTCTGCCCTGTGGAAAGCTTAATATGCTTTCTTTTCTCCTGTTGAATATGCTTTTCAACATTATTGATGATGCCTTCTATCCATCATGACATTTTTGTTACGTTAACTTCCCAAAATGTAGAGCAGCAAGGATGGCCTTGAATTTCTACATAAGAGGTTTTTTGTTTTCTAAACTCCTGGCCTACCTGGACAGTTCTATACATCTCCATCTTTGTCCTGTGAAAGAGGGAGTTTCTGTACATTACATAGGTCCCTACCACTAAAGAAGCATTTTCACCATATGAGGCTGAAGGTATGTGCAATAGTCCTAGAGCAGGGCATGAAGGATGCCTGAGGGTACAAAGCCTCCTGACACAGACCTGGGGAACAATAGAAAGGGGAGAGAGACAAACCTGTTGAAGTCTTATCCATTCTGCCTTTTAAGAACAGTCCTCAGAGCAACATGTCTGAAACCTTGCCCAGGTTTTGTCCAGTGGATTTAGTAAAATTTAGAAAGTCATGAACCGTGTTAACAGCTAAACAGTGTATGTGATCATAGTGCAATGGTCAAAACCATTTCCTTCACTCTAGCTTATTTAATGGTATGTACATTGCCTTTCAAACATGTATTTCAAAAAAAATCACTGTCAGCTTAGCAAAGAGAAGGTGAAAGGGTGATCTTACCAATGTATATAAATACCTGAAGGGAGGGTGCAAAGAGGATGGAGCCAGGCTATTTTCAGTGGTACCAAGTGGCAGGATATGAAACAGACACAAATTGAAACACAGGAGGTTCCCTCTGAACATCAGGAAACACTTCTTCCCTGTGAGGGTGACCAAGCACTGGCACAGGTTGCCCAGGGTGATTGTACAGTTTCTATCATTGGAGACATTGAAAAGTCATCTGGACACTGTCTTGGGCACTCTGCTCTAGGTGAATCTACTTGAGAAAGGAGGCTGGACCAAATAACATCCAGAGGTCCCTTCCAAACTCAGGTTTTCTGCAATTCTTGAGAGCTGTGTTTTGGTAAGCCTTGACCTAAGGAAAAAGTGAGTGTGTATGTGTGTTAATCCAGATAAATCTCTGGACAAAATAGTATGCAACTGAAAATTAATCTGAGAAAAAAAAAAAAAGATAGAAAAAAAAATAGACTGAAACTCCTATGACATTTACAAAACTCCTAAGTTTTAAATAAGACATACAGCCCATGAATAGTCATCCAGATGAAAGAGTCCAGATGAAATATATTGCATAGAACACTTTCCATCTGTTCCACACATAGTTGTTGAGTTATGTACAAAAGGAGAAAGTTACAAAGCTTTTCTCCTGCGCATTTTCACATCAGTGAAGATAAGGAATGATAAGAAATAAAGTGTATGAAAGGAAAAAAAATGAAAGTATTCACACTGGGGTAGAAAATATTTAAAAATTACTGCAGAAAAGTTTTCAGCTATCTTCAAAAGAAACAATCCATAGCATTCAGATCATATTTGCTGAGGGGATTTGTCTTGCTACAGAATAATCTCTTAGTTCCATTATTAATAATTGTTTATATTAACATAGGAAATCAAGACCAAAATCCTACTATGCTAGATCCTAGAATACCCAGGACAGAAAAGGATTCTTTCGCTTTGTAACAACCAGTCATTCATAACTCTTACAGCATGTAAAAATTTTAAGAGTAGGTTCCTTATTAAGGAAGAACAAAAACAATTTCAACAACTTTTTTTTCTTTCTTTCTAACATACTGCTTTTAAAAAGACTTCTCCAGTTACCATGAATCTGTTTCCTATTGTTTTAGAGAGCTATTTAAGATCCTATTCATCACTGTGATTGTTCATGAACCTGTGTGCCAGGATAATTCAAAGGAAAATGTTGTTGCATGATATTCTAAATTTTGTTCAATAATCATTAGTTGATGCTTTCTTTAACCACAGCTGATGCAATATAGAAGCTCTTTCCCTTCATGTACCTCCTTCAGTACTCTGGGTCCTTGATGAGTGCTTTACCAACTCTGTCCGGGTGAGAGTTCTTTGCCAGCCTAGAATTCAAATCTTTTCTATAGGCAGACTTTATCTGTGTTCAGAAACACAGCATCTCTGTTTGTCTTTGCAACAGATTTACAGCTTTTCCATCTGATTCCTGTCAAGAATCTGACAGAAGGCACTTATTTACAAAGTCCGCTATACCTACACTAGTCCTCACACAGATGACTTTCATGTGCTGTTGTTGGTCACACTATATAACCCCTTTCCTTTAAAGTTATTTTTCTGTATAATGCACATTCAGTGGGTCACATGGGTTTAAAACTGTGGCATCAATAAGGTGATAGTATTTCACTGCAATAGTTGTATCAGTTTTAAATGCACAATACTTAGTTTCACAGTAGTAAAAAACCAAAAGTATTGTAGTTTTATTAAGTATTACCACTGGGAAAATAATAGCATGTATTACTTACTTAAGTACTGCACTGGCAATACCTGTAGTAGTAGAAACTCCAAGGAGTGGATGTGGAGTCTTTGACCCTGGGACCCTGATTCACTTTCCAACAGTTTCTATACAAACAACAATTTTCTTATTAAGCTATATATCACTTTGGTTTGGCAACATGGAGAACTCAGTGAGTGCTGTGAATTAGGGAGGGTGTGAATTTTGAGTTCCTTTGCGCCACTTCCTTATCTGCTCATCACAAAGGTTAACTATGCTTGGGAGGATAGTCTGCTACCTCTTCTAACAGGGAAAGAGAGAGAAGTAGAGGTATCTCTGCTATACATATGTCAGTAATCAACTTCTAAATAATCTTTTCTTCCGCTGGTTGTACAGAGAGTCTGGGCCCCATGAGTATATCCCTTAAAGCACATACAGTTAATTCCAAATTAAATGTGGAGGAATTTGTCTATCCGGCAGTGATAAGAGTCAGAGCAGGTGGAAAGGAAAGGTATTACATCACTTGAAGTGGGAAGTAATCCCCCTAGGCTCTTTATAGTTGCTCTGGGTGAAGAGAGATTTCTGTAGAGTCGAGATCACAGCACGTGTCTAACTTACATGCTCTGAATCTCCCTTTGCAGAAGACTCTCCATCAGCAGTGCAGAAACCCAGGCACCTGCAGCTAGGTGAGATAGCTAGTTATGCTGAGAATGCCTTCACTTGGAGCCAGTGCAGAGTAAATTGCATACTGTAAATTCATGCTGTAGTTGATTGTGCACCAGCTTTCCACATAGACAAGTCATTCTTGGCAGAAAAGGAAACTGTGGACATGTTCCTTTGTAGACAGTGTTGCCATGTTAAACTCAGTTTTTTTACATTTTTCATCCATTGATTTCAAGGAATTTACAAAAATGGTTGAGCACAAGTACTGTTTTAAGAAACTGAGACTGTGAATGATACAAATTGATTCAGAAATTTTGTCAGAGACTTGGGACAACCCCCAAATGTCAGTCAGGATTTATTGTTATTATTCAGCTGACTCACTGAAACAAGGAAAATTAAGCAACACTTTGCAGCTTTTACTCCTTTGCAGGAAATTACATTTCCAGTATAATTAGTGCTGGATGTATGCTCTATGTAACTAATATTAGCCATATGAAAACCCAGAGGAGACCCTTATATATGATGAATTCCTTTGCCTACTTTTTTATACTACATTCCTGGCTTCCAAGAACAGTAAGGGTTCAGGATTGGCAAGATCTTACAGCTTCATGGAACAAAACCTTGAAATACTAACAATAGATGACAATTTGCGCAAGAGAATCTTGTCAACTAAGTTCAAATTAGATCATGAAATCAAAACAATGTGAATTCAAAACCAGAACAACAATTTTATATATACCTGTGCAAAACCATGGCTTAATTTGTGGGTGCAGTAGGCAATTTACAGTAAAGTAAAATTGTCCTTTCCATATCAGGCATGTAGAAATAAAGTAATGCCTGACTTTATACTCACCGAAACTTTTTGAAGAATTCAGTAGCATTCAAGAATCACTAAAGTAGAGAAGCTGAAGACCTAAATAGTCAAGAAAGAGAAAACAGTACAGCAATAAAGCCTTTCATTCCATCAACTGCTTGTCAACGTTATGCTGCTGTAACAATGACCAACAATGGCTTTGAAACTTTCACACCTTGCTCTTACAATGTGCTACACTTAATCACAGTGTAAGGACTGAAGAACTGCAGAAAAAGTACAACATGATAACACCAACACCACATATAGACTTCTGAAATAACACATAATTCCCCTCTTGTTAACACACTGAAATAAAGCTATCAGGAGCGCGAAAAGGGTGAATCCTTGCCCCCCTCCATGAGGACAGCTACTCATTGACACCATCAACTGCACGTTTTTCTATTAGAAAGTTAAAGTCACAAACAGAAAATCCTGAAGTTTTGTGCAGACTGGAAAGTTTCCTGAACTATTCTGCTTCCTTGCCTTCCTATGTCTTTCCTGCTTGCACTTAGGAATATATAAATTGAATCCCAAGTCACTCAGGTGGCCTACCTAAGGCAGGACAATTCTAAAAATAGGCTGACAGCTCTGAGCATTTTGTCTTATCTGCTATTAGTCTACAGAACTGTACTGAAGCAGGTTATTTTGAGAAGCTCCCACCTTGTTAGCATATCAAATGATAGATAACCACTAAACTTAAGAACTGAATCCAGTATAATTGTCACAGTGAAGACAGTTCTGCTGGTGTAAGTACAAGGTCTCTTTGTCTCCCTCATACTCAGTGTAGCTCATGACCTTCTGCAGAGAAAGCATTGCCAGGTTTTTTGGGTTTTTTTCTCCTAAACTTCTGATATTTGGACGTCTGTGGGCCTTCATGCAGTAAGAGCTACTGTTGCAGGAACACTCTGCAGAAAAGGAGCCTTTCAATTATCTTAGAGATGAAAAAGAGAAAGCCTTCATATGAATGTGAACTGTTGGTAAGCTCGCACTACCCTGACTGTTGAGGAGGCTGGAGGTACCTCTGGAGCTAGGAAACTTGGACTTCATTGTGGAAATTCATAGCTCAAAAAGTGGAGAAAAACAGGCTTTATTTTTTACAGGCATGTTATGATTTCTCTGCTATGAAGCAGGGCGCTTCTAGCATCTCCCTACTTTAAAATCTCAGTAAATGCCAGTGGCTGTGCAAGGTCCTTATCACAGAATACAAATGAAGTATGTTCTTTAGGTCAATACAGGCTAGAATTAAGTGGCTGCATCTCCACAGAGTCATCTTCTTGCTTACTGTAGTCCAATATGACCAACATGTTCCATAAGACCTAAAGAATTAGCCACATGTTTTCTGAATAGCATTTTATGGCACTTTATGAGCACAATGTTTTACTGTGTGAGAGTAGCAAGTGCAAAATAGCAAGATATCACAGAAACATTGGAGACAACGGCAATAATCAATATCCTTCTCAGGTTTTTTTTCTATGTTATGGTACATCACTGGTATCTGAATCACAAAGCTGCACTGCTCTTATCCAACAGTGCTTGATAAAGGATAGTTAATTCCCACTTATGCCTGCTACTTTTCCACTAAGCCAGAAGCAAATCTTCACCACTGACTCTGACATACCCCTAACCACAGTCTTGTATGCTTTTCTGCTCACCCTTTTCTAAGGTGAGCACAGCTGTTGGAGATTGGAAGCACACTAGCTCCATCTGCTGAATCTGCTTTTGCAGAGCTTTACCCAAATACCCGTGTCAGGTAGGAGATTTATTTGCATCAGCCAGATGATATTGAGAGATGAGTATTGAAAGCAAATAAGATTGTAACACAAGTCCCATTGTCAAAGCTGACTCAATACAAATACAGATACTAACAATGTAGTCTCAAAAACTATTTTGTACATATGTATTGTCCTTCATACTAAGAATAAATAGCTTAATTTCAAAAATTAATCAGTAGTCTTTCTAAGTATATCCTATTTTTGCTGAAATCCATTTATTTCAACACTCCTGTCATTACTGTGCAATTTTTTTGAACCAGACTTAGTAGATTTTCACCAGAAAAATAATCTTTATGTTCTGATAGCTCTAAAGGTAAGAAAATCACATAGGGTCAGTTAAGAAATGCGGAAATAAACTTTTAAATCAGAAGATTGTGTCCTTGTTATGTAAAATAGATTTTATGTCAAAATTAACATCTTCTTGTTACTCATGAAAATTTTGTAAATCAATCATCAAGGAAAAATAAGTGACAATTTTTCACCTCATACCCCCACCAAAGAAAATTGTCCAAGGTACTGTTAGGATGGGAATTTTGTATAGAAAACACTGAAATAGCTTCTATAAAGAAAATCTGGAGAAAAAAAAACCCAACAAAACCAAAACAAACAATGAAGAAAATAAAGAAAAATGCAAAGTAAACACAACAGATGAGTAGTTAAACGATGATTGCTCCTCCACTATTAAAATTTAAGAGGCCAGATTGAAAAAGAGAATAGACTAAATTCCAAAGTAAGGCTTCCAAGTGCCTCTTAATCATAGCATGAATCAACTGGAAGATACATTGGTCAGGTAAAAAAACCCCAACGTTACTAACATATTGTTTTTACATGCAATTGTTAATGAAACAATCTTAGTGTTTTTCTATGGAATTTAACATAAGGCCCCAAGATCTCTTTCAAGTGTGGGAGAATTTCAGTTGTCCTGGACTGCACAAGTCCTTGCTGCAAGTGTCCTCTACCCAAGCCCTGGCTGTCTGCTACCCCCAAGGGCAGCAAGAAATATCCAAAAGGGTTTGGACCTTAGGAAAAAAAAGCAGATGTGGCAACCACAAAGACAAAGAAAGCAGCATACACACACAAAAAAAATGAATAACAAAGTTTTGTACTGCTTCTGAGTAATACACTCTGAACAATAGACTCTTTTGAGGCTTGGTAAAGGTACGCGAAGTGCTTTGTTCCAGTATCATCCACCGGTGCACCTGTGGACTCACAGAGGCTATTAATATTAAACACACTCCTCATATAGCAGGTTGGATTATTAGCTCCTGCTATACTTGCTCAGGCTTCTAATTATCAACATCTTTGTTCTATGTCTTTTCTGTTAGCTGTGAGTCATGTCCCAGAAGGTGTGACGAGGAACTTTTTCCTGTGCTTGATCTTCTCAGCCAAATGTTAGGTAGCAGTTTGTAAATAAAGAAAAAAACCCTCCTTTTTTTTTTCCTTTTTTTTTTTTTTTTAAAAAGCATATTCTAGTGAAATGTTTGCTATTTTGTGAAGGCAAAGTCTGAAAGAAACTTTTCACAGACACTAATTTCACCATCCCTAGGACTACATGTATACTTGTCACACTCCAGCTGTTAATCTGGTGGAAAAATCTAGGGTATTCAATTACACAGTTAGCTAGCGTATTTTACTTAGCTATTGTGCTAATTCTAATACCAAGGAAGCTGCATGTGTGACTGTGGTGAAGTTTCTCAGCAATCTATGGGTGTTTCCTTTCATGAATATCTCCTATTTAAGACAGAACGTGATTCCACACAGTAGGAGAGACAGCTTGTCCTGAAAAGACAATACAGGTCCCTCAGGATGCAGTGAAGAGGAAGGAACAGGAAGGAAAAGGACAAAAACTAACATCAACCAGACATCAGAAAAGAACACATTAGAGTAAGTGCTTTAAATATTCCTTCTACCACTAGACTTTTCTACAGTTCACACAGGATGCCTGAAGTTTATTCCATCTTTCATGATTGCAAAGGTGGCAACAATCCCACAACATTACTAAAGGGGCTGACTTCACCCCCAAAATAGGTTCTGAGCTTTAAGGTGTTGCAAAGGCACAATGAATTTACCTTGCCATAATCCACAGACTGCAAAAGCTGTGTTCATCCCACAGCACCACAGACCATCGGGATAAAGGGTGAGAAAACACTTTTATTCTTGTACCACTTATGAGAAGATACACATGGGCTTAGCAGCTCTCAGCCACACAACCCTTCCCCTGGGGTCATAGCCTTTCTTTGCCAGGCCATGAGTTATATCAGCATTCAGGCTTGTCAGTATCCCAGCTGGGAAATAACTGATTGGAGCTGGATATATTTAAGCTCTAAACCTTTTTTTAAATAAAACTCTGGAATATATATTCAAAAGAAAGAAAAATAAATATTTAAAAAAAAAAAAGAAAAAGGGAAAAAAGAAAAGGAAAAATAAAAAGAAGAGAGGGAGTAGAGTAGTAGGTAGACTCTGTTAAGATAGAGGAGTGATTTATTTTGCTTTTGCCTCTGCCTGTTTTCAATAGCAATCAAGCTGTAAGTAGGTTACCAGGCTGTGACTGTTTTGTTTTGTCTGATTATTGAAGTAGAAGAAGCTTCTAGTTGGGTAAGAATAAACAGTTCAAGCAATGTGGTCTAGTTTTTCTTTTTGTGTTTTACCTTGAGGGGGTTTTTTTATGCTTCTCCATTTTGCACATTTATATCCTAGGCCTTCCCAGAAATTTGTGTTGATTTTATGTTCTTGAAGATTTTTCTACAATCAGTAGAATTTCTGCAGTAATAATATTTAAAGACCTAGCTTTTTAAGGAAGGACAGTCAAGCTCTACTCAGTCTGCCTCTGCCTCCCCCAGCTGATTAAAATTATGACTGAGACAAAAAAACTTAAGAATTCTACAGGAAAAGAAATGATGACCCTTTTCCTAGAATGTTGTTAAAAACTCATTAAAAATGGGTCTGTTTTAATAATTACATTTCCAAGATGGAGGAAAATGTTATTTAGGAGACTACTTGAATCAATGCTGAAGTCAAAGTGACAGTTTGGATGGGGTGGGAAATCAGTGTCTGGTAAGGGCATGTGGAAAGGAGAAATAAACATAGAATCAATATAGCTTATGAGCAATCAATTTGCTGCGAATGACTAAGAAATGCTAAGATCTTGATGAAAAAATAATCTATCTCTATCCCAAAGAGAACTAAAGTTTGTAAAAAGGATTTTAAAAGTATTCGAAGAACAAAATAAAAAAAAATGATAGAAATTGAAGAAAAAGACCACACATGCAGTGAGGACTTGGGAAGTACAATCATGTTCACAATTAATGGGTTTGTTTCTTTAATGTTTCTATTTTTTTTCCCCTTGGTAGTATTTTCTGC
Source organism: Actenoides hombroni (assembly GCA_024336885.1). Classification (NCBI taxonomy): domain Eukaryota; kingdom Metazoa; phylum Chordata; class Aves; order Coraciiformes; family Alcedinidae; genus Actenoides; species Actenoides hombroni. The sequence goes on along the minus strand of WUAM01000179.1, from coordinate 20,684,297 downwards.
TTCTACTCCAAGCGTCATAGAGTGCTTTTCTCCATTAAAAAATCAGCAAAACTGTTAAAATATTTATCCTTAGTGAACAAATAGATAAGTAAAACTATGGGCATCACAGGGACAACGGCAAAAACTGCTGAATAAATTAGCAGGATGAATGAACTAGATTAGTATTTGAGTGAACACTTAAAAAAAAAAAAATTCTGAGCAAGGTTTTAGTGATGGAAACCAAGTTCAGGCTTGGCATAATTCCTTGCACCAAGTGCAGGAATAAAGGACCTGGTATGATATACCTAATAAAAAAACAATTCCATGTAAGCTCCCATATGATGCAGCACTAAGAAAGGGCTGGCAATCATGTGATACTTAAATTAGTAATAGGTATATGAGAAAAGAAATTAATGTATTTTTAGTTATGCCAAGACTGATACTAATATTATATAACTGTGTACAGTTTAAGTGTCTTCACAGTAAAAAGGTAGCTAGGAAATCTCTAGATGAAAGCCATGTAAATGGTTTAAAGGCTGGGGAAATTGCCTTGCAGTGAGAGTTTGCGAGCCCCATCTGTTCAACTCAAAAATAGGGGCTTGGGTGGTGGCTTGATTACTGCTTGCAAGTACCTTCACAACAATAAATTATGTATTAAAAGGATATTTAATATTATAGAGTCATAATAAGAACATATGGACAGAAAGTAATGCCAGACATTTCTGGCATGACATTTTTCCAGCAATGAAGATGATTAATCATTATAGAGAAATCCTAAGGGAAATGTCGAATTTGCAATTGTTTCATGTCTTTGTATCAAGATTAAATTTCTCTCCTGGAGATACACATTTGTTAAATGCAACCTGTTTGGTGTTAATTAGGTGAAAGAAAATAGTTAAAGATACTGCAATGTCTATAAATCCTGCAGATCTATACACCAGGACTAGACCTGTACAATATCTCTAAGGTACAGAGAAAAGTTCTTCATGCATTGCAAAAGAGTTTTCTCCCCTGAAATAGGTTAATAGAACCTACATGGATATATATGGCTATACTCATGCTTCTTTTGGGATGTCCAAGAATGCTGGGCAATGCTAACAATTCTCATACAGTACCAATAAGTTCCAGCACATTTTGTGGTAGAGTGACTTCCCTTTTTCCATTGTGAACCTCCAAGTCTCACTGCCTTCATAATAGAACATGTTTTATCAGTGAATATATAGCAAATTTTCAGTCTGGAGTTTTAGTAATCTTCGAACCTCAGCAGATGAAGATAGCTCATTTGCTGGTTACATGAATTTTATGGAAAGTTAGCAACTGTCCCTTATAACTTTCATTTTTATGTGTATGCAGGGGTTTTTTGTGTGCCCTTCTGCTTCACAGCAGAGCCTTGTTCTAGGATTGCTCCAAAGACCAGAAACTACTCTGCTGCCTCAAGACCTCTGGATTCTGCAGATGAAAAAGCTGGAGCTATTCATACGCATTTTCAAGTCATCCAGAGCTCCAGTGGAAACTCTTGATGCCGACTGTGTTTGATAATCAGCCCTCAAATGCTGGTCTTCACATCTTGTTAACATAGAATAAGGGTTATTAAATGCATTTCCAGTATGGATCCTGTGTTAATGGACAGAATTCTCTAAAACACACCAGTCACTCAAATGAGTGCTCAATATCTCAAATATCTTTGCAGTATCTTTGCCAATGCACAAGGCTTGCTTCGAAAAGAAATGCTGATGACTGGACTAACTGTGATGTAGCTGATACAGATGAGAATTGCCTTTCTTCAGACTACCATTGGCAAGAAATTCAAATACACAGCTTGTCTTAGAGAAAAGTAGGTGAAAACTAGGAGACTGTCTCTCTGACAACAAAAGGAAGAATTTAAATCTTCTACTGTCAGATTGTTTTTTAATAGATGCAGTGTTCAACACTGTCCATGTGAACAAGGTAGAACACACAGTGACTTGCATAGAGCAGCATACCTCTTGTGTCTTCCCTGAACTCTTTAAAGAATTCAGAGTGCTGTGTATGTGGAGTTGGCTGCAGTACAGCTGATTTTGGTAGCTACAAGAGGAATAGGAGAATCCAGAGAAGAAAAGTAAACAGAATCACCTAGATGAGAGGACTAAGGTAGTGAAAAGAGTGATCACAGAGTTGTACAGCTAAATAAATGGTGTGTTTTAGAAATGACTTGGAAGGGGTATACACCCCTCCAATATATATCGAGTCAGATATAAAGCTATGTACTGCCCAGCAAAAGGTATGAAAAATTCTGAGTCTGTCATTTTGAAAGGAAAGCGTTAGAGTGCATGGGAGACATAAGACACTGTGAATATACAGAATAGCCTCTTTTTAAAGCCTTGCTAGTATAAAGTGCTGGTGCTCTGGTTCAGTTAGCTTAAAAAGACAACTTTCTGGTTTTCCTTGCATGCAGAAAACAAGAAAGCTGCCCCAGGGAGAACTAGTGCATTCCTTGTTCTGCTTGCTTCAAGCAAAGCTTAGTTAGTTAACTGGGCTTCCAAGGATGTGGAACACACCAGTGGGAAATTACACTATACAATCATGTTGCAGGAACACAGCCAGCCCTGCAGCATCTGTCTTTTCCTAAATTTTGCTAAAGCCAATTAAATTCCCTCATAACCAGCTGGTCCCAATGTGACCATACACTGACTCAATCAATGCAAGCTGAGCTTCACGCATTGGGGCAAGACAGCTTTAATTTCCAACTCTTGCACAACTTGCTCAGAGTAGCCTCATTGTTGGTCCCATGGGATTCCTTCACCAAAATGCCATTGCCTTCAGGGTAAGGCCAAAGCTGTTCTCAGAATGTCTGTGCTCTTATTTTGTGTTTTACTGTGTGATCCAGATAACCTCATGTACACAGCCAAAAATACCTGGTTCTTCCTATGTTGCAATTATGGTTGTCATGTTGATGTCAACATCTCCCAGTAAATTCTAGACTGTATGTGCTTTCACAGTGCTTAGAGCCTGCAAAGCCTTCTTTTTCAAAGCAGTCCCTGGCATATGAACCCTCCTACTCATGAGAGCAAGAGTTGGACTGACTGATCAACCTCAGCCTGAACAATTTTCACTTCAGGTGACTTTCTAAAATGTCTTTATATATTTCTGCTGGTTATGATCCCTTGCCCTTTGGCCTACCATCTTTTCAAAGGCACATAAATACCATTTGCAAAGGTGCTGCCTGGTGTTTTATTTCCTAGAAGACAGAGTTATTGAGACCAGAAGGCAAAATAATATGGTATCATGGTTCCATTGTTTTCTGCTTCTGTGTATCAATCAAGACCACACAGTGAAGAAAATTTTATAGTACAGTAATTTTCATGAAAGTCATAGTCATACATTGATGAGGCAGTTGACAGATATGTAAGTGAATTATAGTCTGGCAAGGGATGAAGCTATTAAAGGCAAAATGTCCTCCAAGTCATCCCTAAGGATCAGCAGGTTTTATACCCGACAGCTTTTCCTTAGTTAATGGTGTTTCAGTGGGAATTACAGGAGTCCAATATGCTTTACAGTACTTTTTATTTCACATTTGAAGTGCTGCACCTAGTCAGTGTGGGTTAGGGGGTGGAGGAAGGAAAGAAAAGGAATACGAGAAGCAATATTCTTTTGAAATTGTGAAGTGAAACAGCTTTTTTCATCCATATAACTCAGTCTACAATCTGTATATACCCCAAGCTGAGTAATTACTATAAAAACATTCACCTGATACGAATTTATCATCATTGCCAAATGAAAACTGTTGTAGCAGGATTTGTTGTGATGGGGGGAAATATAAATTGCTGGCATTTTTTTTTTTTATTCCATGCAAACACATTTTATTTTACCTTTTCATCTGCAGTTCATAATAGCATCAGTGATCAATATATTTTTATGACAGGAATTATATTTTATATAGAGACAGGTCTACCTTGCTAACTTCCTACACGAACTCATCAACATTTTTATAATCTACCAGCTCTTGCCAGAATGCAGAAATGCCCTGTAAAGATAATGTTTTAGTTTGGTTCTGTTTCATAGCCAAGTCTGGAGGGAAAAAAAACCCTCTGTCTTACTAAATCATGATCAGTCTTGTTTACTGAACTCTGAGAGGTGCTGTAAGACCTCAGAAAAATTATAAACTCATACAAAACTAATGTTATTTGTAAACATTCTTGTTATTTATTACCTTTTACCCAAAAAAATATTCTTCACAGAAAGCATAAGGGATGATTCCATGTCCTAAAAGCACGCACCCTGAATATGAACATGATGAATAGTCAATGCTGCATGTCAAAGCATGAAAGGGAAAGTTTAAAGAGGCCCATATGGTTGTTCATGGTGTAACCATTATTGTTTATATAGGTGTATATACATATAGATGATATATCAAAAGTCTATGCATTATACACACACACACACACACACATATTTGTGTGTAATTAACATGCCCATGACCTACTTAAGATATTCTGAGGCATGGTTTCATTTCAGAAGAGATTATCTGCCTTTGTTTCCAAATAGCATGAATCCACTCTTACTTTTTCAAACCTTCCTATATAATCCAAATAACCACAAGTATTTTTAAAATGTATTTTAATGTATTTTTGCTAGCTTGAATGCAGTGATATTTACATGGGTCAGAAGAGAAAACACCACAGCAACAATCTATTTGTTTGTTCCTCCAGTTTGGAAAAGACTGACTTGCTTGAAGAAGACCATTTCTTTGAAAAAAAATATTTTAAGCTATGGTATAGAGATATGAGAGCAAAATAAGTGGCTCTCTTTTGTGTCAGTTCATTGTTTGGCCTTGTAATTCTCAGCCTGCGGTGCCTCTTTTTATGCACAAATGTTTGTGAATGAAGGTCCTCAGCTTCTGCTGATGCTCACCAGACATCCCCTTGTTCACCAGCAGTGTGGTTTGGATTGTCTATGTGCAATGTATTTCCTATGAAAAAGAGCAGCTCTTTTCCACAGGCAACTAATTATTCCTGTGACAACATAAACCCATTGTCCCAGAGCTGGAGGCTTTGCTCTTCACTTTTAACCTTACACCATCCTGAAGATTTTGGGAACTATAGTGATTCTGTTTCTTATTCAAACAGAAATTGTTTCTCTCATATTACTGTGCCTTTTTCTTATGTTCCATTTTTGATCAAAGTCACATAAGCTTTCTGAGCAACAGAATAGGGAAACAGGGAATTGTGCTGCCAGCAGAGAAAGCAGCAGGCAAGTAAACAGATCTTTCCTCCTTACACTGTGGTACACAGCATTAGCTGTGAGCCCTCAAGAAGTAAGAGCAGCTGTGGGAAAAGCAGTGACACTTTTGCCATCGTGATAAAAGAGAGCTTGAGGCTGAGCTTGCAGACCTGCATTACCATGGACAGAAACAACTGGGACCGCTGAAAACACTGCCAACCAACCAGCAAGTTCAGCCTCTTGTTTTTTGTTCTTGTGCATTTATTTTTATTTTTTTTTTATTAGCAGGAAAGGCAACAATATGACAAAAGTGTATTTTAATATCATGTAATTACATTTCTATGATATCACTAGATGTCTCAGTATAACTGTAAATTTTACCCAAGATGTGAACAATATGGTCATTAAAGAGCTTCCTAACTGTTTTGGATTACTTCTGGTATCTTGTAAATCTGCTGAAAATAAAATGCTCTCAGGACAAAAGTTCACTGATAATATACAGCATATCCCACATGGACTTCTACCTACTCTACTGAGTTCTCATTTACAATGACATTAGGAAGAATATTTTCCTCTGCTGAACTCCACATGCTATTTCCATCATTCTCATTAAAGTTGTGTTTTCACTGATAGGATATCATCGATGGTATTTCTTCTAATCACTACAGTTCATTGTAAATATTATACTTACATAAATGGTTGCCATCATGATGTGAAAGTTCAGAGCACAAACCACACATAGCAGGTTTTGACTGTAACTCCACCTACACATGACTGTGTCCTTTCTCAGTGAGGAACACCAAACACGCAGCACTCATAAGGAATGGCCCAGATCTAATGAAGGCAATAGGCTCCATCTTGCCAAAGGTAGGTTGTTTCCTGTCTTTTGTCCACCTTAATCACGAGTCAGTTCAGCAGTGAAAAAGCAAAGGAAAGCATTTCAGCTCTCTTACACCCTTGCTTTGGATCTCTTCAGGGAAGTGCTTTAAGAGGTCCTTCAAGAGGTGCACAAGCTAAAAGACACTCGACAGCTCTGCCAGTAGGCCTGGATTTGTCAAACAAGTCTGAAGAAATGAGTGGGAAATACCAGCCTCAGCTTTGGATGTTTGGATTTTCTTAGGGTTTTTTTTTTCATTTTTCACTTTCTTCAAGCCTGTTAACTTATACAATATATTATAATTTTAATTCCAAACTGAAATCATCTTTTCAAATTAGTGACAGAATTTATATGCTCTCCTTTTTCCAGTGAGCAATAAATCTCTTGTAGTGACCTTCTAGTAAAATTCTATTTGTTTATTATTATTCCTTAGTTCAGGACAGAAAGAAGTAGACTTTACTTTAGAAACCTGTTTCTTTCACAATTTTTCAAGGATTTAGTAATAGACAAATTCTTTTTCTTCATTCCCGGATTGGATCTTATGTCTAAGGATAGAAAACTAGCCAAATCCCTAGTGTATTCTAAAATTATTTTGTTTACTTCCAGGTCTATAATAAATGTGTGCCAAAGTTGTCAAGGTGTCTTCCAAACTGAGACCAGAATCAGGATTGGGTTTTTTTGACAGTCAATGTTTTATTCACCTTCCACAAAGATCATGAGTTGCTGAGGTAATGTTCCAACATGTGTCATATTGCAGAGGTTACATAGTTAGTTCCCTTGTGTCAAATTTCAGATTGATATACTGGGTAACAGGCCAGGGCCTGTTGTCAATGCACATACTAAGGCCACGTGTTACATTAGGTGTGAAAGATCTAAGCAGAAGGTATCTTCTTCCAAGAAAAATATACATGATGTTAACGAATATTTGCACAACTTTGGCATCCGAGCTATTGCACTGGGTCACCAAGAACCCTTACAAAGGGGATTTCTTCCACCACATCATTAAAATTTAGCCAACTCATCTAACTGAACTCTTGTGATATAGGATATGCATTTGAGTCATGAGCTTAGAGCAGCTTAAATTAGAGTGAGTAAATGCCTGGAGCAAGAGAGGTACATAAACAACCAGCATCTACTTTGCAGCAAGATCTTAAAATCCAAAAGAAATCAACATGTCTTTCAAAACAGGAATGGTTTTGCTGTCTATTCAGTCCTGTTAATCATATTTCTCATTTATGATGATCTTCATCTTACATCATTTATATAGATGCATAATTAAGGCAGAGATGTACTTCTCTCCCTCCATTTCTAATGCCAGTTTCTTTAGGATTGCTCTAAAAATCCTTCACCATCCCTTTTACTGCACCACAGTTTCTGTTGCATTCAATCAGGAAGACATGTCCTCTTTGCATGACTATTATGATCGGTCTGTCACTTTCCAGCAATATTTTTTCAGGATTCCATGACCTTTTCCAATGAAGTAAAAATAGAATCACGAATTACTATCCTCAGATCAAATTACTTTGAACATATCTAGGCAACATTTCTGCACAGTCTCTGTCCTATCTACATCTATTACTGTGTTCAAGTCTCAAATCCTTTTTTTTTTTTTTTTTAAAGAAATCAGTGCTGTCAAAACCTATCCTAAAGCTGCATTTGTGAGTTCAGTTGCTGTACAACACCCCTTTCAGTAACACAAAGAAGAGTTAGCAGCAGAAGGTATAGTGCTAAAAATCCTAAACTTGCTAGAAGCTCCACAAAACGCCACATGGCGTGAGTAAAAGAAACTGCACTACTATGCAACATTATTTTTTCCCATTTCAGGTCTCACAGTCTCAATGTTTACTCTGGTTTTCCTAACAGACTACTTCTGGTTTAGAGTTATTCTGCTCAGTCCTTTTCTTCCACAGAAATAAAATTTATGCATAAATTATAAATTATGTTACATTGAAGAAAGGAAAAGGCTTTTAGTGTAGCTATTATGAATTTTTTTGTGCTGGATACTGAGTTGTTCCAATATCAAAGAACAGGAAATAAAAATATTAAAACCAGGAACATAACAATTTCACAGCAAGGACATTCACAATTAATGCCAGAGCACAAGTACAAGTCATTGCTTCTTTATTACAGGCAACATGAGAGCACAGTGTCATCAGAGATGTATCTGACATCTTTAGTGAAGTTATACATCAGCACTACTTAAATACCATTTTTGCAATTGCTCTTAGTTTCAATGTTCATTTAATATGATCATTGACTTTGGACTGAGACAGCAATTTCCATTTGTTATAAGGCTCTAATAGCTTTAATCAGATTAATTTTCCCTGCTATTAAAAAAAAAAAATCTATTCATTCTAAAGGAAAGAAAAAATCCATCCTCATTTAGTCTAGGAGACTGTGATTCCAGTAATGTTTTGTATCAAAGCACCTTTTCACTATTCACCAGGAATTTAACTGTTACATAATATAACTTTTATACTGGACACAAAAATTTTGTTTATTTAATTTTCTTAACTGGATTATTGACACAGTAGAAATTAGAGATGAATCAAGGATACTTAAAAGGAACTGGTCAAGAACCCAAGGGATAAGGTTTAACTTCCATCTTGTACTTCAGAGGGACACTGTTCAGAGTACCAGGATGAGCAGCTGCCTTCCAGAGCACAAAAATATCCAGCAAACAATAAATCAGACATGATCTCAAAATTTCATGTAATTCCCTATCCAGGGAGTAGTGAGTCTGTGTGAAGATATTCAGCTTTGTCTTGGACCAGAAAGGTAGCTGTTTCTTTTTATTTTCTTTCAATAAGGGAAACACCAGATCTCTGCAACCAACTTAAGGCTTCTTGATACAAAAGAACGCAAGTGACTGAAGAATTTCCATAACAGAAAGAAAATCCAAGAAGGTAACAAACACAGTAAAATGTAGCAAGGATTCTTCCAGGATTGTAGAGAGGAAGATGTGAGGTGTATATAATACACTCCTAGATTGTGCCTCTGAGAACACACTGGAAAGCAGACAGCTTGCAAACTCCCATTGTCCTTTACATAAATATAGGCAAAAGAGAAGAAAAGCTATGAAGAGTCTGTCATTTGTGCAGTGACCAAAAGACAAGCTAAATATATGGGAAATGTTTGAAACAGCACAATTTTAGGACAATAATTTATTGGTTCTTTCAAACTTGCTTTGGATGTAGCAAAAAACTAAAATTAAATGACTGATGTGAACACATGCATTTGTGGAGGGATATTTATTTGTGGTTATCTGAAAGATATCTGAAAAATAACTGAATACACAGCTTATGCTTGTTATGGGCCAGCACAGTTTCCTGTTAAAATTTTTCTTCACGTGCTAAATGTCACTAATTTAAGTACTGAATTGATATAATCTTTCTCAGGTGTAAGAATTGGCATTAAGACATTTACTAGGTGGAATGCTATTGGAGAGCACTAGAGGTGGGTATGGGGCTGAACATGGACACTTGTGAGGGTTGTCCTATGACCTCTGTGAAAGCTAAATCTGTGGAAGATAAATCACCCTGATTGCACTTGCTCTGTTCAAACACTGCAAGAATACAAGCTTTCCAGTTTACCTCATGGCTTTTTGAGACCAGAAGAGAAGGTAATTAATACAATTTCAATGGAGGATACCATTACTATTATGGTAATACTGCTATGGTATTAGACCAGATACCTTTGGTCTAATTGATGCCTATCTAAATGAATCTGAATCAATTCGTTTCAACTCATATTTAGCTCTGAACTCAGTTACTTTTTTTCAAGACCTAAAGAAGGAGCTGTGTGTTGAAAAGCTTTTTTTATGAAATACAAATTATACAAAAAATGCAAACTCTTCCTCCAGGCTTCCATTGCTTATATCTTCAGACCACAGAGCAGAATGTGTGTTCATTACACTAAGGCTATGCTGACAACAAGCACGTGTCAGGAATATGACAAACCATGTCTTAGAGGACAGTCTCCACCCCTGCATGGTGTCACACTTTCAGATCACTGTCAGGACAGAGCTTGCATCTGATGTTGAGGGTAGCTTTGGAGAGATCCCCAAAAGTCAGACTGCACATGCTCATAATGTTTTGCCATGGGCATCTTTGCTGAAGAAATGGTGAGGAGGCACTCATCATCTTTCAGTAAGTAGGTCAGTCATTAAAAATCATTCGTTCCTGAACATCTCTTAACATAGGAAAACAAAAGCATAAGAATATCAGAGTTGTATTCATCTGCTCTACTCGGATATGGGGTCTGAAGTAGAGAAAAGGAGTTTTCAAATTCAAGTGTTATTTCTGAGTTATAGTATCTAAAATTGTTGGAAGAGGAGTCAGAAAATAATATAACGGATATTTGAATACAATTAAAGGGAGATTTATACACACACTTCTATAGAGTTATGAATACTAGATTATATTCTAAACTATCTGACCTAAGGTAATAGAATTAATTTATCTTCACTCACAATGCTACTGTTAATTTAGGTATTAGTCTATCTGATTTGGTCTGGTGAAGTCTAGAGCAAGTATATAAGTACAATACCAGGAAAGCGTTCTTCCAAACATAGCTTTGGGTGCCCTTCTGAGAATCTGTCAAGGTTTAGGGTCAGGGCCACACACTAAACCTATAACAGACGCTCTCTGTCAACCCCTCTCCCTCCCCAAAAGGAGAAAGGGAATAAGGAAGAGAGATTTATCAATTAGAAAAGAAAGCTAGATCAGCTTTAATGAAAATAATAACAATAAAATAGAATATATATAAATATACACAAAACTAGTATCAAACCCAACAATTCAATGCAATTACATCACCATCACTACTGATGCTCTGGGCAGGCACTGAGGAAGTCCCAGACTGGACTCAGCAGCAGATAGGAACCGGATTCAGGAGATGGATTCTGGAACTGGATTCAGAAACACATGGATCAGGATCAAAGGCAGAATGGATGGAGTTCTCTTTAGATGCCAGCCATTGAAGAAGAGCTTGACCCTTGTGCTCCCTCAGCTTTATACTGACTATGCTGTATATGGGATGGAATACCTCATTGGTCAGTTTTGGGTCACCTGTCCTGTCTGCTCCTCCCTGCAGGTGCAGCCTATTACTTCCTGCACCCCCCAATGTAGTACACAAGATCTAGCAGTGGCCTTGGTCTGCATACCAAGCCTTGGTAGTAGCTCTAAACATGGGGTGTTATCACTGCTAGAAGCAGACACTGTCTGAAAACAAGTCATTAACTTCAGAAAGTGCAGTCAATTAGAAGAGGCTGAGCTGAAAAATAAAGTCATTGAACAGAATTGTTCTGTTCTAACTCAAACCAGAACAGAATTTTGCAATATAACAAGAATGCCGCATGGCACCATGAGACTAGCAAAGCAAATTGCTGAGGACAATGGAACAAGGATTTGTATTATTTTCTTCAGAAACAAAGGAAGGAAAATGGAAGTTTATTATTCCCAATTTTGGTTTCAGCTATGTGGGATTTTAGCCAATAACTGATGTCATTTGTGGTAAATAATACTTCTGTTTTTTCATAATCTTTTGAATGAAACAAAACATTCTGAACAGATTGCACACATACCAAGTTCTGGAACAAAAGTGCATGAGAGTAGGAAGGTAAAATGTAGTCAATAATCTTAATTTGGCTTATTTCACTTCATGACAGAACACATAAGCAATTTGATCCATGAAGGGTGGTTGCTATTTTTCCTTCAATTAGAGAAAGTATCCAGCTAATGCATGTATCATCATTAAGCTCTTTCTCTTGCAATTAAGGTAATAGTGGTCCTTTCTGGCTAAGACGTTTTTCAGTATTCGGTCAATAGAAACAGCCCTTAAAAACTCTTATATCTCTGTGTGAAATGACAAAACATTTGTAGCCAGGTTCAATTACAGCTTACAGGAGTAAAAAATATCACTAAATGCAGATGTTATTATCAATACGAAATGTCATGTTAAGAAAAAAGTCTTTGGGGACTTAGTAAAACTCTTGAAAATACAGCTCACTATGAAGTTAAGCAAAAAAAAAAAAAAAAAAAAAAAAATTCGACTACTTTGGCTTTATACTATTTCCCTGCAGGTATATATTGGATGAAGACAGTTGGTTACAGGAGTTTAATAGTCCCACTCAAGATGGCTGCTAGGGAGAGTAGAGAACAAAGGCTGACATCAGCTAAAGATTTAGGAGCGTTGGATAGAATAAAGTACCTCTATGAATCAGGGCAGATAAACTGTTTGAAGGAGAGAAGATGAAATGAATGACTCTGGAATGAAATTCTAAAACCAAGTTATGGTATGGCAAGGTATTCTGGACCATAAGATACAGTACAGCAAAGACAGATGGTAGGAAATCTCCAAGATGGGACAATAGGATTTGTGGCTAGGGGCTGAGGCTATAAATCCTACAATAAGCAGATATACCAAGTTGGCTGAAGGTAAACCTATAAAGTGTGTTATGATATGTTTGGTGTTATTGAGCATCAGATGCTCTGCAGGAAGTATAGGTTGCAATAGGAAAGACTTACTGTCATCATAGACCTGATAAAGGAGTGGAGAATAAATGCAGAGAAATATTATAGGGTTTTTCAAACGATATTGCTCCTGAAGTATGTCCTGGAAGGTCAGATATGGTGGCTGTAAAAAGAGGAGAGGACTTTACTGTTAACTTTTCTGTGATACAAGACAAGAACCTTTAGTTAAGAGTGTGAGAAAAGATTGACCAATTTAGGATCATTATGTCCCAAACTTGTAAAAGAATGTGGCTTATGGAAAAAGGCAGCACAGCACGAGTAATCTTGGTGCATTGTGTGCACTGCCAGTGGTATCACAAGAATATGACATTGAATAGCAATGAACTCTGTTGTGAAACTCTGTATTCCACAGAGAGCATGTTAATGAGTCTCTCTAAAACACTGAGGAAGAGGATTACAGACTAAACTTTCTGATAGGTTTGTCTGTTAATCTTGCTTTAGTTAATTCTTGCTTATTCTTAGATCCTAACTGATGGAGAGGAATAATAATAATGATAATAATATTCTACGTAGGTTTAAAAGTACAATTTTGTTGTTTGATAGTACTCTAGTAAATTTTAGTCTGTGATTATGATGAAAATGAAAACTTAACAACATCAGCTATTACCATCAAACTGTAATGAGAGGCAGCATGATTTCCCTATAATACTAAAAGTAATGATTGCAATATCTCAAATATATGAGTAATGATGATGACTGTTTATTATTTTTGTGCTTATATTTAACAAAAACTGACGAGTTTTTACTGAGTTCTTTAATTTTGCAGACTGAGGTATTGATACTATGTCTTGACTGTCTGATTAGATCCCTGAGGCAGCATAAAGCACTGCAGCTCTATTGATGCATAAGATTTAACATAAATATATCATCCCACAAGTCTGAAGGCTTTTTGCTTGAGTATGACATCTCCGTCCTACTGTGTGATATTCCCACATGTCATATAATGGGGAAAATGAACTTTGGGGGTAAGACAGAGTCTAGATATTCTTCAAAGTCTCAGATGTTGGCTCCTATCAGGGGCAGAGCCTCAAACATAAATGGTAGGAGTTATACTCAGATTGAGAATATGTTTTGTATTTTTGTCATCCTCAGTCATTTATCAATAAGTTGACTTGAGATCAGAGAGGAATTTCTCCCATAGCTGACAGACAAGCATGCATCCACCAGACTTTAAATTACGACATCTGATGATTTTCTACTAATCATTATTTGCCTACTTTGAAAAGATCATGATCAATAATAAAAATAACTTTTAGTCACCCCTTCTGACCAGTCATGTAACTCTTGCTAGTTTTGTGTAGTCACAATAGGTTTTTTTCTCCAGATCAAAATATAACTCTGTCAGCTACCAGAGGACATTACCTCTGGTAGCATATTTCTTTTATATACTTTCAAATTTCACTTCTTTAAAGGATAATGATTTTTTCCTTGAACTTATTATCTGATAGTTTGGGGGGGTGAGGATTTTACATAAATATTTGTTTTCAATAAGATGATCCTTCCATCAGTGGAAAGAAATCACAGACTCATAGAATCATAGAACGGTTTGGGTTGGAAGGGACCTTAGAGACCATGTAGTTCCAGCCCCTCTCCCATGGCAGGGACACCTCCCACTAGAACAGGTTGCTCAAGGCCCCATCCAACCTGGATTTGAACACATCCAGTGATGGACCACCCATAACTTCCCTGGGCAACCTGTTCTAGTGTCTCACCACCCTCAAATGAGTCCTCAAAGACAGACAGGTGGTATACGTCTTATTGTGATGTGGCCTTTCTTGAGTGGAAAACTTATTTAATTTCATGAAACTTTTAACTCCTCTGAAACCAACTTTTCAAAGTAGAGCTGATAAGACTGAAGAAGCTTAAATGGCAAGCTGGTTTTTTTCACAGACATTTCCTTCTAATGTAATTATTTCCTGATTCATCACCCCTAAGCAAGTTAATGCAAGAAGAAGGAAAAAAAAAGGTTTACATATAAAGATTTACTTCTAATAATTCTTACTTTTCAAATTATTGTTGGAATTACAATGTCCTTTACTATCATCTCTAAATTATTTAAAGCTAAGCAATCTAAATTCTTCTTACTAAATTTTATAGAGCATAGAAGTTTCCTGTTGAATGCTTTTGTGGTCAAATAATGTATCTCAGGCTAAGTGAATAAAATTAATTTTAATGCAATAATACAAAGGCAATATCTAGGAAAAGTATCTGGAGTGTCTTGCATTATGTATTTACCTATGAATATTGTAAAAGTTAAGTCGGTAAAATAAATTTCTTATTTTTGTTAAAAAATTCTCAAAACTCTCAATAATTTTTGTTACATTTTTCACATGACACTAAAGTCAAAACCAGTAAGTGTTCTTCCAATACATGTTTACTTACAGCAGAATTAACTTCTCTTCTTTCAAGACCTATCAGGTTCTTTTCATTCATAATTATGAGTTTCCAGGTATGGCAAATTAACTCGCAGAGTGACTGAACATCTTGGAGAGCTTCAAGATACACTGCACCCTTCTTTTAAAAGAGCATTTATACTATACACTACATAACATTAATTATGTAACTTTGTACTTCACGTTCTTTCAAATGTGGTGGGAAGATAGGCTAGACGAAAAGGTCTATCTCATCAAGCAAAATGTCTTTCCGGGAGTGAAAACTGTGGAATTACAGTATCACAAATACACTGGCATTTTCTTCAACAGTAATTTCCCTCAAGGATGAATTTGCGTATACCATCTTAGTGCAGCATTCACTACTGCTCATCCTCTAGATCCATAGCATGTTGACAACTAAAAAAAGAAAATTTCTGTGCATCAGAAATGATGACATTCTAAGCATCAGTATTCTGCTCTGTACTACCTTTAACTCCCTATCATACCTTCTGGACTGCAATATTAGCCAGAAATGGAGGTTACATGACAGTATTAAATTAAAGAAGGGAACTGTATTTTCCTTCTTCTTATCCATGCAGCATTAAGTTAAGCACACCTACAATTCAGAATTTTATAGTTTGGGTGCTGCTAAGCATTGTGGATGGCCTCTGTAGAAAATTTAGTCTCTCTCATGTTATGCAGAAGATCCAGACACTCCCTCTGAGCTTTACTGTAGAATCTGTAGGAGCAGTAGGATCTTACAAGTACATTCAAGCCTGTGCATTCAATATCTCATAGAATATGCATAAGCCCCTTAGATTCAAATGTTCGAAAAGATAAGTTAGCCCAACTTGTCCAACTTTCAGCACCAGCTACAACCTCTAACATAACAAGTGGAATCAAGGTGGAGGAAAGGTTGTTGCCTGTTGATTCAGGTGAGGGAAATAAAGCATCAGGAAGCACAATTGTTATCAGAAGGGGCTTTTTGTAAGTCACAGTTTGTGCAGCTGTAGCTATCCTGCTTTACACCACAGCTGTGTTGTGTACAATACACTGAAAGGAAAGCTGAGTTTCTCATCACAGACGAATTCAGGAAGATTGTATGGGGAAGATGGAAGGGAAATGGGGTTCCCCACCACAGTAAGCAATGTCTATTAAAGCCAACTGCTCTTACTTAAATCCCAGTTGGTTCACTTTTACAAGGAATGAGGCAAAGCACAAAAAGTGATGTGGCTTAACATTTGCTAAAGGGGTTTTTGCAGGATGAAATGTCTACCATAGAAACCTTTCCTAGCCAATATCTATTTCAACAAGCTGCTAAACCTCTGTATTGTTTGTGCCATTGCAGAATGAGAGTGGGAATAGGAGGAAGATTTGCAATGTCAACATAAGCAGGAGGTGGTGGTACACTAAAGTAGCCTGTTAAAAAGTACTCTCTGGAAGAGCACGAATGCTAATGCACTTCCAAAGTAGAATATATTCAATGTGGAGAGCCCACAGTCCACTCAGACTAATCACTGACTAATTCTCTTGTGTTTGTGTTGGGGAAACCCACCAAAAATTGCAAAGGTATCTACAGTGCTAGAGTTGTCTGGGCATAAACCCGTGGCCCTCCTGGAGAGAGCAGATGCCATAAAACATTTGCACCAGTCTAGCCATCAATCCACAACAGCTACTAAGGTGAAAAAAGCAGAAATCTCATCTTCAATTATTTTATATGCAATTTATAAAGCTATCTGGTGTTCTCACTTGGTCACTGTAAGATCTACTGTGATATGTATCATAAAGCTCTGAGATAGTACAACAATGGTTATCAACATCTACTATAATAAATGTTTATAGAATCATAGAATCATCTAAGATGGAAAAGACTTTTAAGATTATTGGGGCCAACCATCAACCCTACTCTACCAAGTCCACCGTTAAGCCATATCCCCAAGTACCACATCTACATGGCTTTTAAACATATCCAGGGATGATGACTCAACTACATCCCTGGTCAGCCTGTTCCAATGCCTGACAACTCTTTCAGTGAAAAAAAATTTCCTAATGTCCAGTTTAAAACTCCCATGGTGCAGCTTGAGGCCATTCCTTCTTGTTCTATCACTAGCTGCTTGTGAGAAGAGACCAGTGCCTACCGATCTCCAACATTCTTTCAGGTAGTTGTAGAGAGTGATAAGGTCTCCTCTCAGCCTCCTTTCCTTCAGACTAAATAGCCCCAGTTCCCTTAGCTGCTCCTCATAACATTTGTTCTCCAGGCTCTTTACCAGCTTATTTGCTCTTCTGTGGACCCGCTCCAGCACCTCAATGTCTTTCTTGTGTTGACATGCCCAAAACTCAACACAGTACTCAAGGTGTGGCCTCACCAATGCTGAATACAGAAAGACAATCACCTCCCTGGTCTTGTTTGCCACACTATTGCTAATACAAACCAGGATGCCATTGGCCTTCTTGGCCACCTGGGCACACTGCTGGCTCATATTCATCTCCTTGTTGATCAGCATCCCCAGGTCCCTTTCTGCTGGGCAGCTTTCCAGCCACACTGACCCAAGCCTGTAGCTTTGCATGGGGTTGTTGTGGCCCAAGTGCAGCACTCGGCACTTGACCTTGTTGAAGCCCATATGACTGGCCTCAGCCCTTCAATCCAGCCTGCCCAGGTCCCTCTGAAGAGCCTAAAGTTACGTGTTCATGTAACTTTATCTAACAATGTTAATTTAGTACCAAATGCAAAGCAGTACTAAAAGAGAAAACTGATTTATGGGACTTTTAAGAAATGTTTCTTTTCTGTTCTTCTGTTGCCACTTAGAATTCAGGGCAGAATTCAGACATAGTGACTTTTCGGGGAAGTGCAAAATGGAATGGTCTTGGGCTAGTCCACATCATAAAAACTTTATTTGCACTGATCTTGAAAACAGCAGCTACTCCATAATCTGAAGGTTGTTTCATTTTTCTGTAATCTTGAGGGCATGACTCAAAAACACATAGTATTGCTGATGATCCCCTATAGAAAAAGGGAAGACTTCACATCCAAAGGGCTGATAATAAGATAAGCTTTGCAGACTACAAATCTCTTTATAAATAATGTAGAAAAATATATTTCAGAATTCATGGTATGGTCAGAGACCTAAATTTAAACAGCTCAAATGATCAAACCAGCAGAAGTATACTACAAATGGATTTTTATTGACTGGATTGGAGAAACAGATTAATTTTTAAAAATCATATTACAAACAGGTGCAGTACCATAAAATCGGTTTGTACACGTGGAGATGCCATTCTCAGCCTGCACAACGCCTGCAGCGCTGTAGCCCATTCTCGTTGCAAGCGGTACACTTGAGGGCTTTGAAAGAGTCCGTAAAGCAGTTCCGAAACACGGACATCTTGCTCCCATGGCACGCTGAGCACGGCAGGAATCCAAAGCCCCCGCAAGAGGGGCACTCGTGAGGATGCTGGACTCTCTGCTCAAAGAATGTGAGAAATACAAAAATGTTACCTCATCAACCACCATAAGCTCCAGGACAATGAGGGCTCCAGGACAGCTGAGAATATACATTCTAGTTCCCAGCATGAGCAATACTGATCGCCCCATCCCAAGTATACCACCCTGGAAGACCAGTACATCTATCAGCCTTTTCCTTTGGTCAGATCTACATGCAATGGTCAGAAGCTCACTGTAGGTTTATCCATCATTAGTAGCCTGTGGTCATATTTGCCAAAATAGCTCACTAAAGGATAGCTTGCATATATATTACTCTGATGTAGTTTAGGTCTAGGTCAATTCGAGGAGGTATCGAAATTGATTGAATCTCAACTCCAGGCAGTTTATGTTGACATTATATTTTCTATGCTGTATGTTAAGATATTATGACTTTCAGTATTTCCATGCTCGTGTTGAACATATTATTCCTATTACAGTTAGAGTTGATCATATCAAACAGCAATTCATGGCTTCTGACAAGTAGTGCTTGAGGAAATAAGTGATGTATTCAGATGTATGGCTGTAGAATGCTGAAACTTTAAGTGTAAAGAAGAAACACCATCAATATCCAACAGTTACACCTGGAGAAAATTGCAGCAAGCAAGGCTTGGGCTCCCTTAATTGTCCTAATTCCTGAGTAAAACAATAGTTTTACTCTATTTTGTACTGGATTAAAGACAATGGAGAAGGCAAGAAGAGATTTCAAAGACATTCCTAAGCTGTACTTGCCAAAAAATGTTGCTAGTTTGTTTAATGATTGCCTTAAAGTTCTGTATCAGAGAAATGAAAGATACACTACATCGGGTACTTACCACAGCACAGATATGTGGCTTTAACGTTGCACTGTTGAGTAAAAACTTTACAGATTTATTTACAAAGGAAGAACAAAAGTCCATACTATTCCTGTTAGTGTTAGTCTGAGGAATTAGGTACCACTAAAAAATTAGTAGCAAATTATTACCAGAGTATACTAAAATATGTACAGACAACAGACTCCTTCTTGCAGGACTGCAAGAAAATTGGAGAGATTTCTGAAAAAACATTAATAATAACATTCCTCTATTGACAACTCAGATGAACACACAAAAAAGGAACTTCTTCTTTTTGTCCTGTAGCTTGCCATTCTTCTTCACGAGGCAAACAACTCCTATTACTATTAACTTCTCTAGGGACAATGTTTGAAAATATTTAATGTAAGATCAGCATTCTTTTTATCTCAGGAGTGCTAACATATTCCATAATTTATGATGGCAGTTTACTTCATAATATTTTTAATCTTTACCTTTGTTGTTGCTTGTTAGGCATGTAAATAACTACCCTTCCATGTAGTTAAGAGAACTGACAAAACAGAAATACAAAATTGCTTTAGCTCAATTCCTCAAACAATGGCTATTTCTTTCTTGAACAGATGACAGTTTGTGTAACCACTTTTTGCATCTTCAGTAACAAAGAAACCTGACTGCACCTTGTAATTTTAGTAAATCCATTTTAGAAAAAAACAAAACAAAACAAAACAAAACAAAACAAAAAAAAGGCAGCAAAGCAGTGATTGTCTTCACTAAGCAGCTATCAGTCTGCTGTAGTCTGGCATTGTTTATCTTATAGATGTGCTTTCTGTCCCAAGATAAGGACATACATTGGACTAGGTAATACCATAGTAGGACTCCTCCACACAAAGCAGGATCTGGGGACATTTCATTTCAAAGTAATGAAAAAAAGTTCAGGAGGTGAATCAGCTAACTTTTCTAGTTAGACAACAAGATGCTTTTAATCGTACATATACTTTTGTTTAATAATTTCCATTTAGCTGTTCAATATGTTTTAATATAGCAAATCGGTTCCTCTGCATTTTATACAGAAATACATACACTGAGTCATGAGGCAAGGAACCTTTTTCTAAGCTAAGGAATGGGCCAGACAAATGCAGAAGGTACCACCTGCACTGCAAAGGGGTGAGGCAGTTCATGATTTACCAGATAGTTTTAAATGGACCTCCTGAATAAGAGGTGAACAACCCTTGGATTTAGCCTGACTGGAACTTTTGAAAGAGTTCAAGAAGGAGACTGACTATAAGAAACCAACATGCTTCACAAAAACAGACATATGTTTTGTGATAAACTCAGAGATGTATGGTACACAAAGAGTTGCTGAGAGCGTGTTAGGAAAGCATATGCTGTAGTTTGGCTAAATGCAGGGAAAGAAAAATCTTGGGGTTAAACCCACCAGATGTATCCTTTTCCTCTTTCATCAGTTGTCCTGCTATTTTACAAATATCATATGCTCATTATCTATTTTTAGTTTCGATGCTACATACTTCTGAAGTTTATGTATTATCTGAATTTATATAGGGATGATTTAAAAATAAAAAAGATAATTAATAGAAATATATTCCTCTTCTAAGGACACAGCTACCCATATAACCCAGATTCTATGAGACATATCTCCCCCAAATGGTCTTTGTTGAAGGCTATCCAAAGGAAAACAGAAAACACCTTGAGCAGCCAATAGAACAAGACCAGTAGAAAAGTGATGACCAGTAGAGTTCCTGCAGCAAAGCTGTGGGAGCAGACCCACACTCCAAGTGTCCTCAGGGACTGTGCATAACTGTTCACAATAAAAGGCAAACTTGCCCCAGAGAACTTCAATGGACAAGACAAGCTAAGAGCTGGAGAAGGCAAGATAATGTGTAATATGAAATTTGTGCAAATTGGTGTAATTGGAAACTTCCAGCATTTGCCCAGATTTTGTAGATGTCAAACTTTAGGTCTAGCCAGAAAAAGATGTGCAGGTTCCAAGCACATTCACTGCAGTACACAGCAAAGTGGTGCAGCATCCACACATAAGATGCCTGACTCCTCCAAGGTCTTGTGAAGTTTAAATACTAAAGATATGTCAGAAGTTATGGGAAAGGGAAAATTACTTGCCTTTTCCACTGTGGCAAAATCAAGAGAAAGCGGAGATGAATATTTTTGTTTGATATTCTCGCCCTTCACGTTTTTTCAAACTTAATGGGCTGTGATACTATGATATCATTTATTCAATGAGAAAAAACAAAAAAAAAGCATGTAGGGTCATCAGTTTATAACAGAAGAAAAGGAACTTTTAAAAAAGAAAATTTACTCAATTACAAATATTCAAAGTACATTCCTTATATTTATTTGCAGAAATACAATTACCTCAATTTTGGTTAAGAGGTCCTGCAGTTCCCCTGATTCATTCATTAGTAAAATTTTCTCAGCACCCTATTAGTAAGAAGAAGAAAAAAAAGGTCAGCCAGTTTAGCATGAAAAAACAGAGATGATTAGAAGATTTGGTCTTGAAAATTTAAACAGTCTGAGGACAAATTTGACTCACATTAAGTATTTTGTAATTAGGTCAACCTTACTAAAGCTAGAAGGAAATGACAAACTAATCACAGTTCTGAGAGCAGTGTCTGAAGTTCATTACCAGTGTGGTATCACATTGCCTTTTTATAAAAGGTGACACAGCTTGGAAAATATGGTTTGTGTTCCTTTTATTTTACAGAGTATATTTCTTGACAGAATAAAACCCAGATCTAGTTACCATGTCAAAAATTACAATTACATAAATATACAATACATCAGAGAATGCAGCAAAATGAGAGGAAGAAATTATGTTTCAAATATTCTGGCAGTTGAGCATTGAATTAAGACATAATATGCCTAATGTATAACACAAGGAGAAAAGGGGTAATGAAAACACTGTAACAACATTAAAGTCAGACACAACAATGAATAATAATAACTTATTCTGAGTACATTAGGCCTCTGAGGGGTTCTGTGATCTGAACCAGGGCAGTACAGAAGTGGTTTTATTTTTTTCCTCCTGAAAGCAAGTGATAAGAGATTATCATAGACAAAATTAGTGTCAAAGATTAGCTAAAACTTCTTTTACCCTTTTCTTCTAATTAGGGGGTCACATTTGAATGCTTACACTTCACTTATGTAACCAAATCCACTGAATACTAAAAAATACCAAACACTTACAGATAGTTTTAATCAGTGGATCACAAGAAACCACGAAAAGGTGAGGAAACTGAGTCACAGACGGAGTACAATTGCTGCTAAGGGCAATTGGCCACATATAGACCTAGTGGTGGGTTCATGTCATCATGCTGCCTGACATTGCTGGTCCCTGCATGCCCACACTGTTAAATTCCAGCTCTGGGTTTGCTTCTGGTATGAGCTGGGATGCTGACACAGGGCTGAGGTGTGTTGAGATGATGGCACACAGCTCAGATGACCCCACAGTCAGCTGAAGGGGCTGTCAGCCCCAGGTCCCCACCAGCATTACTATCCCTGTTACTCAGAGGTAGAAGAAAGGCTGCTGGGAAGCACAGGGAACATAATGTACATATTCATATCCAACCATTTACACCGCTTTATTGAGGACTGAGTACACTGCAAGTGTGTAGCCCAAAAGCCAACTAAGGGCCACCAAAGCACTGCAAAGGATTTTGTATGACACACTATTAAGGTTAGTTTCCCTGTAGAAAGTCTTTTTGCTCTGTACAAAAAAAGAAGCACTTTTGACTCTGTGTTTGATGATCTTCAATTCCCTTTAAAAGCAAAATATTAATATTTTTAAGGGACATGGGTGCCACTTTTTCAGTGAACACTACTCTTACAGTGCTACACTTTCAAAGAGATTTTTTTTTTTTTTTTTAAAGAAGTATCTACAAGGTAATTAGTTGTGGATAATTAGTCACGAAAGATGACAGGAGGCTCAGATCAGCTAGCCTTGCTTGTGCTGACTGTTTTATTAAAATCTGTTCTAGAACACGGACACAGATCGTACCAGCTTTGACATATGCATTAGGCTCTCTGTGTCCCCAGCAGAGCAGCTTTTAGCAGTTTGTTGGCCCCTTCCATGCTTGCCCTCTAATCTTCCTGTCACACAGAACGGGCAATGGGAGTGACTGGCAAAACAAAGCAAGGGTTTGCCAAGGTGGCCTACAGAGCATTAGCTCTGCGCCTAAATACACTGCAGTGGCTTACGACAAAGCTTTCACTGCACATCTGATTCAGAGACGTTAGGGATTTGCTGCTTTATTGATGTAACTGCAGCACTGTAAATTCCCTAAGCTGGACAAGCCCCAATTTGCCCTGATTTAGGAAAGGATCTCTTCTCTGTGGCAAAAGTTGGCAAAAGCATTCCTGTGACTTCTGCTCTGTGTTACAGTAATGCTGTGATAACACTGACTGGCTTTGCCAGCAGTATAATTAAAAGTCTGACAGGTTTCCCATCATTGATTGATATTTTAAAAGATTTATATTTCAGATGACATTCAGTCAGACAGATGTGCCACTGTCAAAGTGGAAAGCATTATTACTATGGTTTTAAAATTAAAAACCAAATGTCTGAATGGCTATCAATGTTTTTAAGTGTTTCAGTGGGTCTTTTCTGATTAACAGCTGCCTCAATTAAAATTTGAATAAAAGATACTTTGCAGAGGTTAACCTTCACTTTGGATCTGTGCATCTTAACACACAGAGCCTGTAACTGAGTAATTGAAACAGCTATTAAATAAGTCAAATAGCTGCCTTCTGACCAGAAAGCGATGTCTGTCTTTTCTTCCTAGTTTGTGCTCAGTTCACAATTACCTGCAAAGGGATGTGAAACATTAAAGAATCTCTCCCTCCTAAAACTCATATAAAAAGCAGGAGGATTGTAGTCATAACATTTAGAGAAGCAGGAGGGAGTTGTGAGGTTTCAGTTTTATTAACCAGTTAAATTTCAAAGCACCAGTCTGTAAATCCTTTATCTAACTTCAATAGCTCTCTGCTGTGGTGTAGGAGCCCAGGGACTGTAGTTGGGTCTTTGCTCTTCTTTTGGCAAGGAAATGTCACAGACTTGACTAAATCACTTAACAGGTTTTTTAGACTGTTTTCATTCTTCAAAATATTTCCCCAATTTTCTTTTGAGAAAGTCCAGATATTGTTCCACTAATTACAGAGCTAGGACAAATCCAAGGCCCACTAAGTTTCCTCTGTCTTGTCACTAAACCTGTCTGTTGCTCACTTATCTTGGATCTAACTCATTATCATTTTCACAGTGTAATTCTTCATCAAGGACTACACGTAGATATATATGGTTCTGCATTTGGTTGTCCTGAAATACCTGCTGATTTTGGGAAGCAGTGTCTCTTCCATATCCCTCCCTACACACAGAGAAAAATTAGCATGGGACAGCAACATCTCTCTTATGGACACGTTTGTTGTGCAGATTAATTGCATCCCTTATTTCCTTAAAAACAAACTTTTGCTAAGTATACAGGTGAGGCCCCTTGCTAAGGCAGCAGAATGCAATCACATGCCTTAGCATTACCAGGCCTGCCATGCTTTTTTATTTACTCTACTGAGGCAACACTCTGTATATACTCCTGTCTTTGCCCAGAGCTCACACACTGTTTAGTGTACAACACTACACCTCTCACAACAAGGTACCCCTTAGCAGCAGACATGCATGGGGTATGATTAAATGCCTGGAAATCTTCCATAAACTGAGAAAATTGACACTGCAGTATAGCACTAGCAACAGAAATGTTGGATTTGATATTCAAAGAACTGAAAGATTGGTGTGTAAAGAGCTATCAGATTAATTGAACCCTGCTGTTCCTGAAATGTTAAATGGCAAATTAGAGGGAGTAATAAATAAGTGGGAAAATGCTAGGTGACTTGATGCAATAATTGCATCATAGTTTTATTGCCACAGAGCCTCTCATATCCACCACATTAAGTGAACACCAGAAGAATGTGTTTAACAAAACATGGAGACAATTGAGAGCTACTAATCATATATGGCCACTGGAAAGCAGCTAAAAGGAAACTATTAATTCTTGTATAACAAAAAAAATGCTACACAGGTATTTTTTAAAAGTCAGTTACAGAAGTAACCTCATCATTCTGGAGAAATAGTCATAATCAATGAGGCAAATACAAAAATGTTACTGTAAAACTAGGAAAATTAAACAGGAAACAGATTCTTTATGAAAAAAAAATTAAATTCACATATTTGAAAAAGGTTCAAGTAGGTTTGCATAGCAAGTGAATACTGGAATTCAATCATGTATTTAAAGTGAAAAATAATATAAATGCATTTTAAAACTATTATGCAGTGAGCTAACGTGTTTACTAAGGACGGCTGTATTTGCCTTTCTTTATGTGAATCCCTTTTCCAGAAGAGTGGGTCTTTGCATAACACAAACCTCGAACAATCCTGAATGCCTTTGTAAAAGACTAAATGAATACTCCAGTTCTTTTTGTGTGGATTTCTGTTTTTTGGAAGTAATTTTTTATGCTGCTTTGGTGTCCCAGCAGATGGCATAATTCCATTTCAAATGGAGACAGCCTCAGGTGAGAAGAAGGGATTCAATCAGCTGGTAAAAAGCATGCCGCAGAAAAAACCTGCAGCTTCCTGACACACTGATATTTAGACAGTGTGTGTCAAGAAATAAAGGGATTCAATCCCCCCCAAAAAATAAATTAGAAGATTAAAAAAACTGCTGTACTGCAGCACACATGACTTTGCTTGACAGGGACTAAATATGATTTTTCTCTTGCTTCTGCCCATGGGTTTGTTTCATTCCCCCTGTGCAGGCAATGATAAATTCCACAGTGCTGTGAAGATTTATCCACACAGCCTGCAGTGTTCTAACAACCTTGTCCATGCTTCTGAATAGCTTGGATACCATATACTCTATCAGATGCACATGTGTTGTGTTCTGGTATTTTTATTACATTTATCTAATTAAAAATAATCTTTTCCCCTTTCAAAACTCTTCATATTTTAATTACTGTTTTGTTGTGGGTTTTTTTTCTCCAAATGACTCATCAAAAGGTGAACATCTTAATATAGATTCTCCTCTGTATTGCTACATGCAGTCTCCTTCAGGGAGGGATTTTCCAGGAAATAAATATTCAAAAATTTTAAAAGAGAGACAGAAAAATAGAGAAAGAAAAAAAATACTGAATTATTAATTTACAGACATACCAGGCTTCTGGATTTCTGTGTTGCATTTGCATATCAGAAGATAATTATCATAAAAGGCATTATAGAAATGTCCACTGTTACCAATGAGACCAAATCCTGTAATTAATTCTCAGTCGCATTTTAATGAAATACAAGCCCAGCACAAGTTCCAGCCAACTTACTGCCTTTGGAGTCACTGAAGAGTTGTCTTCTTAAAGTGCCACATCCACCTGGAGGGTGAATACTTTGTTGCCAGACCTTCTCATTATGCAAAGTGCCCCCCTCCTTATTTCTCTTCCTAAATGAATGAATGCCAACTTCCCTCATGAAGCCATACGAAGACAAAATAAAAACTACCATAAAAGAATAGGGTTTGCCAGGTTTACCAAACAGAGTGTGTGGACACAGGTCCCTTGCCAGTGCTAGTGACAGGTTCACCCTGGGTCTCTCCTTTCCTATCACCCTGCCAGCCCCAGTGCTCCCATCAGCAGCCACTGTGGGCTTCCTGGGCTATCTCTGCTCACACTGAACTTGCTTTTCCCATCCTGGCTCATCTCAAATAAAGCACATTAGAGAGTGATGCTGTAGCAAGCAGCAGTGCCTCCCAGTATGATGATAGTTAGTGGAGAGCAGTGGAGGGCAGAAATCTCATCTGTGAGCACAGGTGAGGAGGACCAACATTGGTGGGGCAAAGGGCTGCCACTGGCTCCTGGCTGTCATTGATGCTGACTGTGAACAGACCAGGCATCTCCTGGACTTCTTGCCCACAGAGCAGATTCTCCACAAGTAATACTGCTCTGTGTGGAATAACCTTAATCTTCTTATGGATCTGAAGTCTATTCCATTTAACTACAGTATGTTTCATCAATTTAATCAATAAAAAGAAGAAAGCAAACACTCCCTAAGTCTGCTTTTTTTTCCCCTGTTTTTTAGCAGATCAATACTTCTTGTTTTGTTGTGTTAAATAACATGAATGCAGTTGCCATGTTGCAATAAATGTCTGTAGACCAGAACAGCAAATTCTTTCTTCATTTTTTTACCTACAGGAGGTATAACCTGCTGACTACCTGTCAGCAGGTAGATGAACAAGTAGATTCATCTCTCCCACAGACATCTAGCTTCCTAATTCACTTACCTTTTTTTTTAGACCTTTCCAAAGTATCTCATATAATAATTAAATAGTTTTAATGACTTTTCATAGAATCATAGAATAGTTCTGGCTAGAAGAGACCTTCAAGATCATCAAATCCAACCTTATTTCTAGCCCTATTAAAACCCACTTCTTCAGTGCCTGCTACACTGTTGCTCCTCTGTTAATCCACAAGTTTCACATGATCTTAAAAAAAACCAAACAAAAAACCAGCAGTGAATTAATGGGCTATCCATCATACCCAAATGACTGTAACCAGGCTTCACCTACAGCTGAGCAAATAATTTATTCAATCCATTCCAGTATTTTGACTGAATTCTTTTCACAAATTGATCACACACAAACTGAGATTTCACACAAACTGAGATTTTCTTGGACTTGGTTATAACTTGCTGCTTTTATTTTTAGCATAGTAACGAGATGAGGAAATCTTAGTCTGAATGCTGTTGAATTTTAAACTGCTTTTGAACAAAGCACCTCTGCTCCTGGCTGGTTGAAGAACTCTTCAACTCAGTTTTTGATAAAAGCATCCTCTACAGCGAAGTAAAAAGCGCTGTCTGCTAATACAGACAGCTAATAACAGCTAATAATTGCACACAGGCAATTTTTGCAGTTGCTGTAGTGGTCTGGTGAGCCCTGTGTCAGTAAATGCATTCTCTACAGTGCTTGGGGAAGCCTGCCTCACACAGAGCACATGGAGATCTAGGAAGGGGATGGGGAGAAAGGAGAGAAAGGGCATGTGAGTGTTTGTACAGGGACAATATCAATTATGACCTGATTGTTGATTACATTTCACTTCGCTACTTGATTTTTTGTGTGAAAATGAAAGTCATAAGCAATACAAACACAATAAACCCACTGTGTTTAAATATAGTTTGCCTTCACAAATCACAGTCTCTCTGTTGGTGCTAATTGCTAGTTCTTTATCACTCAAGACAAATACCTTCTCTGAGCTCTCAAGCTGTTTTCTTTGTGCCACTTTCCAGAATCTTTTTCTTTTAAATTCTGGGAGTTTTGTGGTTTCTGAGAAATACATTTTGAAAATACAGGCTGGCCTTAATGAAAAGGTGATTTCCAATATCAACAGACTTTTAGACCCAGAGTACCAGAGTATAAATTAAGCATTAACCAGTTCTGTACCTAAAACAAGGTTACATTACAGATCCTGATACAGACTACATCATATGAAATTCAACATGTGTTTAAGGTCTGACATCCCAAGCTGTTAGTTTCATATTCAACACAGATATTACTAAACGACAGGTTTATGCTATGTTTGTTCACCTTCTTGGGTCAATCATACATACAGGTTCCCCTGAGGAAAAAAAAAAATTCTCTAGATTTTCATGGTTTCAGCTGAAAAGATAAGCTATTTTTTAAGAAACACAGGACAGCTTAGATTGTAGTGCTGCCTCGTATTCCTCTCCTGATAGCCTCTTCCCAGTTATCTTTTGCATGATAAGATCAAACCTACCAGTGTGGATCTTTACAGCACATACCACAAAGGGATCTCTGTCTTTGATTGTTCCCATCATTCCAGCACTGCAAGCAATTTTCTAAAAACCCTGCTGCTCACTCATCAAGATTTTCATCTGTTCTTCCAGACTGCAAAAAACCCATAGACTTAAGCTTTACTTACCCCAAGATAATGGCCATCGATAAACACAACAGGGAGTGAGGGAATTTCACAGACCCTCCTGCACCTTTCATCGAGTTCTTTTCCATAATCACTGTTCAGAGCAATGTTTTTTTCTTCGAATTTAACTCTGTGATTTTGAAAGATCTTTCTAACCAGTTCACATTTTTCAAAAGTCGTTCTTACCACACGAAGGCTGGTAGTATAAATTACTATGCGGCCAAACTCTAGCACTGTTGATACCTGGAAAAAAAATAGTTCCCATTACTTTAAGTAAAGTGTTAATATCTTCAAAATATTGAGTCATTTCATTTAAAATATTATTTAAGAAAAAAAAAAAAAGAATCTTGAAAACACAATCCAATGTTCTATTTCTTTCAAGTGTAAAGATGGAAAGGGAAGAAGTAAGTTCTTGCAATCATCAGCTTACGGCAATTTAAGTTGTTTATCTAAGTAAGGAGCAACTTTATTTAGAAAATTTTAAAGATGGTAAGTCAAGTTAAACATTTTCAAGAAATATATATTTTAGAACCTGGTGGACTTCCAAATGTGAATAAACCATCACCATTTTGTTGATGTCTGATGCTGTTATACCAGTGATTCATGTTTGCACAAACATAGCCAGGTAGTACCCAGACTAAGTCTAAACTTGCTAGCCCAGGTGTTGTTGACAGACTCCTTTAAGCAAGGATGGGAGCCTAAGCTAAGTTTCAACACATCCATGAGCAGTAACTTAGACAATTTAAGTCTCTACCCACTGAACTAGATTATGACTGCAGAGGGGACAGATGGATCTCTAACTTTTATTGTTCAAATAACTCTAACATCCAACCAACAATAAGAAAGTAGGTTTTGCATGTATTCAGTGTCTGATTCAAAGCCCACTGCTTCTAGGAGAAGCCATTACCTTGGCTGTAAAATGTTTCATACTAAAATTCAGATTTTACCCCACTTCTACATATGTAAAAGTTTATGCCACATCTTTCTTTTCTGCGATGAAATCAATTAGGGAGTGTAAATACTACAAAGATTGGTTTACCCAGGAGAGAATGGTACATTTTCAAAAACCCGGAGAATCATTTCTTTAAAAATATTATGTTCAGATAAATAACTAATATCCTAGCTTGTTTAAAAGGTGGTAAAGCATTTCCAAGCTTTTTGAATTATTCATTATATTCAGCAAATGATATTTAATTATTTCAGTACTATTCCAGGAGTAAAAACACAAGTTGAAAAATAAATAACAAGGATTCCTGTAACACACTGTAGCAATCTATGGAAAGTAAACCCTGATAGGTGAATAGATAATTTTTGAACTATGTCATGCAATAACTATAAAGATACAACTGCAAAATTGGGCAGATGCCATTGCATATTTTGCCACATAACAAAGCAATCACTTATCTTACTACGTAAATGGAGGGGAAAAAAAAGTCATTGCAAAAAGCATATTCTGCTGAGAAATGTGTTTGCAATATTTGACATAGTGAAGAGTTCTCAGGAAAAACAGTTGAATTTTACAGATCACTTATAGATCACTGGAAGTGTAATTGCAAACATATGTAATGCAACAGTTCTCCGTCTCCCATTCTGGGAAGGAAACATGTTGTGATAGGTCAGTATGAAAGAAATACTCTTGGAATGGATGTCAGAAGTTCAATTTTAGGAACATTATAAAAAGTGGGCTACTTTTCTCCAGCCTGTTTTCTGGGTTGAAAATCTGGTATACTGCTACTGCAGCATTGAATCTTCTCCCACATATTGTTCACACATTCAAGTGAGTGGATTACCTTGTCCTGTATTTAGAAGACAAGTACTCTACATAAACACTGCCAAACATCTTAGCAACCACACATGGGTTGCTGGAGGGAAGAGGAGTTCATGTAGCCAAAAGTAATTCTTAAAATATTCCTTTAAAAGTCAATTTCGTGTACTCATTGTTTCCTCCTCTTTGGAGTGAAAGTACATTTTCAAGTGCAAAACTATTCAAGAGGATAGAAGTACTTGTTCCTTCATAGCTCTAATCTGTAATGCTGTTTGTTCCCAGACACCAGAGGCTGGCAGCACAGATACAGACTGTCATTATCTAGAGAAGCATCAGAACTGTGGTGTCCCTACAGCATACAAATAAGCAGCTGAAGAGATGGAAAAATGGAAAGTTGTAAAGTGATCTGGAAAGATATCGAGTGCAAGGTGTGTACGCAGAGTCACTTTTATGTTTATTCCTTTATTTTATCCTAATGTGGCTGTGAAAAAAATACAGTTGTTTACCCTGCAAAGAACTATCAAGGGCATTGGATGAATAATTCTTTAGGGAAATGTTAGTAAACACATTTTTTTCTGTGCTACAAATACACAGAATTTGTCCTTGACAGGACTTGATCATACTAGGAAGATCCTTCTTGTCACCTGCCTGGAACAACACTGGTAATTAAAAATAGGAGTCAAGACAGCTAGAGAGATTTACAGTGCTTCTCTTAATGAAAGTCTGTCCTAATTCTTCTTTTACTACCCAGTTCAATGGCTACAGTCTATAATACTTAGTAACTAGATTATGCTTTTGAAGTAAATAAGCAGAATAATGTTCGAACACTGTGTTTTTCTTTCCTAAGTTGGAACTGTGGCTAAAACACAATGAATGACAAGCAATGTAAATATATTAATAGAAAAACATTTTAGAAAATGAACTTTTTGCATAACAAACTTCAAATTAGAATCATCTTGTATAGCTCACAAATGTGCATAAAATTTTAGCTGAAGTTAAACAGAAGGTGATTCTCTTATTACTGGGCATGACAAAAATTTACTCAGGCTGTGGAAGCTGGACAGAT
Organism: Actenoides hombroni; assembly: GCA_024336885.1. Lineage (NCBI taxonomy): Eukaryota > Metazoa > Chordata > Aves > Coraciiformes > Alcedinidae > Actenoides > Actenoides hombroni. The sequence goes on along the minus strand of WUAM01000179.1, from coordinate 20,652,250 downwards.
GAACAAAACAAGAGATGTAGAGCAAATTACATTGACCACTTTCTTGCACTTCTTGTAAGTGGGATTCTCATTGAAACCTGAAGCTTATGGAAATCATTTGGCCTGAGATGGAAACTTTTGTGTCAGATCTAAAAAACCTCAGGCACGTGAGTCAAGAGTGTGCATCACTTTCAGAGAAGATGTCCACACAGAATGATATTTTTGCAGCCCAGGTAAGAGCTGATCAAATTTAGTGCAGACAAAGTGGTCCAGGCCAATGTTTTTCCAGTTTTCCTACTTGTGGTATAAGGACCACTGCTGTGCCTTGGGGCATAAAGTGATTGCTTGTAAAGCAGTGGTAACATTTTAGTTTTAAAAACCAGTGCATATGACTGTGTCTGAGATATTAACCTAAATTTTATTTGATTGCAAATGAATACTATGATAGGAACACTACAAAAGTAATCATGGGATTTATTTTTTTTTAACCCTTTCCCTGGATAGTAGTCATAAAGATATGTTTTAACTTTATTGGTGTGAAAACTACAGCTATTTACATTCTTATCTGTATATCATTTATTTCAGTGATGGCATTACCTACAAATTTACACTAGGTTCTTCAAAACCACAAAGCCACAAATGAAAAAAAAAACCCAACCCAACAAATTCACTTGATATTTTGCACTATATGCATTATATGAGCAACTGTATTCCAGCAAAAGCAGAATACTTTCCTGCTAAGATTAATGGGCTGGTATAGTACTTTAACAAAAGCTGAAATGTTAATGTCAACCTTTATCACATATGAGATTTTTTGAGGTTTTTTCTGTGTTCAGATATAACATTCAACTAATGTTATTCATGCAGTAGTGAATTGTTTCTGTGACCTAAATCAATGGCTGATATGCCCTTCTCTGTCCCAGAATATCATCTTTCAACATGTCAGAGTGTTCTGCTGAAATATGCACCCCTTGGCTCTGTAATTAGATACTATCAGACTGGCAGAAGTATCTGCTGTCTACTAAGTAAGATGAGGCAGGAACCTAGAGCACATTACAAACTCTGTGCAAGAGAGGTTTCAGTGAGTAAATACAGCGTTCATGAGCTAAAGAAAATGTCGAGCAAGAGAAAGTGTCTATATATATATATATACACATATGTAGGCATGCATATATGTGCATACATATATATTTTTATGTATGCTTGCATAAGCTTTGAATTAAGTTGCTCACTTCCTAATTGGTATTGCATAGCTTATAGCTTGAATTAGAAACAATAACCGAGTGGCAAAAGGAATTATGGTCTAACACTAATTTTCTGACTACCATCTGTTTTGGACTTTTTGTTTTCATTTGCCACCCAGAAAAGAAGAAAACAGCTACAACTTTCTTGTTGAAGTGCTGCAGAAAAAAAAAAAAATTAGATTATTTAAACTTCTTATTTCTGCAAGATTGAAAAGCTTTTACTAGCTTTTGAGTTTTAAAAAGCTTTCAGTGAATAGTTTCTGAAAGATTATTTTAAAGAAAAAACCTGTCATTAAAATGTTTCAATTTTTTTCTACATGACACTTCATCAGGACATACATATTTTCCAAAGTGTATAGCATTTAATGAAAAGCATACTTTTCATCATGTCATTTTGTAGATGAAAATGTGCAACATTCTTTGAATGAGATGGCTGGAGATTGAAGGTCTGTGTTTCACCAAAAACTACAATATTTGCCTGCACAACAACATAGTACAATGCTAAAGGAGTTGTGAACCAGCCCCTTCTGTCTGACATTGCTGGTTGCTTGATTCACATTAAAGATTTAATGCCATTTTTTCAGGAAGAATTGATTTGCTGCCCAGAAGACCTCTTCCAGCAGAATTCAGAAAACTGTGCATTTTAGTAAAGCTCAGTAGAATAAAGTCTAAATTTCTGCAACATCACAAGTTATATACTCAAGTCAAAGCATGTATGGACCTCTTAAATACATAGCTTCAAAAACACTGCACTTTTTTCTTATCCAGTTTTGTTAATTACAGGGACTATAACTGTAGAACTTGGAGTCTGTGACCCCCCTGTAGTAGGACAGTAAGACAGTTATCATCCTTATAACCATCAGCAAACTGGGAAGGTCTATCAACACCAATTTACAACTGAAGTCATCAAGAGCTGCACTCCAAAACAAGGTAGCCAGAGAGTCTGGGACAATCCCAGATACAGATAATAGTTTTGCTTTCCCCAGGAATGTGGTCAGGTCACTGCTTTTTTCAGCTTTTAAAATAGCACAAATACTTGTATTGTCTGCCTGTATTCTCTGTCACTCACCCCCACAAACAGCAGCCCTAGAAGTACATCCATTTCCAAAAGCTGCATAGGAGCCCAGGCTCCTCTGCCTGATTTTGTTCCCCAACACAGGGCATGAAACATGTCATTTTTTCCCGTTTTGGTTTCATAAGGCTAGATAACTCTCAGGTGGTCACAGTCATAGAGAAGGGCTATTATCCAGGAAGAACCTGAATCCTTTGATTTTTTTTAACTCCTCAGCATCTGTTGTCTCTCTTATCTACACATCTGTCACATACTGCTGATTGTAAAATAGCACAATTTTACTTCCTTAAGGTTAGCATGCTCAAAAACGTTCATCAACTGCAATGTAAAATAGATATAGGATGACATTACACCTAATACATTGTTATAGTATATTTATATATGTCTGTAACTCATTTGTACTTTTCAGGCCATATATCAATTTTGTGGATATCAGATGAAATTAGAAAAAGTGATAATAATATTGTATATGATGTTTATACTGTTCCTTTCATCCTAAAATCACTTGACTGAATAGCAAAAAAATAAACCAAAGGAAGGGCTTTCCATTCTCTTACACTATGTATATGTGTGCTGTTACCCTTTCTGTTCCTCAAATAATACAATATATTATCATACATTTTTTTCTGCCACTGCAGGTTTTCCCACATAACTTCTAGCACAGACCTCTGTTCAGAGGATGCCAAAACATTTTCATTTCAAAGCAGAAAAAAATACTTACAATACCACAGAAAAGGAGTACAGGACACGACCCTGCATCTCCCTGCTTTTTGTAATGCTTCCATGATAGGTAGGTTCAGAAGGTACGAAGACTGCAACTGAGCTCACCTCTCTCGGTGCCCTTATTACTATTCACTCAGCACCCACCCATACAATCAGACTACAGCCTGCTCTCAGGTGACCCAAGCTCAGATAAGAAAACAGGTTATCTCCCTAGGGTTCATGGTCTCTGGTAGACCCTGATGCCTCTGCTTGTGTAGACTTTCTAAAGTCAAACTGCCAGCTACAGGAGTGACACTGACTCCGAGGAAAAAAACGGCTCCTGTTCAACAAGGCACGGCAATGTTGTGGAAGTCATTCAGGGCAAAATTTATTACAGTGTTCAAATTAGCTGAAAAAAAGATCCATATCTGTCCATGACTAATTGGATTTTATTTATCAAGTGTTGGAAGGTCTATCAGTATTTTCTTATTAGTTTATTTATGCCATTCTGAATACGATAGGAATAAATGAGACCTTCAGAAGATAATCCTGTGAGTAATTCCAACCTAGTCTGCAATTCTCCCAGGAAGAAACAACACTCTGATATAATATCTGCTTCTCTCTTTTGCTTGCTCACTTCTTATTTCAATCTCTTCATATTTACTGATGCTACATCTCTGAGAATGCTTCCCAGAGATAAAAAAGAGAGAGCGTCTCTGAGAAGAAGCTTGGAAATGTTACAGAGGTTTGTACTAAAGGAGAAGGGTTTATTTGTTGAACAATGACACTGCCCACAAAAACTGAAGGGGGAGAAACAAGAGATACTGAAAATAGTTTTGTCCACAGCAGTTTACATAAGGCACTAGAAGCTATTTGAAAAAGGAGTGTCCAACAATCTCCTTTCCAATCGTGCAGTTCTTTGCATTATTCCTGTATTCAGCAGGAGAGTCCTGAAGCCAGATTAGTTGTACCCAGACTGTCCTGTAACATCGATGAAGCTACCTGTGGTAGTCTGGCATATAGGGCATAGGTTAAAACAGGTAATAGCTGAGCTGTTTACATTAGTTCAGTGTTCTGTCTTCTACACCTCACAATCATCATCAAATTAGTAGATCTCATCTTTCTTTTTCTTTTCAAAGGAAACATAGTGACTTGAAAGAAATGGTAGGGTATTTTTGATCCCTGAAGTAACTTATGGTGTATAGTTAGCACATTAATGTATTTTATGGCTGATAAAGCGTAAGCATTTAGGGGATCAAACCACATCTCAGCAAGTATTATCTCTCATATCCCTTTTTTTGAAGCTGCCAATTGCATCTCTGTGTGGAGAATAATAGAAGAAACAATTACATGAAGGAGTAAGAATGGACAAAATATTGTCCTGGAAACAACAGATATGACAAAATTGCCAAAATATGGTTTCCTTTCTTTGATTTCCATGTAAAACCCTCAAACGTAATCCTGGTGCACTGTGAAAGACCTTCATATGATACACTCCTCATCAAATACTGTTCAGGTATCTATTAATGCAACTGCCTAAAATGTTGCTTAAAAGTGAAATACGATTATGGTGCTAGTTGACAAAACATTGTTACACTATTCTTAAAATGAAGTTAAAAAATCTTTCTCAGATAATCCAGTATTGGTAGTAAGAAACAAATCATGGATATTTTTTACATAATTGACTTGCTATAATCTTTTTCATTATTTAAAACCCCTTCATTGTTGCAGAGATCTCTGTGATTCAATTTGCTAGCATCCTCCTCTCCTCTCATCAGCCCTATAAGGACAACAAGAAAAATATGATGTTAGGAAGCACAAACCAAATAACATTAAAATATTAGAGCCAGATAAATGGTCCCACAGGTAATCTTTTTACCATTGGCCTGTATAAACTGGACTGCTAATAACTTCCACTACTAGTACAAAGAAAATCTTTATGATTCTGTCCATATCTGAAAAATCTGACACATAATTCAGGATAGTTCAATTTTCTTAAGAGAACTAAGCAGAGAAAGTGATTTCAGAAAATTTTCATCAACCAGTGCAATCACCATGCAAAATTAATCTGCAATTATTTTTTAGGAAAGACAGACATGCACACAGCATGGGCAACAAACAAGAGTAGTTAGAAGCCACTGTTCCACTAGAAAGCTATGACCTAGTTGCTATTACTGAAACTTGGTGGGATCAGTTCCATGACTGGAGTGTGGCTATTGATGATTACCTGTGTTCAGAAGGGACAGGCAAGGAAAGAGGGGTGAAGGCACCGACCTTTACATCTAGAAATGGATAGAGTATGAAAACCTGTCCCTGAAAAATAGCCACGAGCAGGTCAAAAGCTTATGAGTGAAAATTAAAGACTGAGGCAACAAAGGTGGTTGGTGTTTGCTACAGGTTGCCTGCTCTTGACAAAGCCTTCTTACTCCACCTACAGAAGGCTTTGCCCTCATAGTCTCTTGTGCTTCTGGGAGACATTTAACACTCCAACAGCTGCTGGAAAAGTAGTACAATGAGCCATGGGCAATCCAGGATACTCCTAGAAAATACAGAGAACAACTTCTTAAGCCAGGTAATAGACAATCCTATCAGATGGGATGCAATACTGGACCTGATGGTCACGAATACAAACTAGATGTCAAGACTGGAGGCAGTCTGGGCTGCAGTAAACATACACTGGTGGATTTGAGAATCCTGAGGTGATGAGTAAAGTCAGGACCCTGAATTTTAGGAAAGCAACTTCCAGCTCTTCAAGGAGTCAGTCAATAAGACCTCTTGGGAAATAGTCCTCAGGGACAAGGGAGCAGAGCAGAGCTGGCAGACCTTTAAGGGTGCTTCCTGTAGAACACAAGAGCTCTTGATCCCCAGGATTAAGAAAACAGGCAAGGAAGGAAGAGACCAATATGGTTGAGTTGAGACCTGCTGGTCAAACTAAAGGGCAAGAACAAAATGAACAGGAAGTGGAAGCAGGGACAGGTATCCTGGGAAGAGTATAGGAACACTGCCTGGTTATGGAAGGATCGGGTTAGGAGGGCCCAGGCATGGCTGGAGCTGAACTTGGCAAAGGATGCAAAGAATAATAAGAGTTTCTACAGGTATGTCAGCCAGAAAAGTAGTGTCAAAGCAAGCTGGTAACAACAGACGAGGAGAAGGCTGAGGTACTCAACAATTTTTTTGCCGCAGTCTTCACCAGCAACCGCTCTTCTCACACCTCCCAAGTCTGTGGACCACAAGATGGGGACCAGGGGCACAAAGTCCCTCCTACTGTAAGGGAAGATTGGGTTCATGACCACCTGAGGAATGTGAACATACATAAGTCTATGGAACCTGATGAGATGCAGGTAGTTGCCAAGCCACTCTTCATGATACTTAAAAAGTCATGGCAGTGAGATAAAGTCCCTAGTGACCGTAAAAATGGAAACATGCACCCATTTTTAATAGAAGATAGAGAGGAAGACCTAGGGAATTACCAACCTGTCAGCCTCACCTCTGTGCCTGGGAAGATCATGGATCTCAATCCTCATTATCAATACAGTCTGGGGAATGATGGGATTGAGAGCAGCTCTGCTGAGAAGGACTTGGGGATACTGGTGAATGAAAAGCTGGATGTGAGCTGGCAACATGCACTCACAGTCCATAAGGCCAATTGTATCCTGGGCTTCATTAAAAGAAGCATGGCCAACAGGTCAAGGGAGGTGATTCTCTCCCTCTGCTCTGCTCTGATGAGACCCCACCTGGAGTACTACCTTCAGCACTGACTCAGCACAAGAAAGACATGGACTTGTTGAAGCAGATCCAGAGAAGGGACACAAAAATGGTCAGGGGGCTGGAACGCCTCTCCCATGAAGGAAGGCTGGAAGAGTTGGGGTTGTTCAGCCTGGAGAACAGAAGGTGCCAAGGAGAACTTATTATGGTCTTTCAATATTAAAAAGGACCTATGAGAAAGATGGGGACAGTCTTTTTAGCAAGGCCTGTTGTGATAGGACACCATGTAATGATTTTAAACTAAAAGAGAGTAGATTTAGACTAGATATAAGGAAGAAATTTTTTATGCTGAGGGTGGTGAAACGCTAAAACACCTTACCCAGAGAAGCTGTAGAAGCTCCATTCCTGGAAACATTCCAGGTCATGTCGGACAGGACTCTGAACAACCCGCTCTAATGTTGGACAGGACTCTGAACAACCCGCTCTAATTAAAGATGCTTCTGCTCACTACAGGAGGCTTGGACTAGGTGACCTTTAAATGTCCCTTCCAACCCCCAGAATGATTCGATTCTATGATTCTTTGCCATTTACAACAGGAAACTCCTAGTGCAATTTTAAGGCAGCAAGTCAGGAAAGATCTAAAACATGTTTCAGTGAGACATATGATCAATTTTCCCTTAATTTCCAAAGCATGCTGTGAGATCTTATATGTGAGATCTTAAACCAAAATAAACAGTTGAACCTGCTATACTATCTTTCCACCTTATTATGATCTCACCTACAAAATACAACTCTGAAGCCAAATATTTCCTGGATTAAGAAGCACTTAGTGTCAGGATTTGGGTGTTGTCCCATTGCTTTAGTTTCTTTAAGTATATAAATCATTATAAGCCATGGAAAAGATTACTCTAGGATGATTATTTTATATGAATTAGTTTCACTAATGATACAGATACATTTGGAGTTTTTTAGCCAATTCAAATTGACAATCAAGATACAGCCCTGTGAAAGTAAATGTGATGGAGGGAATGCTCTGCCATTCACAAGGCATTCACTATATAAAGTAAATGAAACTGCAGTATTTCCTAGAATATATGATGTAAAGGGGAACTACTTATCACTGACAAGGCTGACTGTATGAAAGCAAATTTCATAGAGTGATTTTGTAGCTCTTGGACCACGATTGCTTGAGCACACATCAGTGACGATTCACTCGGATAAAGTTCCACTTGAAGTTTCCCAGTGGATGCATTTTACCGAGTACAGTGTTTGCTTGTAAGGTGAGCAAAATGGCCTCAAACCACGTGGGAAGTACATTTTCTTTTTCTGATGTTGATCTTCATCTTCACTGAAAGCTTGATTGCTTCTTAGCCTTCAGTGGCAGGGCCACAGCACTAACCAGTCTTCTTGTTTCACATGCTAGTTTGATAACTGTAATGTCAGTTCTGAAATGAACTGGTCAGGAAAAGGGAGAGTAAAGAAAGTTAAAATTGCCCTAATGCTGCTCATCCAGCAACCTGTTCATCTGGACCACCTTTACTATGAGGACAGGCTGAGGGAGCTGGGGTTGTTCAGCCTGGTGAAGAGAAGGCTCCAGGGAGATCTAATAGCCACCTTCCAGTACCTGCAGGGGGCCTACAGGAAGACTGGAGAGGGGCTGTTTACAACGGCTTGTAGTGACAGGATGAGGGGTAATGGGTTTAAATTAGAGAAGAGTAGATTTAGGTTGGATATCAGGATGGTAGAATAGTGGAATAGGCTACCCAGGGAGGTGGCTGAGGCCCCATCCCTGGAGATATTCAAGGTGAGGTTGGATGAGGCTCTGAGCAGTTGAGGGTATCCCTGCTCACTGCAGGGGGGCTGGACTAGATAATCTTTGTAGGTCCCTTCCAGCACTAGCCATTCTGTTCTTCTATGATTCTATTACCCTCCTCTTCCCTCATCAATTCACTGCAGAGTAACAAGACTTCCTATACAAGAGGAAAGGTTCTGGGATTACATTAAACAAAGTATTTGCAAAACAGGTCTTTTGAGACAATGCGACTTTTTCTTTCCAGCAAAGCAAACTCTGTTTTTCAGTGGGGAAATGCTGCTGTTTCTGATAAGTAGTTTTCACTTTTCTTAGCTGGTTTACAGTATATTTAGTATGAACAGATTTAATACCTACCTTAACCTATACCGGAACACATCATGCAAACTTCATCCAGCACCTGTCCTAACGATGAATTTTCTTTCGCAGTGGGTTACTCCATATTTCCCCTTTGTAACTACTCTATGTTGATGGACTGATTGTAGTGTTCTATGACCTGGCATCCAACCATGGAAACAATTGTTTTCTACAGGTGCAGTGCTAGTAGGAGAGGTATAAGCTAGTTTTACTAATGTTTGATTATCTGCTATGTTTGATAAATGGCTTTCAGCTGAACAATCTGAGTGGTGATATAAACAATATCTCTTTGTTTTGATGTAATCGCTGGATCAGGAAATTGAAACCTATACTTCTGCAAAATTGTATTACAGGGAGATATAACCTTTCTGGCTTCTTGGGTCCTCGACTTCATAAAACAAATGTTAATTAGAAATGCTGACTAAATTTTAATACCACTTTTTAAGAAGCAGGCTGTGCCATTCAGATGCAGATGAGGGTCTAAATTCAGGAAAATTCAATGGTAAAAACCGCAAAAATTTTGCAAAACTTCAAATTCCCTTGTAGTCAGAAGCAAAATTCTAGTGGAAAATTATGTTAGTGTTTGTTCTTCTGCCTAAAACAAAGATAGGAAAAAAATTCACAGTAGATGTGGTTAAAAAGTAGGTATGTTTGCAATCAAAAGAATGAATAAGAGGATTATTATTAATATTGGTCACCAGTAGATGTTCTTGCAGTACAGTGTGAAAAACAGCCTATGTCCTCCCATTCATCTGGCTTTGACAAACATTCTGAATTCAAGCTATAATTGAAAATTCATGCTTCCCTAGCCCTTTATTTCTTTCTCTTTTCTTGAGATAAATAACCAGATTGAAGACTAAGATTTCCTTCCCCTCCAGAAAGCCTGATTGCTCTTCAACTCTCTTCCAGATCAAAGTCTTCTCTCAGGACTTTAACAGTCAGTTTTCCCCAGGCCTCCAGGAGAGATTTGTACTTCCTCAAACTCTGCCAGCGTGTAGAAGCCTTTCTTCTCCTGCTTCTTCCTTTCTGCTTTATTCCTTCAAGACATAATACTTCACTGTCACAGTTGACATTTCTGGCAGCTATTGAGGGACTGATTTAAGTGCTGTCCTTATCTTTTCATAAGATTTATGTAAGGTCAAAATTACAAGCTTGTGCTGCAGGCAGGCCACAAGAGTGGCTGAGAGCTAGAGATTTCCATGGTGCCAGCTCAAAAGTAGCTGGTGCCTCTTTACTACGTTTCAGTAGGGCTGAGGGTATAACAATTTGTCCAAAATGGGACAGAAGCCAACCAGAGGACTCACACCACTAAGCAGATAGACATCCCAAAATCAAACCTAGAAGTAGTGAACAGTTTCTAGGTTTCTGGACATGTCTTACTTACTGGAAGCGTCACATATATCTTATCCTTTCATATGAAGGTCATCACCATGCTTTGCCATGGAGCACATATAATGCTACCCTTCCAGATGAACTCTGTCTTTCTGGGTTGCAAATTAGTGCCACAGGATAAGCCAGGAAGAGACTGAATCAAAACCTTCAAAGTGGTGTACTGATCGGAGTTTATGCCTGCAATGTAATGAATGCAAAGTATGACTTCCCTCCCTTGTGGGTTTGTTGGGGAATACTGTGAATTCAAGCGAATGCATTTACCTAATCATTTTAACAACACTGAAAATATAGGGTACTTAAAATCATTGCAGAGCACTCCACAGCCACCACACCAGCTTTTCAAGCTTTCAGACAACATTCCAAACCCTGATAATCACAGCTCTTTGATTTCTCTCCAAAATGTCCCTGTGTATCCAGATAGCAGTATGCTTTCTCAGCTTTTCTGCACAAGTTTTTATCACCTGAATTCTGTCTACAATATCAGTGTTCCTGTTTTATTCCTTTCCAGTCTATCCCATATGTTCATAGTCACAGACCTTTTATAACTACCACCTGATATTTTCTGCAGACTAATTACTTTATTTCAGTATCTACAACCCAGCCAGTCTAATTTGCTACAATCATGATTTCCACTAGTTTTTCCAGCTCTTGGTTAGCTTCGTCTTTTCAAATACCTCTATAGAATAACTTGACAAGGATGCTATGTAATTTCATTCTATCAACTTTACTTAGAGAGGTTTCTCCAAAGACACTTTAGTTACCTTTATCACCTTGGAGAAGAGAAGGACCTTTGTTTTTCCCACCAATAACCTCTTGTGTTTTACCCATTTACTACCAGTATCCACTCATCAGTTTTCTGTCTCACCTCCTGCATTACCTAATGTAAGTTGAATTCCTTTTAAAAATCAACAGATACAAACTATTTGCTAAAGTAGTGAGGTATTTGACTATGTGTAAATAATTTGCACTGAAATTCACACCCAGCCCACAGAAAACATAGTAGCTAGGAAGCGGGGTGGCATATGAGTGGTCAAGCTGAAGCTTCCCATTTCTGCAAGAAGAATATTATTTCTGGCAGATACGGCTTGTGTTGGGACAGGCCTCAATATAGTTGTGATGTCTACAAAAATGTACAACATTATGCTGCATGAATCATGTGACCATTTGGAGGTCTTTTAATTTAGGTCTAAATTTTGGTCTTAATTTTCATTGCATATTAGAATTACAGAATCATAGAATCATTTCAGTTGTAAAAGATCGTTTAAGATCATTGAGTCCAACCATTAACCTAACACTGCCAAGCCCACCACTGAACCATGTCCCTAAGTACTTCATCTACACATCTCTTAAATACCTCCAGGGATGGTGACCCCACCACCTCCCTGGGCAGACTGTTCCACTCATTAACAACCCTTTCAGTGAAGAAGTTTTTCCTAACATCCAACCTAAACCTCCCATGCCACAACCTGCGGCCATTTCCTCTTGTCCTATCACTTATCACTTGGAAAAAGACTCATTTGGCTCCAGTAGCATGTCTGATCTATGCAGAACTGTGGGAACAGCTTTTAAATTATCCCAGTGAGGGTTTATGATTGTGTTACATCAAAAAAAGGAAAGGAAAAGAGCTGAATTACTACTTTAGTTGTTTACCTGGAGACAGTTTTCTGAAGACTGATCACAAAACAGCTGCATAACAATTTATGCAATGTTCCTCTGGCTTGGGAAAGATACAGGCCTTTTAAAATGTCTGAAAAAATTGGGAAGTCAAGCAAAATGTGAAAATAAAAATGGTAGATTTACAATTTATCATTCCTACCCATTTACTCAGTCTACTGTCAGACAACATGAAGTTAGAGAACAGCTAAATTGGAAGGTCACTGTTTCTTCTCCAATGTACTTTGCAAACAGAAGCTAATTAATATGAGAGAAAAAATAAAGTCTACTGCATGTCACCTAAAGAAATGCTGCCATCAGTAAATTAAAAATGTATGGCTCGAGCTGCATAGCATCTGCCTGCCTAAAGCTATGTCTGTAAATATTGTGGAAGACCAGAGCACTGAAACAAGAGATCACAGATGGGTGATGAAAAGAATGTTAATATTAATTATACAATTCTAAATAATGTTCAAGCCCTGGAAATCTGAGAACAAGTTTCTGTTCTTACAAGATTTCTCCTAGATTAGATCATTTAATTTTCTAATGCCTAACAGTTACTTCTTGGTGATAACAGTTATATGTAAGATTATGAAAAATAATTATTATTCAACATTTGATCAGTGTTTATTTCACTTCTATCTCTATATCACTAGCAACAAGGAGAAATAGACTGAGTAAAATTAGAATTGAACTTCAACAAAATGGAACTTTTAAAAATGTTCCCTTTTTACTTTTTTTTTTTTTCTGGGCCTGTTTTCTGGTTGTACTCAAAACAAGTTGAAGGAGTGAAAATAAAAGTAAACCTTTTTTCTTTTGCTTGTTATTTATCACACTGTTCAAGATATTTGAATCTTTAGTTGCCTGTCTGGTGAGCATCACTTGGCATCTTGTGTCCTATTTGAGAATATTCTGCAAGTAAGGATGGCTTTAGCCAGAAGTGAATTAGAGCAGAACATGCTGAGGGTGAGCAGATAAAATTAAAGTGTTTAATCTAATATCATGTGAAAAAGTTAGCAAACAGCATGGCTCTGAGTGAGTCCTAGTTTGAGCACACTGGCCCCATCTGTCTGTGATCACTGTTGCTTCAGTCAGTAGAATATTTCATACTGCAGAGACAGACTTGTGTTGATCAGCAGCAAATGACTGTCATGAAAATTACCATGTCTACACTGGCTCATTTCTTTTTAAGTTGACAGCAGCTTTGGAAAACCCTGTTTACTGTTCTCTGGCAGGCAGCTGAAGCTGGAAAAAAAAAAAAAAAAAGCTTACTATCCCTTCTCTCTCTCTTTTCTCCTCTCTTTAATCAGTCCCTTACTCACCTTTCTAAAATATTCCCTTTTCTCCTGCTAGAGAGATTGATAGATGCTAATAATAATATAATGGTATACACACACATATATGTATCTCTGACTCAGTCATTTTACATTTAAACATAGCCAGGTACAGTGTACTCATGCAGTGATCCCCTTTATAGTTCCCAAATGTCAGATACAGTTTGTTTAATTAAAAGGCATTAGTGGTCTATGAAAATGAATTCTAGTCTTCTTACAGATGCGATTCATCATATTTCTGACCAGAGAATAAAGCAGTTGGCTGGTGAGATCCTGCTCATGATATTATACATCTCTTCCTTCTTTGCCAGGCTATGCTTTGTGTGGTGAATGGATCTGTTTTCCTAAGACTTACCTTCAATATACCAGAATAGCATAGGAAACAGCACAATAGTCCATGACTTCTTTCTTATTTCCACCAGTGCTGCAACTGGTGATTTTCCTAGTATTAAAGACAATTAGCAAGTGAAAAACAGGATTCAGAAAAGCTCTTACCAGTTAGACATAGCTCAGTTGAAAATTTACTGCATTTTCATTGGCAGATGTTTCAGCCTTTCCTCATGGATTACACAGACCTTAGAGTCAGTCTGTCTCATACAACAGAACTACTGCTCACTCAGAAACCAACTAAGAAGGCAATAGCATAAATGAAATCAGGTGCCATTCTCAACGGCAATCAGTAGCAGAGAAAATTCAAAATATCAATCCATTCTTCACAATTTACCTTGCTAATCAATAAAATCAGAGGAAACAGTCTGGGTTTGATGTGGGATACATCCTGGAGTTTTCATATCTGGCAGATAACAAGCTTTCTGTCAAAAGTTTTTTTTATCTTTTACTGTATTTCTGTGAATGGAAGCTAGAATGAGATGCACTGAGATCCTGAAATTCCCAAGGAGTGAACAAAATTGGGAAACCATCACCCTCCCATTCTGCTTATTTTTCATTTCCAAACATCTGGCAAATTATATATTTCTTCTTACCTGTCACTTTATACAATTTAAATTCTACTTGAAAATGTTACTCATCTAGAATGAGATAAAAACAAGCTACTCTATGAAAAGTTGAAGTTGTCAACTTGAAGTTAAGGAAAAAGACAACCATTTTTCAAGTGGACACAGGACATTCTCTCACATAGGGTCAGAAAGCACTCCGCATTCAGTAATGAATTTTGCACAGGTCTTTGAATGAGGCAAAGAGCAAAGTTAAGTTCTGCTTAGTGCAACAAAGTGCTGATGAAATGCTGATTCAGTCCTTACTCCTCAGTGAGAGAGAGCCTTATCATTCAATATACAGAAGTGATAAAAAGGAATCTGTTGTAGTTATAACACCACTTTCTTTCGTATTAACACTGAATGATGAAGGACCTTGTTTCCCTGATACATTACTTAACCTAATTGGAACTGCATGCTCAGCTATCTCATTACTTAATAATATGTAAAACTTTGGTACCTTCATCTTCAAACCCTGAGTAGTTAATTAGTAGCTATACACTCAATCTCCATTTCTTTAAAGATCCATCTGCACCGCACATATACAGTGCTTCATTCCTTTTCTTACACAACAGACTCCAAAAACAAAGGCAGAGAGATTGAGATTTTTACACAGGCATAGAAGATGCAATTCCTAGACAGAGTACATAAACCAGCTCTGCCCTAGAATAGCCTATACTGTGGCTGCTAGCCTTGAGGTACAAAAGTGGACAGATGACACATCCACGATTTCTGTGTCAGCAAAGCAGAACACATCTCCGTGGAGCAGTTATAGACTGTGTTGCTGGAAAAAATCTAAGGTGTAGGCTTTTTTTTTTCAACTTTTTTAACCAAATAGGTAAAATATCTAAAAATCAGAATGTTGCATCAGGTTGTATGCTTTATACCAGCTCCTAAACCAGTTAGTCAAAATAGCTGCCAAGTTAGTTATTCTGTAGATATCACATACGCAGTTGGAGTAATTTTTTGTCAAGATTGGTGTGAGCAGGTTTATGCCCTATTTGGCCCAGAGATATGTATTTTTAAAATAAAACAAAATTGTTATTCTTATAGTCACACTTTTGGTATAGTAATGTTCTTACAATATGGCTAGAATCTACATCCTATCATAGAGTTAAATGCTTTCTTGTCAAGGAATATGCCTACAAATGCAGATGCTGAGATGATTAAGTAGGCTATCTGCTTTTCTTTTGGAGCAACATTTCAGTGGCTTCTTTGCACAGATATCATTTAATACCCTGCAGCAAGAAAAATCAATAACAACATTTAGTCTAATATCATATCATGTCTTCAGACAATGCTGAAACTCTGTACTGATTACATTTCTGCCAGTTGCATAACCTTTTGCCAAAATGAGAATTTGGACAGCATGGAAGACAGGTCAGGAAGTTCACTAGATATCTCTCCTTATTTGAGAACTCTTGCCCCTGTGTGCTGTGACTTCAAAAGAGAACTGCTGGAGCAGCAGAGGATAAAACTACGCGGTTGAAGGAACTACATGGTTCAAGGCTGCTCCCAGACAGTGAGAGCATAAAAGACAATGGTACTGGTCACCTGTATCCAGCTGCAAATATTGGCCTGTGGAAGTGCCCTTCCACCTCAGCGTCTGACATGAGGATCCACAACAACATCATGCACCGAGGAGATAGGTTTGCAAAAACCTGACCACCCAGCAGATACAAAAACAGTAGCTGCCATGGCAAAATTTTGGAAACAGGTTTAAGTGAACAGAATCTATTTCCTGCAACTGCTTTCTCTTTTCAATCTTCATGACAGCTTAAGTTTGGAATTGGAGGGACTAAGTAGGTGGTTTTATTTTTGGATCATGGTGGGATTTGGAAGAACAACTGAACTTACTCACTGCATGTTTGGGAATCTGATTAAAAGCATCAGCCAACAACTGGAAAGGGAAGTTCTCAAGATGCAGATTAAGACCTGCAATAGGTGGAAGGAACTCCAGCAATATGCTTAAATGTCTCATTTTTCACTGTGTCTATCAGTTTGTCTCTTATGACATTCTCCTCCTGAACAGAAATTAAATACTTCACAGTTGCCTGGGGAGCTAGGAGGGACAGTCCTTTGATTTAGATGTAGACAAACAAAAGCAGGACATGAGCAGCTGGGCAGGAAAAGATCACTTTTTCTTTAAAAAGATGCAACTTCAGTTGCAGGTTTAGAAACTGACTGCTTTTTGTCTTAAAGAAGTAGCATGGGGAAATAGGTTTTTCTTTAAAAATAATGGATGAGTGCTGTCAATTCTTAATATTTTTAAAACTCATTATATAATTAGCAATCAGTAGCATTCCAAACAAGACTGGGAGTCTAAACCTTGACAATCCCAAAGAAAAATACCATTGCTTTTGCACCAGCACTGTGTGAAAATATTTGCCATTGAGTTTTCCCATATTTCTTTGTGAGAACTGGAGAAACAGTGAGTCTATGTGTGGTATTTCTGCAGTATAGAAAACTTATTCCTCTTGACATTATTGATGGATGACGTCTCTGGATATAGTTCCAAAGCAAAATTGTACTAAGGCTGTTAAAATGCTTCCCACAATCATAGTAGCAATGAATGATGGCTTTTCTGTCTTCTTTCTTGTCATGTGTGAAATGAGTCTCTACCTCACTGACTCCAGTTGCTCATCTGTGACCATTTCTGTTGATTTGTATGATGGAGGCTGTAAAGAGTTGTGCTGTGGCAACATCTTCGCAACATAACTACTGTGTGAAGCAAAAGCACAGGAATGCCTGGATGGGGAGCTGTATTTTTCCAGCTCATTTTCAAAATCAACAGGCCGGGGATGTTGTCCTAATTACTGTTTATCTTACAGGTTTTGGAAAATTTCAGTGAGATTTAAGTTTTATGCTTTGTGCTGCCCAGTACTGGCAGATGTTGCAATAATAAGGAAGTACGAAAGTCACTCTTTTCTTACTCTGGCTGTAAATCAAATTCTGAAGCATGTTTTATTGCACTTAAGCTACACACTTATGATTCTGCCAAACACTTCGGTCCCAGGTTAAAGATCCAGACAAAAAAACCCAGCAGTTTCACTTTGACCATTTCTTTCTTCCAAGCTGTTAATCATGTGTTGGTGTAGTGTATAATAAGCTGCCAAATCTAATACACAAATGTCAGAGAAGGCTGCTGAGACACCAGAGCAGTCTAGCAAATAAAGCATGACTTTAATCTGGTGACAAATAAAGCAAATAAAGCATGACTTGATTTCTTCTCTGTTAGGGAAAGAAATAGTCCTTAATGACACACTCATGAAAGGTATTTTTGGTCAAGAGCTAAAATACAGTTTCCCTGGGTGTATGGCATATGTACATTTATATTTGTCTAGCTTGTATAAGCTTCCTAGTGTAAGTATTTGCAAATCCTAGTTCAGAACTGAAACAGTTCTGAGGTCTGGAAACAAAATGGAATTGTAGTGTAATTATTAGGAAGTATTTTTGCTAAGGCCTTCTATGGCTTGAAATCAAAAGCATTATTACATGCCTGGAAAATCATACCACTAAGGTACAGATAATTCCTCACTTTTATGAACTTTGTGTTTGGTTGTTTGTTGGTGGTGGTGGGTTTTGCCTGTTTGCTTTTGTTGTTGGTTGGATTTTAACAAAGGAACTGTGTTTCATCCTCATTATCACCATATTTTTGCAATTGCACAACTACACAGCTGTGAAATGTGGTGACAAGTTGACCCCATGGAGCTAAATATTTGCTACTATGTTTCTAAATTTAACTAAAATATAACTCACCTAAGGGAGGTGCAATGAGAACCCTTAAATATTTGATCGCAGAGTAATTTATTTGTACACAAAATGAGGGGTCAATGACCAAGAATGATGATAGTATTTAGGCATATAGGACAGCTCATATTTGTAGGCAATTTATGTCAGCTTTATGTGCTCCACAAAAATTTGTGTTTGTTGTGTCAAAGGCATGCAGATATTCAGGGCAAGAGAATGAATAAGCTCACAGGCAGCCTGTTGTACCATGTCAAAAAAAAAAAAAATGGAATAGCCCCAAATTTTCTTGGTAGTCCTAGTTTTAGGAGTACTTCAAAGGACATTTTCTTCTAATTATCCTGCTGAGTTACTGAGTTGAGCTCCACAGCTGGGAAAAGTGAAGAGTTATCACTGCTAATTAATGATTAAGATTAATCAGATCATCTTTAGAAGCCAATCCAGAAAAATAATTCCAACTGTTAGAATGAGTAAAAAGTATTTCTGTATTAGCATCCTGAGATTTTTTTCTTTACAGGCAGTTTACGTAACATTACTCTTTTTCAATTCAGTTTGAAGTAAGATGAAGCATTTTCCATGTTAATTCAAAGGTCGAGTATCTTACTGAGCAATTCCACAAAGGAACATTATATAAGAATCCCGGAGTAATACATAGGCTCAGACACAGTATTTGTCTAGCACTCCAGATCATTTATCAGACAAATAATTAAAAGTAAGAGGATGGCAAACATATATGGTATTTTCTCCTAGTACTCTCTCGATTTATTACTATTTTCAGCTCAGAGAATTTCCTGAGGCCAATATGATTCAGGAATCCCACTTAGTACAACCAGGAGGCATCTTTTTCCATTTGGCATTCACATTCATTGCCCGAGAACAAGCACATGGGTTCTTTCTTTCAAAAAGAAAGCAAATGTATTTTTAGATTTAGAGAGAGAGGATGAAATGAGGTGGCAGAATGTGGTTATTTGTGATCTCTCATGTCTTGGCTACTTCAATTGAGTCTTCTCTCTATCTCATGTCCCTAACAAACAAATCACAGGCTGCAAACTTTTCTAGGATACCTCCATGTTGCAGCAATGCTTTCATTATATTGCTTGGAAAGAAAGGGAAAGGAAGAAGGAAGAAAGAGAAAGAAGAAGGAAGAAAGAAAAAAGAAAAAAGAAGGGAAGGGAAGGGGAAAAGGGGGAAAGGGGGAAAGGGAAGTCAAGTACGATGCTGAAGAACAGTAGTATTTGGCATGGCAAGTTGAGAGTCAGCAAGCCTGTGTTCCAGTCCTGCTCCAGCAACTTACTCATTCCGTCTTGTGACTGTCTAATTCAAAGTACAACTCCCACCACTGCCTCCTGCAGACACGATTTTTAACAAAGCAGCATCTGCTTAAGCACAGTTTATGTAGGATCTGATCCACTAGGTTTGCACAGAGGACACCTACTGCATCAAGCCCTGCAGGTGAGACAGGCAAAGGAATGCCTATTTTGTGGTGCTCACAGGACATGAGTAGGAGGTAACTGTCATGTCTTCTCAATATTGAGATGCTGAGGCATATGGCCAAGAGAGATCATCAGTCAAATTTTCATTAATGAAAGGGAGTTGCTGCATTTGAGACAGGGTGGCACCGAAGAGAGGTTTGGAGAACCACAGTTTTGAAGCTTGATGTCTAAGTTCTTCTTCAGAAGTCTGTGGGTTTTTTGAATCTACACCTAAAATCTTGATTCATTTGAGTACTACATATTCTGTATATACATATTCATTGCAGTATTATCATAGCTACTTTACTATGCCCTTTGTCATGCAAAGGATAAGGCCAGGAGATGAGGCTTATTAATAAATCACTCTGGGAAAGTAGTCACATGGTGTAGACTTTCACAGAGGGAACAATTTAATTATGTTCTCCCTCACAGCCCAGGGCAGCAGCTCTGCTTTTTCCTACAGGCTGCATAACCTGCTTGGTCCAAAGGCACTTAGACCATTGATGGGTTAAGCCTGAGGCGACTTTAGTTGCTTTCTATCAACAGAAGAGGGACAGTGCTAATGAAGTGCAAAATGATCTTTCCCTCACTGCGCTGCTTCCATCCTGCATCTATTGGAGTCTGGTTATACTTGAGACTCCAGTGTGTTTCACAGACCCTTGCTAGGAAGTTTGTCAGTTCAGTCTCTGTTTTGGGGAAGTCTGGTGTGCACAGATTCCAAACTGCACCGCGCATGTCACTAATGCCTGACCTCTGCTGCAAAACGCATAAAGGTCAGTTCTCAGATGCCTTGAATTTTAGGTAGTCATTACCTATGCTAAACAGACAAAAATATTGCAGCCAGTGGGGAAATATAAATTCAGTGTCATAACAATTTTCACTCACCTGCAGTTGTAGGTGTGATTCAAGAGGCAAAGTACCTGCTTATTACATCCTCTGAAGCAGAAGCATATGTAAACACAGAACAGAAATGTTTATTGTCCCAGGGCTTGCTTCTTCTTAGCCACATACAGTGCACCTGTGTGTCTCAAGAACAGTGTCTTCATTTATGGATCCTTTACAAGGATCATGACACATCAGAGCAAGGATAATTTTGAGACCATGTGGTGCTCTGTAAAGTTGGACAAATGTCCAGTACCTGTTGATCACTCTGCCAGCATAAAAATCTTTTTTTTTCCCCTTCAATTATTGATTCAATCTTGAAGAAGTGATAAATGTAACATTTTGTTGCTATGCTTCACAATTCTGAGTGTATTGAGAAATCAAGATGTCCCTTATCTACTTTTTTTTTTTTAAAAAAGAGACAGCTAATTCTTTTTTTAACTCAAAGCTTGCATATCATTTTCAGAGGTTTAGACAGCTTTAAGGCTATTTACTGATCATTTCAAATCTATGCCAACAGCAGCAAACTGAAATATCATAAACAGTCCAATAATAGATGTCTCTGAGCTCAGTGCTGATATACAAGAACATAAGAACAATAGATACCAATATCCTAAGTACTGACCAACCCCAGGCTCCAATTAAAAGCTCACAAACCTGCAATGTGGCTATTCAGCCACCAGCTCTGGAAACTACCTGATTTAACTGTGACATATCAGCCAAATCATTTGAAATCACTGTCCCATGCACTGTACTCACAGATCAAAGCGCTTAGGAAGGTACAAAATCAAGTGGTGAAGGAATGATATGCCCATTCCAGTGGTGATCCAGTTTTCCTTCTAACGTTTAATTTTCTGTAATGAACACGAACCTACTTTTCATAATCACTTGATCCTCTGTGTCATTACAATTTTTCCTATTCTTCAGTGGATTTCAGTGTGAAACTGTTCAATAATTGGTTTTCTAGACTTGCTAGCACTGGGAACATACACTAGAACTTCATACCTCAGAGAAGGTACCTACAGGTCACTGGGATTTATCTCCATCCATATAAGTGGCATTACTACAACAAATGCTATGGCTTTAGGTTATCAACAAGTTTCCTTTAACATTGCTACTAGGAGGTACAAGCAATCCAGCAAATCTTTTCCTTTTGCAAGCTGTGCCCATTTTTGAGTCACTGAGCAGTGTGTATGAATGAGAATATGAAGGGAAAATTCAGGAGACCTTTCTACAATCTTAGTCCAGTCCTAGCAGAGATCTTTGAGTTCAAAGAGTCCAATGATGCTGGAGTGTCAGCACTGATCATCTTCCAAAGAAGTGAGGAGGACAACATCACAACTTCTTCAGTGAAAGTGCAGACCTCTCTCTCCTCCCCAGAGTTGTGGGAATTGTAGTGATATATGCTCCAGGGGCTGGAGTGGTATACAATGTGACACCCATCCTAAAAGCTTTGCTGCATCAGAAACTTTCCTTAACAGCACTTAATTTTTTCTTTAACAGTATTTTGCAATATTTGTCTTCCAGAGAAGGCAGATAGTTGTTTTTGCTGCTCTTTCATTTTATTTTCTCTATGGTATTAGCTCCCTGTACTGGTTTGTAAGCTCTGCATGTCCTGCTGTATATTCACTTTTACAGGTCATCTGCAAGTAAAGAAAGATGAAAGTGAACCTAGCCATCCCAGAAGCTGTCTTTTCTTAACAAACCTCTACCTCATTTTTAACTCTTTCCTATCTCTATCTCTAAATAAGTTAATTCTTTGTCAGGCTGAATATTGATTCACACTTTGCAACCTGGTTTATTAACCAGGCCTGCCCTTTTGTAATAGACATCAGTAAGCCCTGCCTGAGAATGAGATCTGTAGCTAATTTAGCAGAAGGTGACATTTCAGAGGAGGCTGGAAGGCCAGTGGAGTGTATAAGCATGGAAATGGAGGAAAGGACCCATGCTGAAACAGTCAAAATGAGGGGACATGTATGTAAAACCTTTGGCTGAGCTCCATTACATTGCACATTGGGATGGAAACTTGGTTTGGCATGAAATGGACTTAGTAATATAGCAGACAATCAAAGGAGTTTTGCTCTGTGTCACCTCAAAGCCATCATAGGAATGGCCTAGTCATAAAAATTGGTCATAAAGAGAATTGTATTTATTTCAAGGAAGCAAAACCCATTTCTCTACTACTTTCTATGGGAAAATATAGGAGCTATTCATACCCATTCACATTTTAACAATATTCTAAGTATTAGAAAAAAAAACATTCTAGTCACATACTGAAATAAGACCACAATTATTTTGAATATGCAGAGAAAGGGCTTGTGTTTCTGATGCAATTAGCAGGTCACAGCCCCAGCTCTGGACCTGTTGACGTCATCAGTTTTAGTGTTTCAGCAGGAGAAGATTTCACTTATACCAAGGAGGTGCATGAACAGGGAGACCGAGAGCTCCAGATCCTCTCTGTTAATCAGGCTTGTTAACAGTGTACAGTTCTCACAGATGAAACATCCCTGACTGTTTGACTTCTGTATTGCCAGCCCTGTAGAAGCCCAGCCCTGGAGGCTGAGGGTACATGTGTGACCATCCCTGCCCTCCATCAATGACTACCGACTGGCCTCCTGCCTTCCCCACCAAGCAGGGGCTGGGGAAGCGTTGCCGCAGCAACGCCCTCTCACACACACACCCCCAAGATGTGGTTGCTATGTCAACGCTCTGCTTGTGGCATAGACCCCTGGGAGGAAAAGGCTGGAGGGGTTACCATGGAAACCATGCTCCCCTGAAGCATCAATAGGGCTGGTCACTTCTCTGCCTTTCTGCCCCCAAAATGTCCTGCCATGAAGCCATGGACCCCAGATATGTCCTGCTCTATCCCACTTGTCCCAGTGTCTGTGCCAGCCCCAGCTGCACATGGCTGCTCCAGTCAGGCTCACAGTAGCTTCACCAGCCATGCAGGGCTGACCTAATGGGAGAACTTTTACTGTCACAACGCTGGAGCAGCTCACATCAGGGACACAGTCATCAGACAGACTAATGCAAAGGACCTAGCTTCACTTTTCAAGGAGCAGTGGAAATGGGAAGTTACTGGTTGTGCTGGTAGTGGAAATGTTCAGTGCATGGATGTGGGAAGATACAGCAGGGGATGCACATCTACTTGGCAGTACGTATACGTTCTGAGGCCAGGCTTGTATCATAACAACAACAACACCCAAAACCACCTTTTAATCTAGATATACTTCCTGTATTACATCACTGTCTTAAAATTTCCAAAAACTCCAAAACGTGTGATTTTTTTTCAGAATAGTCTGTTGTGGGAAGGAACTGTCTGAACTAGTTCTGTAAAAGGCTTTAGTTAAGAAATGGGGGAAAAAATATTCAAAACCCCAAGTATTCCATGGAACATTAAAATACATAGGATGCTTTTAGCATGCATATTTGCACAGAAAACATCAAAGGTCTTGACTGAATGACTTAAAGTCCAGTTAATGAACTCCTGCTTATTCATAGAACATCTGAGCAAAGTGATTTGTTACAAAGGACGTCTTCTCTATAACAGGGACCACCTGGGGATTTTGGGTAACAGCATAGTAGAGGACTTTGCAGATACAGTCTGAAGAATCAGAATACTGGTACTGCAGAAAATTTTACAAAAACATCCTAGTTTCAGGGCTACAGGACACCCACACTCAGTATAGCACAGAATCACAGAATCATCAAGGTTGGAAAAGACCTCCAAGATCATTAAGTACAACCATTCACCTAAGACTATCGTGACCACTAAACTATGTCCTGAAGTGCCATATCTACATACTTTTGAACACCTCCAGGGATGATGACTCCACCACCTCCTTGGGAAGTCTGTTCCAATGCCTTACCACTTTTTCAGTATAGAATTTTTTCCTAATATCTAACCTAAACCTCCTCCGGCACAACTTAAGCCCATAACCTCTCATCCTATGGCTTCTTGCATACACATTTCAGTTAAGTGATACATTAAATGCTAAAAAAAGATGTATTTGCATTCAAGAATTTATCAGTGCTCAGGATTTAGGACTGTCAAGAGTTCATGTGCATACCCTGAAATTACAAATACCTGCTTTGACACTGACTCTGTGGAACGTATAATGAGGTCATATACTGCTGAATCATCAAAGGGGCAGAGATGGGCTCTTGTCAGGGATAAGGGACTTTGTATACATCTTAATTATTGTTATATATCTAATGTTGCTTATCTAAGAGAAGTGAAAAATGCAACTGAAGATGACCTCACATAATCAAGAGGGGAAAAATGTCTGTATTAAGAGAGTTTTGGTTATATCTTCTAATAGAGGCATGTTTCTATCTTATCCTATCTTTGAATTAAGAACTCTTGTTGTTCCTGAGTGGTATTGTTGTGCAATTAGTTGTCTGGAACATACTTACAGAAAACTAGAAATCTTCCTCTAATCTCATCCTAAAGGTCATTACTTCAGTTCTAATTGGACAGATTTCAATCATATTTCACATTGTGATCAAGCAGTTTCAAATCAGTCTCAATGTCAACCTTTGTGCTTCGCTTTCCTCTGAGTTCACCAGGTGGCATAGAAAACTAGGTCACAGTATAACAGAAAAGATATGCAAATCCACCATTCTTCTTCACTAGTCTTCAAACTTTATCTCTGGGGAAACAGGAACTTGTTTGTACAGAAACCTCCAATCATGATGTTCTCTGTATTATTGAAAATATATTTTTTTTTTTTATCCAGTAGATGCTTGAGGTAAGAATGCACAGTTATTTCTGGAAATCAATCATCTAGACCTGACTAAGCAGAAGCTGCCAAGTTCTTCATATACCTTCATTACCTGCTTTAAAAATCTGCCTATTCTTTTGGCCTTCGTAATGCCTGTAGCAGAGTGTTCTTAAATTTAATTACATGCTGTATGAAAAACTATTTAGTTCATTTTCACCTGATAATTTCTTTTTTCCACTTACTTCTGTTGTAAAATACTGTCAATACAAGATTCTTATAACCTTTTAAACCACCCATTATTTTACTGGTTTTAATTATGGACTTATGTGACAGATTTGGCTACATATCATTTTCTGAAGTTATCAGATGGATAGGACTCTGCTCAAGCATTACTTTCTTCCAGCAAAACACCTCAGGGAAATAGTGCTGGTTCTAGCTGTAACTCTGCTAGGAATAAAAGAAACTTCACTGCAATCAAAGTACATTGGTTCCAGTTCATGAACTTTTCCTGAAGAACTTCCAAACTGAAACTGGAGATAGAAACAGTGAGATGACAAAACCACTAATTAAGGTACATTTGTCTTCAAATAGGTCCATTTATTTAGTTGATTCAAATTTTTTAGCTCCATGTCACTGAGGCAGCAGAAGAAAGCTTTCAGATGGCAATGAGACTAGTGAGGTGAAATGGTGTATTCCATGTAGTAAAACAACATGGAACAATATTTGGAAGCAAGGTTGGAGAAGAACCCAGACATGCTCTAATAATACTTCCTAACTCCTATCTAATTAAAAAAAGTGAATTATTTACAAAGTTTATGAGAGTTATGCAATCAAGGACAAACTCTTCAGTGAGTGGCTTGAAAGAAAGCAAGCTACTTGAGTGCTATGTGATGTAAAGAACAAAAATGAATAGCTAATTCATCTTCGAAGCAACCAACTTCCCTAGGAATATTGGTATTGACACAAAGACTGTTATAATTTAGGTACAGCATAGAGGATAAATTCATAGTCAGAAGCAAGGGAATGTTAATCTATAGCCATTTCTAAACATGTTATGAAATGATTTAGTTTCAAAGTAAAAAAGAACTTTAGAAGATTTTAGCATACAACAGTCATTCCTAATATAAATTTCCCCATGCTTTAAAACTGCATAAATGCTTTTAAAGCAATGTCCTGAAGCTAATTATAGGTTAATTTAAGCACCGTCCTAACTCTGGATTATAACAACCTTTAGAAAGAGCTTGCATACTTGTTGCTCTTTTGTTTGAATATTAATGATTAAAATAAATAAATTTTATATATGAGTTAATTTTCTGTAGACCTTTTCTGTGTCTCTCTGCCTAAGGCGTCAGTGTGGCATATACTGTTTGAAATACAGATATCATACTTCTACAAAATAAATGGAAAACAGACATTGAGAAAAGAGATGTCTGACTAAGATTTCATCCCTCTGAAATTTTCATGCGGGAAAACCATCATTGCTGCCATCCTGCACCTAATTTGATCTGCTTTGCAGATTAAAGACAATGGAATTTGCAAGTATACATATTTACTTGTAGGGAACAGTAGATAACATCGTATACTCATTAGAACTAATATAATAGGAGTGGAAACATGACACGTCCCTGTACAGTGGATCAGTACAGATCTCCAGTAAAACCCCACTTAAATATCCTGTTACATTTCATTCCTGGTCCATACACAGCAAGCATAACATACACATTTTTACTCAGCAAACTTTAGGTCAATTTTGAAAGAGAAAGTTCACAGCCAATTTGGATTGGGGATCTGTTGTATTACAGAAAGAGCAATGAGCCCCTCCTGTGCAACAACAGCAAATTGATAGCAAAGGGAATAAGGCAGAATACTGAGAAATCATAAATGAGGAAGGTTTGGACAAAAGGAGGAATAACATGGGGAGCTGAGACAGACACAGGGATTACAGTCAGCAGAACTGCATCACCTACCTGAAATACTTTTGCCAAATTGTCAAAGAGGGCTTGACCAGCACTGACTTTATGCTTGACTCCTCTGACTGTGCCATTTTTGCTGAGGATGTTGACTCGCTTTGTACCAAACCCCCTCTCTTTAGTGGCTCTGACTAAAATGAGCAAGTCATCCTGCTCATTCTCATTTTCGTCGCACTCAGACCCTATGTGTCCATTCTGCTGCCCGTCCACTTCACTCAGTCGGCTGGTTTGGTCGGTCTCTGAGCTACTGGCGTACTCAGAGTCCAGAGAGTCGGCAGCCTCCCCATCAGCGTACACCTCCTTCAGTACTCTACCACTGTGCGAGGATGCAACACGGAATCGAACTTTCCTTGACAGTCTCTCACTGTTCGCCTTCATCTCGTTTTTAAACGTCGCCTCTTCCATTGATATAAGCAATTTGCATTGTTCCAGCGTGGTGCCCATTGCATTTGCCAGTTTGTCACACTTAACAACAATATCAGAGCTGTTTTCTGTTGACAGGGGTTCTCATATTAAACTAAAGAAGGTTCCCAAGAAGCTACCCTGGCGTTCTGCAGTTAATAATGGATGGATTTGTGCTATGGTTACCTTTAAACTAAAACCCGTAAAATGATCTCATCAATTAAATATTAAAAAGCCATCGTGTACTTTTTAGCACTAAGGAATAAAGAGAGAAAGAGAGAAATTATATTCATTGTTTAAATAAAAAGTCAAACACACACAAAATAAACCAAATTACACAAGTTTATATGAATGCCAGGTTTTTTTGCTAAGACAAAGAGGAAGAGCTTTTCACAAGATCTGCAGCTGCAAACTGTTTGTGTATGTCCCACCTGAAGAGAAAATTGTAGACTTCAGCACTGAAGAGGAGTCAATAATGGTCACATTTCTTTCATCAAAACACTTAATTCCCCTACTAGTCAGACCTCATTTTATATCATATATATCATTATATCACTCTTTATCTCAATCTTTATATCACATATACCTTTTTATATCAGCTCACAGAGATACAGTAGGGAGCTCTGGCTTGCTGGTTTGCAGCACTGGCCTTTTCACAGACTGGCAGAGAAGTGGAGAAGCAATTAGTCACAATTTGTTGCACAGAGTAACACAGTGTTATTAAATAAAACCGAGTCACAGCTAGTACCACACGGTAACCACAGGCTCTGTTCTGTTTTGTCAATTATTCAAGGGACTAGGCCAAGGAAATCTAAACAAGGAATAGGAGAAAGCTAATTAACTGCAGCAACAAGGATCAAAGAAACATAGAGTAAGGTGAATCTAAGACAGGGGAAGCAAATTCCCCTATCCCAGCAAATGACAAGTAGAGGTTGGTGTAGTGTTAGGCACTGAGCTATAGACATATATATATATATATAACAAACCCACACTTGAGGTTTCCAGTTATGTCTAATCCATAGTATGTAGCAGCAACTTAGACCTTTAACCTTGTTCTGAGTTTGCATGGTGATCATGCAGTGCTATTTCTGCATTTTCTTCATTTAAAGTAAAGCGCAAATTATTCCTTGAAGCAGCACTGAGAGCTCCATCCCCTTCTCACTTTCCTGGCAAACATTCCCTACACACTCTCTACAGCTTCATTTTCTCTCTGCTCATGAATAGTGCATTGCTTCCTGAAGCCTGTGACCCCCTCCAACAGGTGTAGGCATGAAATGAGTCCCTAAATGCTCAGCCAACCCAGAATGGTAACGCCTGCGGTCGCAAGCAGCTGCAGAGCTTCAAGCATCTAAGGAGGCGTTCTGGACCAGATTTTGGAAATACACACTCAAATCTTTCAGTAATTAAGTGGGGGTTATTGCAACTTTCTTTTGAGCAAGAGGCATGAAAATACTGCTTTTTGGTCCAAGTAAAATCACAGTTCTTGTGACTAAACTCTAAAATTACTTGGTTTCCATCTATAAAACAGATATGTGAATGATTAGTGGCATTTCATAGTGCTAGTGGTTGCTACACTTTCTAAAATTACATGATTCACTCTATTACCAACTACTATTATTCACTCAGAAAAAGAAAGCCCAAACAGATAAAAATAAGTTACAAGAGTTAAAATGCATTGCTATCTATCTTTGAGAGAAGAAAAACATCCTTTATCAAAGTCCATACTATATTGAATACAGTTTAAGCCACCTTGTCAAATTAATTTGGGGGGGTTGGGTAGTGAGGTGGTAGGATTGAATCACACTGATTATGATATAGCCACTTGCCCACAGGAGCTTTGACAACATATACAATTCACTGTTACTAAAAACTGACTTAGAACTAAGAATATTCTGTAGCAGAATGCATATTTCAAAGAATCTTTTATGGAATTATCCAAACAACAACAAAAAAAGCTGTAATATATCTGGAGAAATCAGTCTGTTACCTACCCCAAAGTTAACTGTATCATAGGGTTTCCATAATTATCTGAGTGATCTCCTCTTAGAAACCTGCAGTAATTAACTTTGTTCATATTCTTACACAATAAAACCCAAGTGCTTTGCAACGAATTGCCACAGATTAAAAAAAAATCATAGAATCATAGAATTGTAAAGGTTGGAAGGGCCCTTAAAGATCATCTAGTTCCAACCCCCCTGCCATTGGCAGGGACACCTCCCACTAGATCAGGTTGCTCAGAGCCCCATCCCTTAAAAACTTCCAAGGATGGGGCTTCCACCACCTCTCTGGGCAACCCATTCCAGTGTCTCGCCACCCTCATGGCAAAGAAATTCTTCCTAATGTCTAATTTGAATTGACTGATCTCTAGTTTTAATCCATTTCCTTTAGTCCTATCACTGCCTGACAGCCTAAAAAGTCCCTCCCCAGCTTTCTCGTAGGCCCCCTTCAGATACTGGAAGGCCACAATAAGGTGTCCCCGGAGCCTTCTCTTCTCCAGACTGAACAATCCCAACTCAGTCTGTCCTCATAGGAGAGGTGCTCCAACCCTCTGATCATCCTCATGGCTGAGCTTCTATAATCTAAACTTAAATCTGAGCTTCTAAATCTAAATCTGAGCTTCTATAACCTAAATATGATCTAACTCTGAGCTTCTATAATTGAAATATTTTGCACAAAATTTTTATAATATTTTTATCTCTCCCAATTGATGCTATATATTCTTTAACATGGAAACCATTTTAATTCTATTGTAAGCAAAGGGAAAGTTTTATTGTTTGCAGTACAAAGGATTTGATGTTACCTGAGTGATTAAAAAAGTTAATGTAGCATTGAATAAATGCAGAATTAATCAGTACCACATTTTAAAAACACTCCAAATACTATTAGCATCTTGTTTTCTGTTAGTAGCTCATTGTTTCATTTCATGGCAATTCCATCATTCACTGGGAAATATATTTATGTCTGTTTATGAGAACTGAGAAACTATATGCATAATTTTCTCTGCAGAAAAATAGTAAAGCATAGTGGAGGGTGCCCCTTGACAGAACCATTTACATTTGCATTCATGACATGAGACATTTGAGAGTTCAAAGACCTGAAATGCACATATTTGTACCATCTGCTGGATGCATGTTCTTAACAAAGGCGAAAAGGATGGAGCTTGATTAAGCATCTCTGTCTCTCCTGTAGAATAAAATTTGTAGTAAATGCTGACACCGCTGACACCCCTTACTCAGTTTGATAGTCTACCCTATTAGACGTTATATTTGTGTTTATATTTTTCTAGTTTCTCTAGACAAACTTCCTTTCATTCAATGAGCAGTGTCTACTAAAAACTGATGTGATGGGATTTTGCAGTAATGAGATATTTCTTACCCATAATTATGACTCTTCCTGAATCATTTAGCTATTGTTAGTTTTTGTTTCTGCTTAGTCTGCATCTGATCTTCTGCTGTTGACTAATTTGAGGCCAGGGGGTCCAGCAAGCATAAAGGCAAAGCACACAGAGGAAAAAGTTGTCACTACAGAGATCTCTCCTGAATAGAGAAGTACTAGGTGAAAAAACACCTCGAGAGAAGATATTACATCAATTGCCTCTTTTCTGGATGTGTCTCATCTCACAAGGAAGTGGATCAACCCATTACCTTGACGCAGTGTTAAATAATATGGTTTCCAGTAAAATTCTCACATTTTATCATGTTCAAATTTATCACTAAGTTGAAAGAAACAAAGAAGATTATGCTTCTGCTAGTTGTTGACTTCTGATTCTTCTTTTTGACACAAAGTCAAGATAACAGTACTGGATGAAGCCCGGGGGACAGGTGCAGCACAGTGCAGCCTCAAAGGCAAACACCTCTTCTGAGACAGACATCTGAGAATCTTCCTTACTCTATGTAAGAAGGTGCCTGCAGAGTGCAATTCATCACAGCTTTCTTCCATGACAGAGAAAGTAGAGAAAGTCTAACCAATAATTTTAGCTTGAATATTTACCTTTTAAATAAATGAAACTAGGTCAGGTGAGGCAAACTCTTAATATATTTAGGATTAAAAGTTTGAACAAAGCTTAAGTAACAATCACATTATGCCAAGTGAGACATTTATAGCTGTATCAGGAAGTGTGGGGGGGGGAGGAAGGAGCAGAAGAGAACAGAAGGCAAATCTAGTCTTATTTATAACCCCGACACAATTTCTTTAATATGTAGGTGAGATCTCACTGTCGGAGTTCATCATATGTATATATACATATATATTTCAATTTCAGCAGGTTATACAAGTAAAGAATCTGTCCTAGGCACTCCATTTCTGCAAGTTTGGAGCACTACCCGCTTCACCTTGGGAAAGGACCACAAATCAATAACATTAAACTTCAGCAAAAAATGTTTGAAAGTATATCTAGCCATGTGTACTAAGCAGCAAAGATTACTTGCATTTCACTGAAGAAATGTAGTGTGCTAATTGTTAGTACTGTAAAAACTGACTTCATGACGTTCCCATTGTTCAGAGAAAAAGTGGTATAAAGAGAACTGTTAGAATTGGTACCATTAAAATAGCAGTGAAATGAAACTTGAATCATGAAAATGAGACTTTTAAATGAAAACAAATGTCCAAAAAAGAAATAAACTAGGTTGAAATCAACAAATGCCTTCATTTCTGAGCATGTGATAATTTTAATAGAGCAGTTTACCCAGTGACAAAATGTTATACTCTGTTTTGATGCACAGTGTAAGTGGGGCCATTTTGCCTTATGTATTTGCAGGTTACCAGGTATATATAGCAAATCTGTAGGCTGACTTGATACCATTCACACTGGTGTCATTCATCATTAGCCAGATTGCATAAATTCACGTCTTGTGATACTAATTTTTCTCCACTCTACAAAGTTCGCTTGCATCTGCCTCTGACTTTATTACACTAGTAGTAATCAGAATTATATTCTGTAACTTCTAATTGTTAATGCACAATTAGCACAGCAATCATCAGGACCTAGTCTAGAGCCCTAGATTTCCCATCCACTGTTGGGATCCAAGTATATTGGTTTGTAAAAGCCCATGTGGAAAGTTGAGTTTATTTTGTTACAAGTAAAGTTTGTGAACAACATGCTCTATGTTTTAGAAATTACGCAAGCAGATGATTTGAACAGTGAATGATAAAATTGTTTCTAGCTGAGACAGATTTAATGCATTTCCCACTGGTTCAGAGAAGGAATATTTCCATTTGCTAAGCTGACAAAACATCTGTCTACTTTTCTGCAGGTCCAGAATAACATTTTAACTGTAGCAAAGTTCAGAAGGACATACAGAGCATGCTCAGGTACCCATCAGGGAACTCTTCCACCTGACAGTTATTTTTCAGGTATAGTAGCTGCTAAACAGAAATACTGCTATTATAATGACTAATTGTTCACATGGTGTTTTACACTGCCACTCCTTTTTATTTGTGGATTTCATTTACCTCCTGTTAATTGTCAGACAGAATGGCAGGGTTTCAGTGTCTGTTTCTGTTTACATTAGTGAGTTGGGTGAATTGTTTCTTCAGTTTATATAATGAAGGAGTTACATGAATGAAGAAATCAACACACATATTGAGGCCATGCACACAAGTACATGAGGAGATAAGAGGATGTATGGGATCTTTCTGATACCCTTTTTGCCAAGGAGCAGAAAGTTTCTATTTGCAAATTTTTTAGGGAGAAATGTTCTACCTTGTATCTGGAAAAGTAGTCAATGACTATCTTTAACTTGAAATTCACAGCCATTTCAGCACACTTCTTTCATTTCTTCTTTTTCCACAGTAGGTTTCTGTAGGAGCCAAGCTGTTGAGCTAAACACAGAAGCAGTGGTTCGTGAAGAGCTTCTGTCTATGCAGTAGTTCAGTTTCTACTGAAAACTCATTTTGTTTACTTTGAACAAAGTAAAAGGTCAACTCATAAATGTGTTAAATATCTGAGTTATACGAGGCACAGACCCGTTTCCCTTCTTCAGGAGCATGTCAAACACTTCTAGTCTACTGACTACAGTAGTAAGAATAGTAGTTGGAAACTTTCATCCATGTCAGATGGCTGATAACAGGCATAATAATTTATTTCTGCTCTTACACAGCCAGTCTCAGACTTTATTGTTTGTAGCTCCATTTTTTCTAGACAGGTAAGTGGTCATCATAGCATGTGTGTCTTAGCTATCTCTCCAGAAGATTTAGCTGGTAGGTGGCCACCAAAATTTTTTGTGGCCACAAATTTCAGAGCCCAGAATAGGATTGATTTTGTATGCTGATCTCTGTTAAGATTTTTGTTGTATTTTCTCCTGTGTTCCAGTTGAACAGTTAAAAATAAAAATATTTCCATTACCTCAGCAATTTGTAGAGGAAAGAACAACTTGTTATGAAAAAAAAATGGTTTTTAGATACAATGCATCAGGAAAAAAAATACTCTCCGATTCAGCAGAGAACAAATAAACATGTCATAATTGGTAATTCCTCATCCAGACTGTTCCCTCGTATAATGTACTCAATAGACATTACACTCTGTCTACTCAAGTAACATCAGGGTGAACTGCAAACCTACCAGTTTGTGGGGACACATCTGAACTCTGGACATGTCCTACTCAGTGTAGGATTAAGAACAGATTGTGCACCTCTCCACCAAACCACCTCCTAACTGAGCAAAATAAGCAAGTCCTGGGGAATGAGGTCTGAATGCCAGAACCTAGCATAGAACACATCTGAGAGTCACTGTCAACTAATGGGTCACTAGGCTGTGGAGCAACCATAAAAAAAAAAAAAAAAGGAAAAAAATGACAAAAATGTTATTTTCTGCCTGATGATTACACAATGGCTCTGCTTGAGCCCATCTTAGATTAGGTTTACTGTCATTAATAGTGGAAACTATAGATGAGACTCTGTTGCAAAAATAAAAATGAGATCAGAAGATATTAATGGTAAAGCAAAATATTTGTACGCATTTCTTGTAAGTTCTGCTTAAACTTCCTTAGCGTGAAAACGTGGTCCCATCTTTTTTGCTGTGGTTAATAACACCTTTGTTTGGAACCTGGCCTAAAACCTGATAATCCTTCTCCATAAAATGTCACAATCCAAATACTACCAAAGTTTTAGAAGAATAACCTGCTACAGGAAGCACTGATTCACTAGGAAGAATATCTCTCCTGTACCCATACTGTATTTATCATTCAATGTTTCAAAGAGAAAGGAACAACCAGGAACTTCTAAAAGAGATTTATTCCTTGCTTATGAAAAAAAAAAAAATAAAAAAAATGATGCTCAGACTCATGATAGTTTTCAAAGCTAATTTTCAGGGATTACAAAGAGTCCCTCTTCATTGTGAGCAAAGATGAAAAAGTGAACATGAAAGCTTCAGAGAGTTGCTTCCATTCTCAGAGCTCCATATGAAACAGCCTCAGCAGCAACAGAGATACCTGAACCAGCTGTCCTGAGATTCCTCATACACCTGTTTCTCTTAGCTCCCTTTAGAGGCACAGGCCATCTATATATGCTGGGCCTGTCATTGAAAAATGAAAATAACACAAGTATAGGGATAAAAAAAGATCTGGCATTCAGTTGCATCAGAATAAATTAGTATAAAGCATTAATTCTCTAGTGAAATTCAATTTAGTACTGGTCTTCCTCATGTGATTCTTTACCCTTTAAGTACCCCAAGTATTCTTCCCAGGCTATCCATGTTCATGGATAGAATCTCTGAGTAATATTGGTTAAATAAAATTTAAAACAAATTCTATCAAACTTCTATCATATTTTTGGCTCATAAATGAATATATTCAAATGTTTACCAGACACAAAATCCTATAGTGCTTTTATAAGGTAGGCTCTACATGTTGCTTTCAATATTTTGGACAAATTCCAACTAGAACATTGAATGCTGTATTGTTAAATTTTGGATGTCATGGTCTTTTCACATTGCTATGTTCTATTAAACAGCTGCTGAGTCCTACTCCTGAGCTATCAACACTTCATTAATGAGTGACCCTACTTAAACACATCTCTTAAATGTTCCTTGGAGACAAGAAAGATTTAATTACATAGTTTTACTGGAATTACTCTGAGACTCTTGTAAAGAAACAAAAAGGATTAAGTACTATGAGTAGGCTGTGACTACTGAGAGTGGTTTTTAAAATTTATTCTTACATTATCAAAATGTTTTTCAGATTAGTTTATATCCAACCTAGGGTTTTGGATGGGTAGTATTTACTTTGGGACTTCAACTTTGAGGGAATCAATGCCAACAACATGTAAGCAGTCCTCTTTTTTGTCAGATTTATTCTTCTGTGGGAGTAGGTACAAGTTACTGCTTGCAGACTGTATGGAAATTCTGCTGCTGAGCATGCAAATGTCTAACAGAACCCTATATCTGACTTGATGCATAGATCTAGCACGCCTCTCAAACTTTTCACTAGGTAGTACTTTTAACATATAATTTTGAGCCAAAAATATGACTACTAGTGATTTCGGTTTTGGGGCTTTTTCACTGAATAAAATCATATTCAGTGTTTTCTTCCTGACATTTTTTTTTCTTTTTAGAAAACCTTATAGTTATTGTGATTGTAGAGACTAGTTACTATAGACATAACATATAATAATGCAGCTTGGCTCTCATTTCACACATGGGAATAAGAGTAATGAAAATAAGATAAAGGACTTTCATTTAGTTCCATTTTTACTAGCTAATGTTACCACTAGTCTTCTTTCTGTGGGTTTCTTTTATTCAAAACTTGATAAATCCTTGGGGGTTTTTTTTTGTTGTCCGTGTCTTCAGATCACTGCTGAGAATAGAATGATTCCCAAGTCTTCTGAAGTTGATTTTTCTTTTTTCCCCCCCAACTGCTGCTCATGTATGTAACAGCAGGCTGACACCCATACAAGGAAGATGGTCTGCATACTGTGATTTCCCATACAGCCACTATCTAATAAGAAAAGTCATCCAATCCCTGGATTGCTGTGCTAATTTTAAATTAAAGTGGATATCAGTTTTGGTGAATGAAATATTTATGTATATACAAATGTATTAAATCCTAGATGGAAAGGATAGCATTCAGACTTCAAGATAGTAGAAACATATCAGCTTTGTCTTGTGTGCTCCTGAGGAGACCGAGAGCCATGACTTCCCAAAGGTAAATCTCTATGAGACCTGGAGGCAGAAGAGCCATCCATGAACACAGAAGAGATGAAGATGGTCCACATGGCAGTAATTCATAACAGAGTCTACAGGTGAACAGATAGAGACCAAGGGATTAAGGTATTAGTCTGTTTAAAAGCTGAGCTAATTGCAAAAGGGATGACTCATTAAGCCATTTAGGCCCTGTGGATCTCAGCCACCAAATTAGGAATCACCTCACTCAGTTTGATTCAGATAAACCCTTACTATGAGCAGGGAAATAACATGATCAGATACTTGTCCGGACTGATTGATGAAACCACTCTGAAAATGGATGAAATTGCTGCTTTATACCAAGAGAAATTCAGAGCTTAGTCAGTGCAAATTGAGGAGCCTAGACTGGTGATTCACTGGTTGGCACAGGGATGTTAGGTACAGTCCAAGCTGGTCTCTGGATAAGCTGTCACACAGCAGCCACAGACAGGTGCAGGGGGTGCTAGAGAGGCAGCACAGACAGAGGAGAGGCCTTCCTTTTCTCTTTTCCAACAGAAAAATGGATACTGTTTCTGGTTTATAGAGGAAAGAAAAGATTGAAATGACAGATAATGCTTTCTTCTTTTAGCACCAATTGCTTCAAAATCATTGGGAACAAATGATGCAGTGTTGTCCAGCTTTTTCCCCCCACACTTTAGTGCACTGCTGTTATCATAAATCCAGTTATTCACAACCCTATTTTGCCCTCACTTCCTTGAGCCACTCATTTGCTCTTTGAAAAGAAACAGGTACCAAACATTGTCCAAAAGGATATGCACATACCATAGCACTGGGGAAAAAAAGAAAAATACAATTCCTTCTCCTCTAGCTACCCTTAATCTCTTTAGAATGGAGAAACACTGACTCACCAGCTGAGTACCCAGTACTCTGATATTTGAACACTGTTTAATAGGATGGTTTGTACATTATAATGAATCATGTGTCTTCACATATTCTTTTGTTATTATAATAATTATTATTATTTTAATCTTACTGCTTTCCTCAGGAAACCAAAGGCACCAAAACAAGTATAGCCTCCATATACTATTCTAATCTTGTTTTCTTTTCATTTCAGCTTGGATTTTGAGCACTTAGACTGAGCTAATTCAATTTCCAGGCTCATTAACCAGCCTGAAAATGAAAGGGGAAGACAGTGTGTCTCCACAGGAATTGTCAATGTCAGAACAATCCCTGGGGTTTAAAACCTCAGGAGCTCCTGGTGCAGCATCAATCTGTTTTCTCATACCTGCAATACAAGTAGGATCCAACAGGTAAAGAAAATGGCAAAGAAACTCAAGGAAAATTGTAATGTTTTTACCTTCAGTAGGTACTAAATTGCATGTGCCTTTCTCTATAGGCTTCCTAGTCAAATCTTTATAAATAATGACTGACTTGCCATCAGGCTTTTAAGTTAAATTACACTTTTTTTTTCCCCCTGGTTCATCTTAAAGCTGCTTCAAAACAAAAGAAATATTTATCTCTCTCTGTATCTCTTTCTAGTTCTACCTCTCTTTGTCACAGCTGAGGGACAGTGACAATATTCAACACCGTTTCCAGCAGGCATGTCCAAGGGCTGTGTCCTGAGCCTTCCTGTCAGATCCTTTCAGTGCACCCAGCCCCATAACATTATTACTGACCACATGCTAGTTGCACCTTTTAGTTACAAGATTCCTCCCATCAATGTGAGATTACATAGTTTATAAAACGGCTTTCTGGTGAGAATACCTTTTGGAGAGGCTTTTTGTTTTCTATTGATTTGTTTTGGTTTGATTTGTTCTACTGTAACTGTTTACTTTTTTCCCCATTTCCTTGCTCCCTGAAGCTGAGGAGACTACTGAATTACATTAGTTCCTGAAGAATGCAGCCTTCAGCTGGACACTTACACATAAATGACTATTTCCTCTGTGGTGCTTACTCAGAGGCAAATTCAAATGCATATCCTCATTTTATTAGATTCTTACATTTGAAACATGTATTCACAAAGGTAAGACCTCAAATCTTTGGTGGGGTTCAGTGGCAATCCTCACTCTAAATAAGCTCAGCAGGAACTCAGACCTCCCCATCACTCCCCCCATTAATGACATTGAGCTAAAGATATTGACTGAGCTGCAGCATACTTAATTTAAAAGTTTACCGTCAGTGTCCAGTTAACAACACACATGCACTCTCTTCTTGCAGACAAACCCATTTCACAAGCAGTGGCCTTTATGCTCAGCAGCTAAATGCCCGGTGACTAAAAGTCACCCCTTTGAACACAAAAGCTATTTCATTGTCCAGAACTGTTCCTGGAACACTGAGTGGCATAATGATTCCTGATAAAATAGACACCTGGGATGCCTGATACCACAATGAATTTTCATAGACATGCACTGCCACTGGAATCCCATTTTATTATGGTCTCCAAAGGCTTGCATTTATTGGACTCAAAATCTCCATCCGACTGGCACTCCGGTTCCAGGCTAAATAATTTGTGACATTTCCCTGACAAATTTTTCTGCATCTTACATTTGTGGGGCAGATTTTCATTTATTTTGTAGCAGGCTTCATTTATTTTCAGCAACAAAAATCCAGATGAAAGCTAAGTCAGCTGGGGAGGTGAAGATTCCTTTTAAATAAGTGAAGTATTTTGGTAGTTTAGCTCTAGCACATATCTCAGATTATTTAAGGATGTCCCAGCGAGTAACCTGAATGAATCTTATTCACCAATGGTATTTCCTAAATGTTTAAAAATTGTGAGTCAGGTCCCCCAAAATCTCCAGACAGGGTAAATATTGTACAATTTAAAATGTGCATATTTCTTTTCTTGATCCTGTTATTGTACTCCTTTGATATTTTCTAACCTTCCACTGCAACTGTATAAAGAGCAATCACATTTTTCATGGAAACTGAGATCTTCAAGCAACCCTTTTACTTCAGTAGTTACACATTTGCCAGGACCATGTCCAGTCAGGTTTTGAGTAACTCTAAATTTTTCACCCTTTTTCTAAAGATCACAAGTCATTGTGATACTAACAGCAAAATCATAAGGATTGCTGAATCTAGTCTCTTAGGGTACATACAACACTTCACATCTGTCTTGTATATTCTCTCTGCAGTCTTTCGTATAAGGTATAGGCTAGCAAAAGACTTAGTCATTAGCTCACGCATTAGAAGTTATTCTCTTCAGTGAGAAAAGACCTGAAAACAGCTGTTAATCCACCAGCCACGTGCTTACACAGATTTCTACTGGCGGTTCTTACCAGGTTCCTGTTACCTCAGTGTGTAAGTGCCTAATCTTTTTGCAGAGTATCTTTATAATGAGGTGAAAAAGCGTTCATCAGTCATCCACATCACTTAACATAAGAACAACTGGGAAGGCAATTGTCACCCCTTGCTGTGGGAGAACTTGCAATTTTGAGTGACCTCAGAGGTGAGCTTATTAGCTATAGTTCACATGGACTTAATTATCCTACCTCGCATTTTAGTGATAACACTTTGATATTTCAATACAGACCAGGCCAATATAAAAACTTTCTCAGAGAGATGCCCATGTTGCCTTTTAAAAGGGCAAATGACACTTGGACAACATGGATGCCAGCAGCTAACAGCAGAAGCACTCTGATCTTCAAAGTAAGCATAATTGTTATGCCATTATCCAAACACTCAATAATATTTAGGCACCTCACTCCTACTGGACAGGCATTAGTCTCATAACAGGAGCTGAAGTTTCTGATCAGCTCAAAGACAGACTACACAGCATATGTGGTAACATATGACATTGACCTGGACCGGCCCAATGCTAGTGCTCAAATGGCTTTCCTGGTGGAAAAAAAATGGAACCCTACACTACCTGACAAATTTTATTTTTCTTGTTTCAGTCCTTCTTTCTTTTTAAAATAACAGAAGCAAACAGTAAGCTACAAGGTTAAAGCCACACTGAGACAAGAGAGGGTCAAGTGGTAAAGTGGGGTATTTTTCTGCTCTCTCCCTCAGGCAGCTTGACAGCAGAGGGTAACCCAGAGTGCAGCAGGGAACTGAGTTACCATTCATAGGAACAAACAGGATGAAGTTCATGTTAGCAACACTAAGGGCAGGTTTTTTCTGGCTTTGGACACTCAGCTACAGCTTTAACACTGCATTTTCTTAGAGATAACATTAAAATACTGCTTTTTTAAAAAAAAAAACCAAACTAATTTGTCAAATTTGCAGTAGAAATGAAGAGTTTCTCACAGAATACCTTTTCACATTTTCACAAGCTCTGTATTACAATTATTAGTCCACATAATATAGATTGATTTTTTTTTTTGAGACCCAAGGATGTCAATTTTCATATAAATGGTGTCCACAGTTATTTAGAGAATACTCTAAGTAAACACTAGCTGAAAAAAATTAGAAACTTCTATACCTTTGATTACACATATTTATGTTACTTAGGACATTACTTATGTAATACTGTTCATAGGTCTGGTAAAATGTTCATTGTGGCATAAGAGTAGGCAAATGAATAGTGCTGATGAACTTTTTTTAAAAAACAACCCATATTCATGTATTTCATGTATATATCACAACTCCTTTGGCATATGTTCAATTTGGCAAACTACTTATATATATATGTTAGTGCTCCTCTTTCAGTGTCATATTTTTCTGTCCTTGCACGTCCCTTTCTCTGTCCAAACTTCTCCCAACTTGAAATACTTTCTTCTAAATTCCAGGCACCATTAACAAGAAAATATAGCAGAGTGAGAAAGATATTAATTTGTACAATCATTGAGAAAGATATTAGTTTTTATAGTAATTTCCTTTAGTTTCATATGCAATGATTTCATTAGGAACAAATATTTTGTTATGACCAATTTTCTGAAAGCCTTGTAATCAAATTCAAATTTCATGCCAAATAATCAGTGCAGAAGCATTTGCATATTAAGCAAAGCTTCTGCAGTCCTAGTTTTCATTTTCCCCACTGCTCTGATCCCCAGCTTGGCGTACATCCTCCACCCCTCAGCCTCACCTCTTCACCTGTCTTCTATGTCCAACCTCCTTCTTGGATCCGTCCTTGAAGGAGTTGAATCTTTACACTACTTTTTACAGTAAAACAGAATTATTATTTAAAATCTCTAGCTTGTAAACTTCCAGCAATACAAGGATTTGTGTTCAGTGAAGTCCTGATTCATTAGCTATATACCAGAAATACATAGATCCTCTGATTGAAACAGGATAGATTATAGTCAAGTCATTCCCCAACAAACTATGAAACTATGCAATCTGCTTTTTTTTGATCAATAGATGGTGTAATGCAAGAAGAGATTTCTTACATCTCTGGCTCCTGTAATGTAATAATTGTATTATACCAGAATTATATGTATTAACTTCAAACTTAACTGTACAGCTCAATATGTTATATAAGGAAACATACATTTTCCTAAAGTGAACTGGCTGATGTTTTAACAGTGCTTGCTTTCTCAAGTCAAGAAGTTGGAAAAGCAATCTTTCTTCAGTGTTTCTAAGAAGCTAGTACCTTAAGGGAAGAAGTGTAGTATTTCATTTGATCTCGGCATTTCAATCATTATTTCCTTTGCTGGAATTAAGAAAGAACCAAAATTTATGCAGGAATAAGAAAATGCCTTGTAAAATGAAGCTTGAACTGAGGCAGTGACTGCTATTCCCATTGATTAAACTAATTTCTTGTTTAAATATTTAAATAATCTGATAAGGTAGACATTTTTGCATCTAATGTCCAACACTGCAAAATTAGAATTGATATTTACATCTTTGATGGTTTCAGTATGATTTCCTTTGGACACTGCTGCTTCTAAGGATCTAACTCATACCCTTTAACTT
Source organism: Actenoides hombroni (assembly GCA_024336885.1). Lineage (NCBI taxonomy): Eukaryota > Metazoa > Chordata > Aves > Coraciiformes > Alcedinidae > Actenoides > Actenoides hombroni. The sequence continues at coordinate 20,609,842 of WUAM01000179.1, read as the reverse complement.
GCAGGCTTGAAATATCACTGATTTAAGAGATTACAGTGATTAAGCATTTACTGATTAAGCAACACATTACTAAGAAAGTAATTGCCTAATAATATCATTAAATAATAAACATATCACTACTACTGATTTAGTTAAATCTTGCATAATTATTGCATACAATTATAAAGCTATTATCACTCAAGTATGAAACAACTACTATTGAGTTACAGCTCTACTGCCCTTTTTTCCCCCCCACCATTTAGTGCTTTGCTGCAAGTCCATCTGTCTTTAGTGTACCCCACACCAAGTCTTTCAGACACAGACATAATGGAAAGTTCAGTGGGTTGTCTAAGAGCCCCCTCCACCACCTCAGAAGATGGGCCAGCATCCTAGTCTGCATGTCAGCTTCATTTGTGTTTGTGGGAATCTATGCTCTTAGCATCAGAAGATTTACCCCCTCCTGTGTTCCTTACCTGATTCTATACCTTATTCCTAATTTACTTCCAGAGTCACCTTTTTGCCACTCTTGCACCTCCTTTCCTCTGACCAAATGCTTCCTTATGAACTTGAGGTAGACCAGATCCTTTGCTTGAAGGCTCACCTGGCTCCTCTACACCTTTGAGTGCAATGGACCTATTTTGTGCTTGTAAGCCCTTGGTTATGGCAGGGTCCTTCCTCTTGGTGCTAGAGGTCACCAGTTTCCCTCCTTCCCCTTTTCCAGAGTTTGAACTTACCTTAAAGACTAGGTTCAGACACTGTCTGCTTCTCTACTGCAGTTATGGTCCAGGGCTATTCAAGCTGCTTCATCTCAGAGACAATCCCATCTTATTCAATGCTGCACAGCCTGCTCTCTTTGTTCTGTTACTCTCAGTTGGTAGCACAGCTTCTCTTAGGTGTCACAGCTCCTGCAGTACAGAAGGCCACCTCTCCTGGTATCAGAGAAAGGCCCTCAGACACCTCCTGCAGCTTAGGAGTTGTAGGACTGCAGCTGCCTTGCAAACCCCAGTCTGTGCCAAAAACTCTACCCTAGCATAGATATCTGGAGAAACTGCTCTATCACATGTCCCCAACACAACCAAGCACCTAGCTCCCATAGAGGCCTCTATCAAGCATCAGATAAAAGGGTTCTTCACCCTCCCTAACTGGCTGCAGCTGCAGCTGCAGCAAAGGCTGCAACCAATCTGGGCCAAGTGTAGCTGATCATGCTTGTTAGAAGCTTCTAGAGCTGCCTTGGGATCGCACCCTTGTATCTCCCTTTACCTCATCTTTACCTGGCAGTAGCAGTTACCCTTAAGCTTCTCAGAGGTTTCCCAGGCATTTGCCAGTGATCCTGGGCCTTGTTCCCAGAAGGTCCAGAAGTTCCCAGAGAAGAACCCAGAGAGTGAAACACAAACTGCTGTGTCTGTGGCTGCCTCTGTTGGCTGTGCTGAACAGGAATTAGCAAAACCCCACAGAGAAGCTAAAAAAAACTCCCATGGAGCCCCATCAGTTTGAAGCAGCTCAGAGACAAGCAAGCCTCATGAAGTTGTATAGAAGTGAGATATCAATCAGATAATCCCAAACACCTCAAAACCCTAAACAAACTCTGTTTAGGCAAGCTCTGAATGTGGAGGGGAAATGTTTGAGGTTCCAGTTTTTCATGGCTGTTTTCCTAGACCAACCACACTGCAAATCTGAATGTAAGCTCTCAATGAGGGATATCCTAAATTAAAAGACTATTTCTCAGGGCAGTGTGCTGGCAATCCTATGATACTGGTAGAAGAAGTACCCAAAGCCTGACCTACCTCTGGTATCAGCCTGGTGCTGCAGGTTATATGGTTGTGGACTGACACTCTGAACAGACAGAATTTTTGGACTATGGTGTGCATCTCTTTGACATGCTATTCCAAAGGCTTTTCTTTGACTGTTCTAGTGAAAGCTGTCCCTACTCACTGCAGAGGGTTTGGACTAGAGAACCTTTAAAGGTCCCTTTCCAACCCAAACCATTCTATGATTTTATGATATCCTCTGGATAGTCATGACAGACGATACAAAAATTACTGGTATAGTGCAGATGAAGCATTTGCAGTCAAGATGTCCAGCAGCAGAGTTTTCTTACATGCTTGTTTGCTGTTCATTCATTAGGATGTTTGCACAGGCTGGAGAAAATTAAACAATAAAGTCTGAAGAATGTAAACATGCTCAGGGCAAACAGAAATGTGTGGAGACCTGTAAAGGGAAATCACTACAATCTCAGCCTCCATTTTATCAATGTATTGTTTACTACACTAACTTAGGAGGGGCAGAGGTGATGGGGTATTTGCTCAGGAATTATTCAGCACCATCTGGAATCTTGAGGTAATTAGTCTGCACTGTACCTCCTTTGGAAACCATAGCAACTCTACAATAAATTCATTGTGTTCTCTGATGATGGCATAATAAATAATAAGTGCCACTGCTGTAATATACTAATTAACACATTCTCAACTGCCCAGCTGCTGTATACAAATGCACTGTCTATTATGGGTTTCTTGATAAGAAGTGTTTGCAAAACAGGAAAAGAAAAGGATTCAAACAGAGCATAATTTTGCATGACATCAAAACTGGATAAAATCAAGGAGAAGCTAGTACATGATTTAATTGATTAAGAATTGTAGGAATCTAATTAATTTCAGTCAACATGGTTTTATGGGAAATAGATCAGTTTTGTCAAACAAATCTAACTGCATTCTTTAGGAGCATTAAGTTTTGTTAACATAAAATAACTAAGAAGATGTAATCCACACAGCTCTGCAAGGTATTTGATGTACTGCAGCATTACAAAATATGTCTACAAATCAGGCCTCTATAGAATTAATAAAGTGCATTTTAAAAAGATTAAGAAATCGGAGGGGGAGGGGAAAATCCAAACCTCAAAATCACAATTCAACTCAGCAAAATGCAGGTTTTTACATTTAGAAACCATGAATACAAACTATACAGCCAAAATAAAAGAATCAGAAAAGTAGTGAGTCTGAAAGAGTAGATCTGCGTAAAACCAGGTAGAGAAATTCATCTAGACTGTTGAAAAAAGAATACAAGCTAGTGGACCTGGTATTGACCAACCTGGTATTAGTGTATGGTAATATGGTTCAGGTGCATGTTTGCATGTCGTGCAGGCAAGAGTGAAAGAGATGATTCAAGACTGGAGAAAATATTCTAGAGCAGAAAAACATGGACATGCTGCAGCCCTGGCCAAGATACCATCCAGTTTGTCAAGCTAGCAGTGGAAAGTCATACAGGCACAGCAGTGCAGTGTAAACAAGCCCAGATGATAGGCAAGTGTTATTTGCTTCCTGTGTCATCTCCTCCTCGGTTGCTCCCAGAATTTGTGCTAGTACTTCAGCATAAGGCTGCCCTACATCGAGAACACATGCCAGTTTGCTCAGAACTAGCCCAGGGATCTCTAACCAGGCACATCATCATGTTATTCAGAGATAATACTCTCCTGAGTTTGTATCCAACTCCATTCACATACCATGGAATATGAGAAACTGAAGCCAAATGCACATCAACGTCCTAAAATCAAGTTGGATACCTTTCAGGAACACCCAAAGGACTGAGCTCAGTTCAGGAATAGATAGAAGAAATATAATGGCCTGCAATACACAGAGGATGGCCCAAATCAGTGAAGATGGACATATGATTTCATTAAAATATACAGTCACCCCATTCCCAGTCTGTGATTACTCCCGTAACACTGTCACACTGCAGAAAAACAGCAGTGTGATCATCCAGTCCTGGAACAGTACAAAATTTGTAAATATTGTGTTTTTATTAAGCTTGAATTTGACTAGTCAGACTTATCTTAAAATCAGATTTGTCAGTAAAATAGGTTCAGTAAAACCTGGATTCCTTAATAATGGCAAACTGAATTCTGAAGTTTATGTGAGAAAAAATGAAATTTATCCAACAGAACACTATTTAGTGAAAGATAAATAAATGCCATTGCTGTGACAAATCTCTACTTAGTGACAATCATATTCTTTTCTTAAAATATCAGCACAAAACATCACATTTATACTTCTCTTATCCTCTCCTCAGTCTTGTCAGTCATGTTAATTCTGACCCACCTTTTTTTCTCCTAACGCAGATATGATTGCATTGCTTTCCCAGCTCCCTAAGAAGGAATGCACACTATGAAATACAGCGTGAGTATTACACATGATTGTAAGTGGTGTCTGAAATATTTTGTAACCTTAGAATCATAGAACCATAGAATGGTAGGGGTTGGAAGGGACTTCTGGAGATCATCGAGTCCAACCCCTCTGCCAGCACAGGAACACCCAGGTCAGGCCACACAGGAACACATCCAAGTGGGTCTTGAAAGTTTCTAGAGAAGGAGACTCCACGACCTCTCTGGGCAGCCTGTTCCAGTGCACTGTCACTCTCACAGTGAAGAAGTTTTTCCTCATGTTGAGGTGGAACTTCCTGTGTTTCACCTTGCTACCATTACCTCTCATACTATCACAGGGCACAACTGAAAAGAGACTGGGCCCTTCTACTTGACACCCACCCTTCACATATTTGTAAACATTAATAAGATCCCCAGCCTTATTATCATAATGCCAAGTGACATACCAACTTAGGCCTAAACCGTGTTCAATCCCTCACAATAGACCTCTCATGCTTCTATGGCAGTATAAAGGGTGAGTTATGAACAATTGTAGAACAAAGATATTGAAGATACTATTGTATACAGTAAAGAAAAATACTTGTAATGTAATGATAGGTTAAAATATATTGATATATAACCAAAACATTTTGGCCAAACATATACACAGGGCTTTCCAAAAGGGTAAATAATCACAATGCAATCAGGAATTGTGCTTCTATTCATCATGATTCATATTTGACTCATACGGTAAATGAAACTAATTTGAGTCACTCCATAACTGCGAATATTTTTTCCTGTAGGAAGCTAAGAGTTGTTTTGACTTGTTATTAGTACCGACCAGATGACTTTTCCAAATATCTGGATAAAACCAAATACCCACAAGGCCTAATTCTACTCACAAAAAGAACAGAAAAATGATGGAGCAATTTCTTCCCTTTCTCTGACAGCCGACCCTTCCTTTAGATATATGTTATAACATCTACTTTTGTTGAGTTTTGCCACAGTAGTGGCAAAGGTCTTTTGTAGCTTTCCAAGACTCTCCTTTTCCATGTCGATGCAATACATGCAGGCTGCCACACGAGGGTATGCATCCCAGTAAATAAACATACCCAAGCGGCTACTCCAGCATTTACATCTTCCCCTAATGAGCATGACCTGGATGGCACTACAAGCTTTGGGGTTTTTTTTCTGAGGGCAGTGATATCTCACTCCTGCCACCTCTGTGTCAGCAGGACACACAGCAACATGATAGCAAGAACTGGGTAAAAACAACTTTTCGTCATTTACTAGGTGATCACAATTATCCAACAGGGTCACACAAAAATCTATAGCTTTTCATCTACTTCTGTGAAATGAGATGATAGCGCAATGATTTCATGCAAGCAAGTCAATAGAAGTTTGTTAAATTGATTTCTATATTATAAAATACTGAAAAAGCTACAGGATTTCTATTAGCTCAGTTGAATTGGTTTCATCCCAGAGTTGAGGACCAAGCTTTCTCATATATATTTTTTAATCATTCCATGATATGAGCATACTTCATTGTTCACTTTCCCATATACTGGGAGTTAAGAATAAAAATAACAGCAACTCTGTCTATGTAATGTGTGGAGTGGGAGGAAAAGGCGGACTTTGAAACAATTTTAGAATTAATAATGGTGTGCTAAGCGCTGCTATTTTTTACTAACTTCACCGAAAGTTCAGAATTGTTTAAATGCTTTTTGTCAGATGAGCAATACTAACTACACAAAGTATCTCCTGTTCTTTGCAGGAGAGAAGGGGATTGCTACATTTCCCTTCCTTTCCCCTTCTTTCCCAACCCTCTCCTTTCCTTCCTCTTTCCCCACATTTCTGCAACTTGTATTTTCATGTGAGAGGTAACTCTTACCTTCACAATCTCAACAGCACTAAGCTTATAGCCAGCGATCTAGCAATCACCAAAGCAGTCATCTGAGTCTTTGTCCTTACTAGACATTTATAGGTATGTGCTGAATATGGAAGGTGTTTTGGGAACAAAACTCAGCTTAAACAATTCAATGGATCTCACCCCTACTAATAAGAGTAAGAGAGATATTTTATCAGCTTGACTTGACAGCCATCATCAATCACAATACTGAAATCAGTTCAGACCATCTACTGCTCAGACAGGTTGAGTTCTTAATCAACAGCATCAATTAGGTAAACTTAGACTCATTTCCAAGAATAGATGGATAGATGCTGGGTGCCTTGGCTCATACATCTTTCCAGGCAGCTTAAAAATAGATCTAGAATATCTAAACATTCTGATCTAGTTTTGTTGGGAAATCTCCCACCAAAGACACTGCTGCCTAAAGACCATCAAGTTAAACAAGCACTTATACTTTATGTTTCATGTCATAAATTCACTTGTATAAGAAGTTGCCACATTCTCAGGTCACCTTCATTCTCTCTTTCCCTCTTTCTGGTCCAGATAAAACACTAACAAACTAATCCTGTTTTCTTTTTTCTTCTTTGACACATCAGTTACCATAGCTAACATCACTGGAAAATGCTATCTAAAAAATGCGAAAGAGGAATTCTGAAACCTTTTTGTTGGTCATGAAGTAAATATAAGGAACTACAGCTTACACCACGAACAAGAAGGCAATGACATATCAATAATTTCACTTCTAGTTGTAAAAAGGTCATTTTCTCTCCAGTTTTAGTTTAAGCACACTGCCAAAGTGAGAGCCCTCAAGCCTCGTTTATAAAGCCTTTGCTAATTCAGTGTCCTCTCAGTAATTAGAGAGTACAGGTTTGAATATGTTATGCGAACAATGTATTTTTAGTAAATTACTTAAATATAATATCCCTGGAATTCCTATGATATATGCAGCTACGTAGCTGCTACAACTTGATTTTCTCTGTGTCATGCATTTCATTTGCTAGCTGCTTACCTCTCCTCAGCGGCTGCTGCCATACTATGATGTAGTTGATGAAGGCAAAGGCAGCACATGACACAGAAAAGAATACTTTCAAGAAAGCTTAACTTTGTCCTACCATGTTCTGTCATTTCTTCTCATCTGAAATAGAAGGAGTTCAACACTAAAATAAGTGGGTGCTCTTTAAAGTTAACTGGAAACTCCACGGAACACCTCAAAAAGGGAAACTGTTCAGGAATGATTAAGGCAGAGGTGTTCTAACTAAGACAACATCTCATCTAGATCTGCAAGGAAAGTGTGCAGTGCTAGGAATTGTCATATCTCTCACCCAGAGGACTCTCACAAGATGGCCTTGGCTCTCCAGCTCCCTCAGGGAACCTGATATCTTTGTTCTCCTCTTCCTGCTTCCCACAAGTTAACATCTGCTACCTTTAGTTAATGCCAATAAGCAATAGCTGACAGTCTCTAGAGAAGCACTAGCTTCTTGAAAGGTTTCAGCCCAGCACCTCAGCAGTCTGCACATGTCTACCAGCAGACAGAACTGCCATTCACTTGCTCCTGTCCTCCCTAGGTTTCATTCTGGCATCATGCTTTCTGAGGTCCTGACACAGACTCCCAAGGGACACACAGCATCTCTCACAACCTACTTGGACAAAAGCATTTCCTCACACTATGCTCTTATGGAGGGGCTGGTCTGGGCCAGGCACTGGGCTGTACAATCTGCTGGATTGGCTTGATGTAGAGCAATGAGAAAATGCTGTCAGACCACAATTCAGGGCTTCTTTCTAATCTTTGTTTTTACTGGAGTAAAATCACAAGCAATTTCCATAACCCCATTAGGCAAGGTATTTCAGAAAGCACTGACAACGTACATTATATGATTATTGTAATAATGAGGTCTTTCATCAGGAAAGTCTATGAATAATTAATTCTAATTAAGTAGCTGATAGACACAGTAAATCATTCATCAGTGCTCGAGTCCTGCACATTACAGACTGTAATAACTTTTCTGTTAGCGTAAATGCTGAGCAAGAGTGTGTAATCAATGAAAACATTATTAAAGATTTGTGTGACTGTTAGGAAACAAGTTCAAAAATTTCTTCTCTGCCTTTGTTTTCCTTATTTGCTCTTTCAGTGTTAGGCAGTAGTTGTCCCTGGCCAATGACTCATTCTTACTGCAGCATAATTTGAAAAATAGGAGTGAAGCAGTAAGTACAACAGTAGGAAGAATAAGGAAAAGAAAAAGAAAGATGGGGTATAGACAGAATGTTGTTGGCTTTCTCTATTAAGAAAAGTGGTGAGGAACTTTTTTCTAGAAAGTTCTGAGCCAAAGATAATAGACACAGAAAGCTTATTTTGGAGAGCTTTACAGTCTGTGGACCGTCATCACACTTACTACATAGAATTAAAACCTTTGGATATAGAAGGTGGCACATTATGCCTAATTTGGGGATCAGATACCACCATGTTATTCAGGTTCTAGTACTAAATTCTGCAAAAACATATGCATATTTGAAAACTAATGGCAAAATCAATGTAATAAATATGGTTGTAATTAGATATAGAACCATTATACAAGAAAAGATAAATTTTAACATAGGATTCATCTTAATTCCAAGTCTGAATATATATATATCTATCTACTATCTATGTCGAATAGATAAAGTTCTCCTTATACTCACACCCTGCACAAGAGAGGGAACCAGGACACACAAAGAATTCTGGCAACACTACAGGCAAGGAGATAATTGATGGAAGTGACTGGGCCTCTGTGTCTTTGACAAATGTTGAGCATTTAGACAGGCTAGCTTAAAATTTATAAGTTAAAATGATTTTGAAATTTTTGCCTTCAACTTGTGAATTCTGGTATTTTTATAATCCAAATTTTCTGTTCTATTTTTAATTTCAAAAACTAACTCCAGGAAGAAAAGCTTGTCAAAGGTTAGGGCTAGGCTGGCTACTAGACAAATGACAGACTCTCTCTATTAACCCATCTTCCTTCCCAAAGGGGAAGAGAAAGGGAATAAGAGAGAGAGATTTACAAGATTTAGCCATGACCTTGGTTTGCACAGAAGCAACTGTAAGCAAGAGCCTTTCTACATACTGGTCCTTGGTAGCGACTATAAACATCTAGTTTTATCATTGTTAGAAACAGACACTGCCTGCAAAAAAAAAAGACATTAATTTCAGAAAGTTCAGTCACTTAGAGGAGGTTTAGCTGAAAAGCAAAATCACTGAATAGAATTAGTTATCTTCTAACTCACACCAGGACAAAGCTTTATCGAGATTCTCTGAGTATCCTGAGACTCCTGTGGAATATTGACTGGAGGTGAGTGAGAAATTAAAATCATATTAAAGGTAAAGCATTAATCACACGTTAAGGAAAGATATAACACCAGAGAAACTTTCAGGGTAGAGTGCAACTGGTATGCAAGGAATCCATTCCCTGGACAACACTGCCTGCAAACAGCACAGGGGATGGAGTGAAGACTCCACAACCAAGTTCTGTGAATCACAAAAGAGATGGGAATTCGATGGTATCACAGGGCTGATAAGCTGCCTGTTTACCACCCTGGGCCCACAGTCTATCATTTTTTGACAAAGTGCCGTCCTTTGTGCGAACTTTGCTCATTGTAATGTCATTATAATACCAAAACACACGTCCATGCCAAAGGCTACCTGCCTCCAAAACATGAGCACCCCTCACTGAGCTTGCACTGTGAATTTTCTTCAGCTATACCTTTGTCCTGGACCTTTAAAAGTGAAGTGAGAGAAATTTATACCAATCATAATAAAGGTATTTATGACAAGAGTCACTCAATCTCCACCTTGAAGGTGAAAAATATTATAAAAATGGTTTAAGTAAGGGGGGATGTCAGGGAAGACATCATTGTGGACAAGTCAGGGCAGATACTATCGCTGACCATCTCTGACTCCCGGGATCAGTCGACAGACTGAACCTCACTTCCTCCCCATAGGGATGCCTTTGGGTAAGATCTGGATTTTCTGAGTATTTCCCCCAGAAATTTAGAAATTTTACTGAGCTGCTCTTTAATCTAACATGTTTTGTATATCTGCACATGCTTTGCAGACAGCGAATTTATCACCGGCAATCCACAAGAACCTGTACTTCTGTTGCTCTCAATAAACTGCACTATTCACATTGCTAGTCGCAAGAGTCTCTCACTGGGCACCGCTGTTGCGTGAAACTGGTTGCGTGAAACCATGAAGCACAACTAGACGGGGAGTACAGCACTGTTGGTGAATCCAGAGGTGTGAGAGTTCAGAGTCACTGAACACGACCGGACTAATAGTGCCAAATTGGACATCACTCAGAATCTAAACCTGGCCGCCCCCAGCCCCTCTGATATCTGATATACTTCACCCTTTTATGTGACAATTCCATATAAAGC
>WUAM01000179.1:20567329-20590798 GCA_024336885.1 Actenoides hombroni | reverse complement strand
CAGAACAAGAGGAAATGGCCTGAAGTTGAACCAGGGGAGGTTCAGGCTGGATATTAGGAAGCATTTCTTTCCAGAAAAGGTTGTCAGACATTGAAATGGCCTGCCCAGGGATGTGGTGGAGTCACCATACCTGGAAGTATTTAAGAACCAGGTAGATGTTGTGCTTAGGGACGTCATTTAGTGGTTTTGATAGGGCTAGGAATAAGGTTGGACTTGATGATCTTGAAGGCCTCTTCCAGCCAAAACTATTCTATGATTCTATGATCTTGCTCTTTCTTATAGAAAAATGCAGGTGTCCAAGCAAGTTGGCCTTTCAAACCTCCTAAATACCTTAAACTTGCAAGTTAGCTAGTTGTTAAAACCAGTAAGTCAAAGACATAACTCCCTTGTGTGCCAACAGGTAATAACTGCTTCTGCAAAACAGCCCACACCAACTGCGAAGGCTGAAGAGGCAATACCATGTTCATCAGTCTATCAGTTATATAGCTTTGCACAGGAGTGTTTTTGGCAGGTCCTTCCAGGCAGAAACATTCTCCAGGGAATTGTACAGCTTTCCTTCTGAACTCTGTAAAAGCCCCTCAGATGAAAATGAAAATGGTTTAGAGTTGTAAAATGATTTAAGCTTTGTCAGGGAAAATCAGCACAGAAGAGCATGCCAGCATCTGTCACTCATTCAGCGTAATGGTGCCATAGACTAAAGGAGGCCAGCAAAGCTATGCGTTCATCCAGGAGACATTAAGAAAAAAGTAACTAATGATTGCAGAAAGCTGCATCAGTAATTAGGTTGTTACCAATCCTGTGCTCAAAGGCACAGAAGCCATTTTGGTTTTCTTCTAAGAGGCTACAGTTACATTTTACGTATGGTTTCTATATCCCAATGTTTTCACAGCCTCGGGCTGTGTTTTAAGACACTGAATAACTATGTTTTTTCAACAAGCCCATCATACATGAAAGACATGAGCAGGCATAGGCATCTGGACATATATGAGATTTTAGACACAAAGGTCCTCTTGAGCCAGACTTACTCAGCACACATATATTTACAGTCAGTATACTTTTTGTGCTCTCTACTTGCGCATACACAGAAATAATTACATCAGCAAGGAAATAAGTTTGGTAGTGGGTACTCTTAGTGTTTGGACATATCTGAACTACACTGAATCAGAGTGAACTCAATGAATCTTCAAACCCTTCCATATGCTAATCATTGAGCTTTACATTTAGGGTACTCTGAGAGGTAACTGCCTGTTTCTCCTGCTGGAGATGACCCAATGTCATACAGAATACAGAAGCATTCACCCAGGAAGACCACAAAATAATTCTCCAGATTAGATAAGGGTGTAGATGGCCAGCAGATAGCCTGTGCTCCTAGGACAGACATACATTCAATCCTGACAGACAAAAGCAAGAGGTTAAAATCTAAGGCCTGAATAAGTAAGTGCTATGACCCTTTAGCTAGAAAGGGGTTCCATTACCTTCTATGACAAATTACTGCAAGTTTAGTTACAACGTACTATATTTACTTCCTGATTACAGTGACAATCATTGTGTGGCCTTGGGACAACCAAAATCACATAATCACAAATTCTGAACCATTTTGCTTGTCTCTATAACTGTCCCCATTTGTCAGGCATCCATTTTTCAATACGATGAGATTCTCCAGAAGGACTAAAGAAGTGAATCAAAGAAGAAAAACCCTTCCACTTGTTTAATCCTTCAAACTTAACTTTTATCTCTCCAACAGTCTTTAGGAAGTAACACAGACTAAAGAGGAAAGCAACAATAACCACAGGCAAATATGTGTCGCCCTGTTTTTGCAGGATAGAAGATGACTGGGGGACTGTAGAAGTTAGATATGGAACATAACCACCTTCCAAAATTCAGGTCAACTCTTTTGCCCTGAATAGTTTCGCAGTCTGTGCTTACAAGGCTTTTAGCTGAACTTCATCTGTGTTTTGTGCATTTCCAACCTCACATACCCACCATCTGGAGAGGCAGTTCTAAGGGTAGAGCTGGGAAGTGCCATCACAAAACACTAGTCCTTTGGGGTTTTTCTATGACTGAACTGCTGAGAATGTAAACCAAACTTTTATTGCAGCACAATGAAACCTAGTGACAGATGGTAATAATCACTTAAAAATAAATCTCCTTTATGCAACCAGCTTTTGCACTCATTGAACAAATCATTAAATCTATAATATATTTGTGTGTGTTGTGCATTGCAGAAGAATCACTGCAGGGCATTTTTCTTAAAAAGCTTATGTTCATTTACCTACTGGTACAACTAGATACAATGGGTAAAGTCGTAGTCCTTACAAAGTCAATGACAAAACTCTACTCCTTCTTCTGTGAGGACCAGAATTTAGTTTAAAAAGACTAGTCAACACAGATAATCTTAAAAGTAGATATTCAAATACTTCAAACTCTGAAGAAATGCAACTCGTGAACTAATCATTGTGACAACAGCTGTAAAATAGACCAGCAGAGACAAATGTAAACCTATTGAGTTATGTTCTTTGTATCACCTCTGACTACCTATGACACTGTATATGAATCTTGGTATGACAAGCCTTCTTGCAACTCTACAGTATAAGGAGGGTGGGGGAGGAAGTCAGTGTATTTGAATTTATTTATCCAGTTCAGATTAGGAATCATCAATCTTAAGTAAAGAAATGTTACCTATGAATTAATGGGACAATTCTAAACATTACATATGAATTAATGCAATAATTCTAAAGATACACACACCTCCAGCAACTAGGTCTGGCTAAAACATAGCACATTTCATTAACAAATCATAAATCACTCTAAGAAGAGGAAATAATGTTCTTTATTTTGCAGGTGGCAACATGGGCTTACAAAAGCAGTTGCAGAGAAGCAATAGGGCAAATACCTTTTCTGACGCCCTCTGTGCTGGACCACATTACATTTAATAATTATATACTCCTAGAAGCGGATATTTACAGCCATTTATCTCTGACAGAACTGTCATGGATGGAGGCAATCTCCTTTCTTTATACACAATAAAAACAAGTGAACAGAAACAGGAATGGAATGAAGCGCAGAGCCAGAAAGGTGATTAAGGAAGTGGAGCGTCTCCCTTATGAGGAAAGGCTGAGGGAGCTGGGGCTCTTTAGCTTGGAGGAGACTGAGGGGTGACCTCATTAATGTTTATATATATGTAAAGGGCAAGTGTCAGGAGGATGGAGCCAGGCTCTTCTCTGTTATGTCCTATGATTGGACAAGGGGCAACGGGTGTAAGCTGGAGCATAAGAGTTTCTGCAGAAACATTAGGAAAAACTTTTTCACTGTGAGGGTGACGGAGCTCTGAAACAGGCTGCCCAGAGGGGTTGTGGAGTCTCCTTCTCTTGAGACATTTAAAACCCGCCTGGATGCGTTCCTATGTGACCTGCTCTAGGTGGTCCTGCTCTGGCAGGGGGGTTGGACCAGATGACCTTTTAAGCTCCCTTCCAACCCTTAACATTTTGTGATTCTGTGAAGTAATAAAAGATAAGTCATCTAACCAAGATACTACTGTAATTAATGTTTCCCAGATCATCTTCTCAGTACCTACACAATTTCCTGGAGGTTATGGCAAGTAACTGAGATTAGAAAATGTTCCATCTTAAAATATTAGTAATTAAGGTCATTATTATCTCATTATTTAAAAACTAAGTTATACTGGGACTTCTTAGAGTGGAAAAGTTGCATGATCTTTTCCCACACAGAGGATCCTCACTTAAAGCTGAGAAAGTATTACTATTTTACCACCACTATTACTTTCCACTGCAAGCAGCAACAGTCTAATACCAGACTACAAACATGGCTTCAATGCTTTGTGCTAAAGACAGATTTGCCCATAGAAACTCAATGGTTGCTTCAAACACAGATGTAGACTGAGAGTTACGTGAAGAAGCATCCCTCTGTCAAACTATTCTTGTACTACCAACTGACTGGAAAACAACTGTATGCACCATTTTAGGTGTAAAGCCTCTTCCACAAGTGTAAAATACCACATTCATGAGCAAGACCGTGTTGTCACCTCTCTCTCTCTCAAAGGATTAAAAACATTCTCAAGGAAAGAGTCAGCACTGACCCTAAATGAAAAAGAAACTGCCTGTTCCCACAGACCGGAGTCCAGCAAGAAGGTGATGAAGCCAAATCAAACAAAAAGAAAATAAACTCAGCAAAAGTGATGAAGCAAAAGCCAGGGTAAAGTAGTTTTTGTAACAACAGTGTGTTCTCCTTCCCTCTGTGAAACTAAAAGCCTATGAATCCCTAATATTTCTATGTGCAAGCATTCACACACATTTCACATTTTCCTGCCTATATACAGCAACAATTGCATCACAGAGTGAAGAGAGAGGGTTTGAGTTCTGTGAGGCTGTTGCAGGCACTAAGTATGGAAAGCCCTTTCACAGTGTGGCAGCAGTTGTGTTTTAAAAGGCAAGAGTAAGTCCTGCTCCAACAAAAACTTGTTCTTCAGACACATGATGAAGAAACGGTTTCAGGTGAAGAACCCCACTTGGACAGCAATGCCATCTTGCAGAGCAAGGCTTACCCAGTATTCATCTTTAGGATCTCACAGTAAAACTAATGTTCCTTCTCACCGTCACTCTCACAAGTCCAAACGTCAGGCACCTTCAGTGATCTCACTTAAAGGTAGGAATTTACAGACTTCTTTTTATTTTTTCCTTTAAATGTTAATTGTTAGGAATGTTTACAGCTGACCCTAAGCAAGTACAGAAGGCAAATGGTATTGCAAGCTGTGTGTTTGTGTTTGCACTTCAGAGGAGCAATGAGCAGATTGGCAAGTTTTTCCTAAGTGATCTTGAAATGGAGTAACATTGATGCCACATGCATTATGCAGAAGTAGATGGATTGATTGGTGGGTCACACGATTCTAAAGACCCATTATACAGCTTCCTTTAAATAATTAAGCACAGGAAAATGTACTACTCATGCAAAGCTAACTAGGATCAGCTCACTACTTAGAACATTCACTATGTACTTCATTGGTTAAGAAAAGAGCTAAGCAGGTTTTCAATGACTTGGGGCATTGCCCTCAGTTTCATGGCCACTATCCTATTCCTTCAGACACATCCTTATATAGCACAACAAACCCTGGCTTCCCAGTGCTGCGCCTTTGTTCAGTGAGGCCTCTTTGCTTTCACAAGAATTTGGCAGCAATTCATTTGCTGGTGTGAGCAGGGAGTGAAACTGAATTGTTTTTCTAAGCATTTCCCAAAGATTCAGGGTTCGGGTTTTGTGCTTTCTTTCTTGGCAATAGCATTGCACATAAAAACAAACAAACAAACAAAACCAGACAAACAAACAAAAAGCCCCAAGCAGTTAACAACAGAAAAGAATATTTCAGTTTGTTGGGTTTGTTTTGTTTTGTTTTTTTTTAACCAGAACTGATCATCAAGCTATGGGGAGTTGTCACGGCTTAGGGTCAGGGCAGCCACTTAGACCTGTAACAGACACTCTCTGTTAACCCCCTCTCCCTCCCCAAAGGGGAAGAGAAAGGGAATAAGTGAGAGAGACTTAGCTATTAGAAAAGGAAACTATAACAGCTTTAATGAAGATTAAATTAATCATTATAAAAATGGAATATATACAAATATATACAAAACCAGCATCGAACCCAATCCCCCCGATGGTAACTAAGTCACCGTCACCACTGATGCTGTGGAGCAGGCACCGGGGGAGTCCCAGACTGGGCCTCGCAGCAGATGGGAGCTGTGTTCAGGAGCTGGATTCTGGTAATGGGTTCAGGAACACACCAACTGGGATAGAAGGCAGAACGGACAGAGTCCTCCTTGGGTGCTCCGAGGAAGGAACCAAAAGAAGACCCAAACCAAACAAAGCTGGCAAAAACAGTCCAAGAGGGGAGAAGAACCCAGACACCCTTCGGATCCCTCAGCTCTATGCCGAATATGACATATATGGGATGGAATACCTCGTTGGTCAGTTTAGGGTCACCTGTCCTGTCCGCTCCTCCCTGCAGGTGTGGCGTTTCTCTTTTCTGCACCCCCCAATGTGGTACACAAGATCCAGCAGTGGCCTTGGTCTGCACACCAATCCTTGGTAGTAACTCTAAACATGAGGAGTGATCACTGCTAGAAGCAGATACTGTTTGTGAGAACAGGCTGCTACCTTCAGAAAGTGCAGTTAATTAGAAGAACTAAGCTTAAAAGTAAAATTACTGAACAGAATCAGTTCTGTTCTCACTCAAACCAGGACACAGATACTTAGGTGTAGAGTTAGAGTTTTCAACTTTCACATTTTCTCACTTGAAAAAAACCCAACCAAATAAAAACTTTTTGCTGCTTTTGTGCTTCTACCTAAGACACACCTAATAAGTTTTACTTTAATGCATCTTTCAGAAATGGCCAGGCTATGTGTACGGGGCAAAGAATGCAGAGTGTCTCCCTTCTAGAGATGAGAACAGAAAACATGGGAGCTGCAGTCACAGGTATATTTAAAAGAATATGCGCTCTGCCGGTACATGGGCATTCAACAAGAAACACAGTAGTTTTACTGGAATCTCTTCTCTTTCATGTGAACATACCCTATTGACAGCAACAGCCATGTTGAATTACATACAGTTATAATATAAAGGACAGAAAAGATCAATATCTCCTGTGAAAATTATGAATATTTTTGCTTAGACTTTATTCTGTGCCATTTAAATTCATGACTCACTTCTTATGTGTAGCTGAGATTTAAGGAACTACATTTAAATCAAAGACAGTGAAATTACAATATTTTGACAGAGCAAAATGGTTACTTGAAGCTTCTACTTCAATAGTACCACATATTTTTAATAGGTTAAATTTACCCACCAAGTGTTATTAGAAATTATTCAGTAGTTTTAATGGTGTGGTCTTGCCCTCATTAAACAAAAAAGAGAAAAACTTAAACAGAATTTTACATCAAATAGGCAACTCTTTAGAACCTTTATGTTGAATTTCCATTAAACTTCTCCTCTAAAATTTCAGCCTGATGGTGATGAACACCAGCTTGGATTGAGCCCTCCCTAGTAGATCTCCTAGACACACACCTCCGTAGCACTATATCCCTCTCTTTCCTACCCTACCTCAAAACTAGCCAGAATTTGGCAATTCCACCCCAAATATGAACTTAGTGTTTATTGCTATGATTGTCTGGTTATAGGCAAATCTTTCCTATCATTTTTTTCTTATAATGCTGTCTTCAAGTCAGAATCATGGTCCCATCACACATATTACCCCAGATGATAGATGCATATAGTCATGGCTTTTTCCCAGTATCTAAATACCCACAGACATTCCACTCCCAAGTAGGACTGCAGGTAGCTAGTTTCCCAGATGGTTTATTCCTATGATATATGGAAGCAGGGGGTGAGAGACAGGTTAGCCAAGCACCTCGTCTATAAGCAAGCTGAGCCTTGCAGAAGACTAGGTTTAGGAGACCTCAAATTTTCCATGGGAGAAAAAGGAACGCAACCTCCTTGCTGCATGCTCATGTATGGATCCCAAAAGTCCACAGTGTATGTGAAAAAAAAATTCAATGATAGCTGATACGATGAGTAAATAGCACTCCAGCAAAGTACATTCACTATTTAAGAAAAAAAAAACCAAACAGCCATTACCTTGTACCTGCATCAGTTGACATATTGGTGGGTTGCATGAAGTCCAGGAAGCAGTGGTGTGCCATTTTGTTTAGGTTTTTTCTCATCTATACAGCTTTGCAAAAGACCTCCAGATACACAATACAAAGGTATTGGCTCTGGTTTTGACCCCACTCTCTGCTGTGTGCTCTAAGGTGATGGAAAATTGATAAACTGATAATGCAGAAGTTGCAAAGTCAGGAGATAGAGACTCTGGTCCAGCAGGGAAGGGAGCTGACTCAGCAGGACTGGCACTAGTAGCAGAGACATTAGAGTCAGAAGCAGGAAATAGTTCTTTCTCAGCAGCCAGCTTGCAACAGTAGTTTAAGAGCCTCAAGAGCGAGCTGGATCGACAGCAGCTACAAGATCTATTTGTCAGGACAATTCCACCTGGTCCTGAACCTTCCTTTATTCTGACATTTACAGTGAAAGCTAAATGACAGAAGTCCTGGAAGAACCTACCTGACTCAGGGGAAGGTGGGGCTGAAGTGTCCTCTTCAGCTGATCCCTCAGTTTTTAGGCTTCCAGGAAGTGCTTGAGCATGAGGTTGGAAACTCCTCCTGGGGTGGTGAGTGAGCAGGATTCAGCTGAGGATCCAGCCAGTTAGTCCAGCTTTTGCGCTTAAGGAAGGTCCTCGAGGCATATTCCCAAGGTCTCCTGGGAAGGGCTGGTGTTAATAGAGGTAGTCACATGTGTCACTTCTCCTGATTATTGGGAAAACACAGGGAAAAAGGCATCATCATTCATTTTGTATTTTTTTTCCCTGACAGAAAATAAGGCATTTCTTAAATGTTTTCACCAAGGCACCACCAAGTGTCTTTTAGCTGTGTTTTGCTGTAGGGCCTTGGTTGGAGCCAGCTGAGTCCAGCACTGGGCAGCCCCTAGTTTCTTCTCAGTGGCCATCAGCAGCTCACCCACTACCAACACCTTTCCACCAACACCCTGTAACATCTCGGCTTGACCAGCTTATGGGATGACACTAGACACAGTCAGAGACGCCTCACGTGGTAAATATTTGTCAAACGATGTTCTGTGTTCTCTCAACAACTTAACTCTTACAGCATGAAAATTTCACACATTAATTAATTTTCAGCATTTCCAAAATATCTGACTGTTCATGGAGCATGTGACAGGACATAGTACTTACTTAATGCTCTAATGAAAAAGGTGCTTTGTTTCCACAGTTTGTCTAGGTATGGATATTGAGAAGATCAGAGGCAGAGAGCCTAGGAAACAAAGTACAGCATAAAAGGACTCTATAGTAGATCACAAAAGTAAGATTAACAGCATGTAATGGGATCTTCAGAGGGATGTCTGCACCTAAGGTGATACCTGTAGCATTATCTTCACTGAATATAGTGACATGTCTTTCAGATCTCTTTCTTGTACCTTCAGTGTCTGACTGGAGGCATCACTTGTAGCTGTTTTTCTGGTGCCTTCAAATAACCCACACAAGCTTATCTCAGGCAGGCAGAGAACTTCTTGCCATTGTGACCACAGAGGCTGGTATGCAAAATATATCAAGTTAAAATTGTACTGTGAAACATTACTTCATAGTCTAGACTTAACACTTCTGCAACAATTCAAGGGAGGTTACGTAAGTTAGATAAAGTTCTTCATTATAAGCTTTACCAGAGTTTCCTAATAAAGCATAATAGCATGTACTGATGTGTGAAAAAAACACATTTTGTTTCCATGGCAATAGGAAAAATGTGAATAGTTTTCAAGGTCTTTGCTTTCTTTCTTTTATTGTTACTGCTGGTCATAAAATATTTGAAGAAGGAACAGCTAAGGTACCTCTACTCTAGGAGATACAGGAATCTATCATTCAAATTATACCATCCATCAAGAGTTACTTTCCAGGAGTCTGGGTTGGTGTGGCTTGAAAAATTACTTTAAGCAATTCATAGGTGGGAAAGGACACATATAGACAGAACAGCAAGGCACAAATGCTAATCTTCCTCCAGCCAGCAGTATTGAGAACGTAACATTAGATTTCCAGATAAATATTGCTTCCATATTAAAATGTTCTTAGGACTCATTCTATTGTACAGATCAATTACACAGAGCTTTCTACAGTCAAGGTTAAAAATATTCTTCCTTGAAGTTTATCTGAGATTCTCTTAGCTAAGCTTGCTCTGTGTTAGTTGAAAGTGGTTTGGGACCTTTGACTCCTTTTGTACAGGTGTGCAAGGTAGAGTCATCAGAGGTCAGGCATCCCAGAAAAGGCAAAGAGATAGAGCTGCAAAAGAGCATCTTCCACAGTTTTCACCAGGCAGGGAGGCCTTGCTCTTGTTCTCCCATTAGGACTCCAGCATCAGTCCAGCTGTTGCATGAAATTGGTAAGTTCCTGAGGCTTCTGTTGCCACCTGACCTCTCTGAGAGCTGGTTTTTGAGACAACCAGCCTTACATCACTGGAAAAGGATGCTAGACTCCCACATTATCTCTACACAGTCCCAATCAATTTCCAGAATGTTCTTATGAACATGCAATACACTGGATAAACAGAGATGAGTTTGTTGATTAGGTGGTAGAAAACAATCCCAGCTATATTTCTCATTGTGGTGGTGGTGTTTTTGGTTTTAATTGCATGTGGATTTTGTGGTGGAACTGGTTTCAAACTCTCTCCACCACTGTCAAATAAGGAAGGGTAAAAAGCACACACTTTTGGAGCAACAAACTGTTTAGTAATTTACTATTCCTACTACTAGGAGTAAGCTAAGTCTACTTAGTCTAAGGACTCAGATGGCTGGTGGGGGGAAAGATGCTAGTTCTGCTGCAGTCTCAAATCAGCAAACAAGTATCATTTTCCTAACTGTGAGTACTTTGGGGAAGTTAAAAGGATGTTCTGGGATAAAGCTCCCCTCTAACAAGGGAGAAAGGCTGAGCTGGTAGGATGGAGTAGATAGAAATTGTATTTGACTAGAAGGTGAGAGAGTCAATTTGCCACCTGGTCTGTAGAGAAAGCCACTTTTACTTAAGGTTCAGCCATGACAAGGAGTTATTTATGTGATTAACCCTTGAAAGACTTGTATGAGACATTTGGAAGAATTTTTATTTCAGCAAAAACATTAGAGTTTTCTTTTTGGATTAATCTTAAAGGATATTTTTTTTTCTGTCAGGTACTTAGCCGTAATTTTAAGTGCATTGTGCTGCATCGGTATCTTCTAAGTATAAGCTAGAGCAGATAATGTATGAGTTCTTTCTTGTATTCTTGAGAATTGTCTTTCTCTACTTTCTCCCTTTTTCATTTAAACATTTTACATTGCTCCTTTGGCTGTCTTTAAAATGACACATAATTACTTATGGTCTGAGACCTATCGGGATACTTAATCACTTACTAATGTATGAGTGTTACACGTCTGCTAGAGGGTAATATGAAATCCAAAAATGTCACCTGGCTAATTGTTTAATAATCCTCCTTCATTCATTATTCTACATGCCACAGATGCTGATAAAATGGAAAACATCTGAATAGCTGTAGGAAACTTATGGAGAAAAAGTCCAATTCCCCTTGTTCAAGTCTTCCTTTCCTCTGAGCTTGCCCCAGTGAGCACAGTGTGTACAGGAAGGCTGGATATACGCAGCAGTAGATAGAGCTGGTAATGCCACCTATTGTCAGTTGCCCAACAGTTTCCATTGAAAGATCCTATTTTGGTTGTTTATATCCCTGCCTAACTAATTGGACTAAAATTTTCTATGCCAGGTTCCTTGCCTCAGGCTGAGTTTTATTGGAAGCATTACACAGAAAAAAATGCTATGTCAGAGAGCAGAGCTCATGCAGGAGGAGAATGCATTGCTTTCTCTACATTACTGAAACAGTTCAATTAACAGGAATCTGTTTGCCATTGTTTTTCCCAGTCCTTGTGAGGTGCTGCAGCTTATGAAGTAGTTAGATTTGTATGACTATGGAACACTGGACACTGAAACCTGCAGAGGAGTAGAGGTGCTTGAGAAAAGCAAGGTTCAGAACTTCATTTTGGTTTCAGGGAGACTTTTCCCAGCTAGATAAACTATCTGGTGCCAGCGATTTTGAGAGAAATTGATGTCTAAAGCAGACAAGGACGAGAGAGTATTGGGACGAGACAGAAAGAATCTGCGCTTGATGGAGAGGGCAAAGAGGAAGAGAGGAGCACAGCCTTGGGCTTGCACCAGGCAGCACCCTCTGTTTCAGACCCCAATGGAGCCAGAGATCACCAGATGCCCCATCCTTCCACTGCTGGCAGAAGCTCATCTTGTTCTTATCACATAGCTGCTTTCCAGAGTGACAAACTGTTATTACAGAGTGACAAAGTGTTAAACTGTCAAAAATGTTCAATACTATTGATTGACCCTGCCATGTTATTATAGTCATTATGATTTTAATAAGGTAGCATTGGTTTCCTCAGTTCTTGGAGTAGTTAAATCTAGGAAATATACAGGAAAAAACATACAGATAAGTTGCAAATTCAGTGACATCAATGTTATAGAAAACTAGATTAAAGAGTGACAATATTTCCCGCCACGTCTCACATGGGGATGCTCCATTTAATTTCTTGCAGAATTTAGCTTCCAAATTCAGTTTACATGCTTGGAGCAGAGAGAAACATTGACTGATGGTCTAGAACAGGCAGAAGGGCTGAGGGGAAGAGTCTGGGTAATTCGCAGACCCTCCGTCTCTCTCACTCTCTCAAAAGCACAGGGGTAATTGGGTTTGTATCTATAAGTTAAAACCAAATAGTTGGTAACCTTACTGTAAAATATATGTGTATTTATAATTTACCATTCCTCTTAAATTTAAACCTTCATTTTTCAATATTTCAATAGAGAACAAATTTCTTTGGACAGATTTTTTTTTATATTTCCTACCTTCATACTTAAGCAGTGCAGCAGGCAGCAAAGCGCTACGGTCTTCTCCTCCTCCCCATCTCACATAGAGGATGTATTTACAAATCACTTTTTACAGGAGGCTTCCAGACTCTAAACACCCATAAGCAATGCAGTGAATCACAAGCACAAACATAACGCTGCGTACACAAGAAGCAACTGAAATCACTGAAGAAAGTAACTAAAAAAAAATGAACATGTTCTCCAGTGGGGTTGGAAGCAATGGAGAGGCAGGAAATGCTCATTTCTGAACTCATTCATTCTGAGGTATTTCAGGTGTCACAAGGAGAACAGCCAGCAATGCTGCCTTCCATGTATGATGTCTTTCATCAAATCAAGGATGCCAGGCTGAGACTTACCGCTTCATCAGGCATCAGGCTTAATGTGCTCTTCCCCAGCTCTCAAGAAAATGTGCTTTGCAGTCACATTGGCTAAGGGGAAAAAAAAAAAAAAAAAGAAAAAAAAAGAGGTTTCTTTTTAGTGATATTCATTTGAATCATAGCCAAACTTCTAGCAATTCACAGGCAAGCATCCAACCCTCAGGTCTTGCACAGGTGGGGACTCTGAGGTGGCCACTGACTGGGCAAGAGGAAGGAGCCAGCTGGCCCCCCTGCAGCCGCTGCTAGGAAAGCAGCCTCAGGAGAAAGAGCTGCCACTGCTTTACCTACCAAGGAGGAAGACTGGGGGAGGGGGAAAAGCACTCTCTAAGCGTGGACTAGCCAGCTAACTCATATCCAAATGCTTGCTGTTCCGTTTCAGTAGAGAGATAATCAGACTCAAAGTCAAAAGCAGTTGTCTTGGATATTTTTCTTCCATAACCCACGCCAAATAGTAGATTTCATAACAACCTGAACTGATGAATTCCAACAAATCAAACAGGAAAGTCCATTTAGGGAGTACTAGTTTCAGCTGTCTATGTATCTTCGCATAGGACCCACCTCTTTGGGACCTGCTCTATGCACTCCCTCAGCTCCTCACATGCAGCCAGATATGCGCTACTGAAGTGCACTGTCATTTGCTCAATGCTGTCCGTGGGGTGACTCAGATCTAGTGTGCTTATCAAAGATTTAACTACAATATGAATACATTAATAGGACACAGATTTCAGGCATATCAACAATTACCTTGTGCACTGTATAAGTCCTGACAAAAATTATGTTCATACACATGAAAGAGATTGAGCACTAGAAGTCAGTTAATGGCAAAACGAAAAAATACAAAAGAATACCACAAATAAAACCCATCCCTGCTGTAGGCATATTTATCTTTAGTGAAGAGAAGAGAAGATAATTTCCAGAAGCTGCAGGAGGAAACAATTGTGAGAGTCTGCCAGACAATCTGCAGCACAAAAGCCTGGAGTGGAATGATAACCAGGGAAAAGCACTTTATTCCCTTTACATGAGGCATTTGTTTTCCCACCAGAAACCACAGAGCCATGAGAAGCTGCTGTTAGGATTCTGTAGATCTTTCCTTATGATGGATAGTTAATGAATGGAATATAGCTATTTTAAAACCTTCTGCCTTACTTCTTCTTATTTGGGGGTGAAGTTTAACCACCCCTTTCCCCAGTCAAGGAAGGGCTCTTTTTAACTACAGAGATAGTGTCTCTTGGGTGCAAGATGGCACATGACATACACAGGTCTTGCCATAAAGTGCTGTGAGAAGGCAAGCAATTCTGGTAAGTAAGAAAGAGCTTCCAGGAGCTTATTGCTATTCTGGGACTGCAGTTGTTTTGTAGTTTTATGGGAAGATTTCTTCCTCCACTGCAATTTTTGTCAGATTCCCTGCAAAGAGCTCATTTGCTTGAGCCATGGGTGACAGAAAGATTTCACTTTTAAATAGCAATGTCTGACCTAAAAACATCTCAGAAAGGAACAGGGAAATGAATTGTGAAAGGTATTTTTTTATAGAAAGCAGTTTAATTTCTTTCCATGATATGCGTGAGAGTTTTCCAGATGCTAAAAACCCACAGCAAAAGACAATGGGTTTCACTCTCTGAAGTGATACACAGCAAGGAGCAAGGTGCTGCTTGGAAGTATGTTACTGTGTGCTTAGTAGAAGCAGAGAAGCGGTTTATCATATAATCCAATACATAAAGCTCTCATTTGAATTAGCCATGTAAATGACAAATATAGTTAATAGCTCAAATGAGCCCACCAAAATTTAATTGATCAGAATGTAATTAATGACTTAAATTAACAATGAAACTACCTATGTAGTCATCAAATTTTTCCTACGCACAGTCAGTACACTGATCAACAGGCAAAGTCAAAAAATTGTTTCCTTCATGAAGTTCCTTATAACAGAGATTTCCAAGCTACAGAGAGCTGGTTAGTGAGGTACTCATTCCTTTTGCTTTTATCTGTTAATGGGATACAGCAGAGGCAAAGAGAGAAGGAAATTAAATAATTGTATGTGTGCAGAAGTACAGAGAGGTTTGGGTTTTTGTTTGGTGGTTTGTTTTTTTTTTTTTAGTTTGGTTTTGGTTTGGTTTTTTTGTTGTTGTTATTGTTTTGTTTTGTTTTAATTTTTTCAGGAAAAGAAAAAAAGCTTTAAAAACCCAACATGGATTCTTTTCTGATGTTATTACACCTAATTTTATCTTGTGGTTATCAAGGGAATGTTCTCAATTGCAAACAGGAGAAAAAAACATTCAATTGAGACTGGAAATAGAAGACGTTGTGCAGTTTCTCTGAATGCAGTCCACACTCTGAAAATACAAAACTTCATTTTATGTAATGCACTGAATAACCTTTGTCATATTGAATTGGCTGTATCCATATTAATTTGGGGCCTACACCACAGATCTTTGTCATACCAAACTGGCTATATCCATATTAATTTGGGGCCTAAACTGCAAATTTTCTTTGAAAGTCAGTGACCCTCTTTTTTCTGCACAGCTACCAAAAATGAATAACATAACGTATCACAGAATTTTGTTTTCCTCTTCTCCTCCTTTTTTGATATACATATTAAAGAAATAAATAGATGGTTAGAGAGGAAATAAAAACTCCTTCAACATTTACCCCATCTCCAAAGTGAGCATGGACATCTCCAAAGTGAGAAATGGGCCTCAGGTAAAAGGCTTTGCCACTTTTGCTAACAATTTCATGCCCTCATCCTTGCCCTTATTTGTCATAAGGTTTTTACCAAGCACATCACAGTACTCTATAAATTTTGTCCATCAGGAAGTTTACAAACCCCAGAGCTTAGGGAGTCTTCTTTTGCAGCATTCCCACTGTGGACTTCTGCTTCTGATTCTTGTGCCTGAAGCCAAAGCTCACTTCTTTTGGATGAAATCTGAGGAGTTCTGCTCCTCACAATGTTTTGAAAGCAAACTTCACCAAATCACATGTAGAGTTTGTCTAAAAGTCTGAATCAGAAACAAAACCAAACAAAACAAAACCAAGATTATGACTAGCTTCTTAAAAGGCAGGTGTAATTGAAAGTGAAGAGTTAAGGCTTCCTCTAAGCTATCTTGCAGTGCATGTTTCTGACCACCTACAACGTAAATGGACCCTGCTCTGGACTGCATCCATTTTAAACAAGTATAGCTAGAAATTGAAAAAGATTAATTTCTGACAAGCAAAATCAGTACACAATAATGTAGTTATTTCATCTGTTGCAAACTAACATAACATTTGACTGAGATCAGATTTTCAGAGGACTTGTGGTGATTCTTTAGAAAGTCTTGGCAATGTTTACATCTCATATTAGTTCTTCATACCTTTTGTTTACTTAGTAAATGTAGGAAAAAAACCATGATGATTTAAAGTAGTCAGCCTTCTGTCATTGATTGATTTCTTTAGACATCTAGAGGAGTTTATACTATGCAACTACAAAAATTCCCATCTTGGTCTTATTGTGGACCCTTGCAAGCACAAATTGCTTCAGTGTGATTAGAGTAGAGGTGTGGAAATAACCTGATGCAAAAGCTGAATTCTAACTCCTAAACTAAGAGCATGCTCAGGATATAGTTATGTTAAAAGGTCTAAAATATTTGTTTGACAACCTGGGATGACCTTTAGTCTGAAAGCAGAGATTAACCGGAAAATAAAGATCTTATCAAACTGGAGTAGTGGATATTATGGCATGTTACCTTATCAAGGTTGCATGTTCCTTCTCAGTGACACTTCTTGACTGGTACAATTTCTTTGCACTTGCTGCTCAGAGGTCTCTGTTCTCCCCTGGTAAAACCTACCTGTAGCTTTGTCCTGCCAAACAGATGAGAAATAGCCATCTTAAATAGTTAAAATAGGTTAGTAGTCTAAAGTTAAGGAAAGCATGCCACGTCTTTTGTTCAGGTGTGCCTGCAAAATTGCTTGAAGGGCTGCACTTTACATCTGGGTCAGATTAATGGTAGTGCTTTTCCCTGCCCTTTGGTTGGATCAAAACCTCTCCCTACAACACACCCACATCCATAGCACTGCAGTCATAAATTCTCCTCCCAAGGAAATAACAGAAAGAGAAACATAAGGGTACTCTAAATCTTAACTTTACTGTCACCTTATTGATACACAGTGAGCAGGCTAAAACAAGTTGAGGTTTTAACAGCAGGCGCTCTGGAAAATTACTCCTGTATTTACATGAATTGGTGCAGGACCACCAGCAATACCCTAAGAAGGAAAAAACTATATTTGAGTAATGAAATGCAGTGTGTTCATCAATGATGTATGCATGCTGCTGAATGTGGGGTACTGAAGAAAAAGAGACTTAAAGGAAGTGAGAGAATTAGAGTACAGCTAAAAAAGTTTAGACTAGTTTTCCTTATGCAGAACCCATCAAAGAAACAAACTACAGTGAGGAGATTCATGGGTTGGTCCACAGAGCTTGTAACATCAGTAATAGTCACTCCATCAGGAAGGTGGATACATGTCCAGTAATGCATGCAATATGCAGAGCCTGGGGGAAGTTTGGACACCAAATCCAAATTCCACCATTCACTTAGGAAGAAAAATAAGCCCTAAAGAATGAGGAAGGCTCAACACTTCTATCATCAAGAACTAGGAATCTGCTGCTGGGACACTGTCGGCAGTTGAGTAAAATGTTTCTTTCTTAATCCCAGAGGAGGCTGTGCAATGCATGATGTCTGCTTCTGCTTTCTTCCTGTTCTGCTGGGCATCATCAATACTGATAGAACACTTTCTGCTATCATGCGTACTTACCATTTATCTATGAAAGCAGTGCTTTGTAGCATCACCTCTCCTAAGGAAAAAAAGCCCAAATCAATCCACACCGAAAAAATAACTCCTATATTTTCAAGGGTAGCATTAAAATCTTACTGCAATTCTTTGTCATAGTGGCAGGAGAGTTTACTGTATTTTTAGAAACTAGGCAACCAAAAATAGAACAGTAGGTCTAATATTACTCTTCTCTTATGACATATAAGCAATTACAAAACCAGTTAAATCAGATTTTTAAAACTTAGCTAAAAATAATTTTTCTTTTCTGATTTTATACCGCCAATTATGCAGTTAAACTATAAACTGGAATATCTCTTGATAGAACAATGTACAACAGAATTTAAATTATATCCTATTCCCTTTCAAAAGTCAAGGCAGTCAAATAATCATTTAAAGAGCAGGAGTGGAAAATTATTTCTCTTTTAAAAAGTGAGGGGAGGAGAAAATATCAGATTTAGTTTTTACTATCTCTATCCATAATTGTTTATGTTAGATGCTCAAAGGTTTTGAAATGCTAAGATAAGAGCAAGTGAAGGATATTTGTGGCAGCAGGGTAGAGAGGGCAAAGGGAAGCAGCAAATGTTTCAAACTGGAACTGCTGAGGGCAGAGTTTGGTCAGTTCCTCTTGATGCAGATTTCCAGTCCTTGTGGACATGACTTTTCTAAGGTCACATAACTTTAAAAAAAGGCTCAAAGTACAACTGAATTTGAATGTTATTGCTACTACCACTATGTTTGAGAGACAGACTAATGAGCTATTACCTTAGCTTCTCAGGTCGTATTTGTTAAAAAGAGCAAAGTAGGCAAAGCCAGGAGATAAGGCAAAATCACTGCTCTTCAGATTCAGAGGGATCCTGAATTTCTAGACTGAGACTTTCATTGGCTCTTAAGTTGTTGGTTTTTTCTTTATCATTTGGTATAGTGTGTAACTGTATTTCAAGAAAGAAGAAATAGATGAAAACAGATTAAAAGTAAAATAATTTTTCAAGCAAAGAAAAGTTCCTATATAAAATGGCTCTGGAAAATGAGATAAGAAAAAGACAAACCAGTATATGAACTTTAATTATGTCCTTCAAAAAGGAAGCAGAATCAACAGTCCAAGCAAAACAACTGACTCATTTGACCACATTTTCTCCCATGTTCTAGGACATTCAGATGTGAAATGATGAAAAAAGTGTTTCCTTAAAAAAAGAAGATAGGAATTCTCATTGTGTTGGAACACATGGCCTGGAGAGACAAAGGAAGAAACCAATGTATCTTTTACTAAGAAGTGAGCAGTAAATGTCTTTACTCTCTTCTAATTTACAAAAGAAAGCTTATCTGGATGAACTATTATCCCTGCTAGGAGAAATAATCTGAGAAGTATTCCATGAGGTGAGTTAGTTAACCATCAAACAACAACAGATAAAAAGAGAAAACACAAATAAATAAAAATTTGGGAAGGCAGAAAATGCACGATAAAATTATTAATACAGTGTTGTGGCCAAAACCAGTACATACAGGGGATGCATCGTTCAGGGATGGGAGGGAACAAAAAAGAAAGGTAATTGAAGGAAAGCATTTCTGTAAAAAACATATATTCAACACAATTCTAATCCTTTGGTGGGGAAAAAAATAATCAAGCAGGGAAAAGGCTCAGAATATTTTAGTTCTGCTACGGAAAATAAAGTTTGACCCTAATTTCCTAAATTGTAAAGTGAAGCCCAATCCTATCTCATCTTGCAACCTTGAATTCTTAAAAGTAGTTTTGGTGATGTGTCACCTAACTGATAACTCAGACTTCTTCTAGACAGGTCCAACATTGATCACCATCATGTTACACAGCAAGGAGCTGCTAGGCTAAACAAAATAAAACATTAGACAAACATTAGGACTTTTAGAGTAGGTTATTTTTCTTTCTTTCTAGTCTCTGTTTCACTTTGTAAAAATAACAAACACAGACAAGAAAAGTGATTAGGATGAAAAACTCCATTGCCAAATAAACTTAATGGTGTCATAAAATCAAAGTGTGCAAGGAAGATTCAGGTCAAGTGGAATTATATTGATGTAAAACCCAGGAGGAGGAGAATTCAAGGCCTGCTTGTAAACACGAGGGGAAAAACTATGGCTGTATTAAAGCATCATCTTCCCCTTCCTCTTCTTCTATGGAAACAGGAATTTCCATACAATAACATGTAATCATAGAATCACAGCTCAGAGAATGGCTACTTCATAATTCTTACAAAATATATCTCTGATAAACAGTATTTTACTTGAAGCTGCATTTCTTTTTGTCTTTTGCCTCTAATGATTAATATACGTGGGGCCTGGGCACTTGAAATCACCTGAAATTATTTCTTTCTTTGTTTTCATAAAGGAATATGGGTGTACATCTAGTGTATGTCCCCATACAAGAATGCAGATATGCATACATAAAAGCCATTTAATACCCTATTTTGAGGATTCAGACTTTGCTCTTTTTTTTGAAACTGAGACAGAAAAAGCTTTCAGACAGATGAGAGTCTGGAAATAGGGCTGGGGAGTCCTGGCAGGACTGGGTCTGGTCTGGTGTACGCAAAACCTGAGTTGGGGATGGCAGCTAAACTGCCCATGCAGGGGCCTGTAGAGAAACTATGTTAACCTCCTGTTAACACAGCAGCCATCTCTGATTCTTACACATAACCTGTTTTTTTCACTTAATTTATTTTCTGGTGGATTGTCAGTTAGATACTGAATACTCTTATACGGCAAAATTATCAAGCCCTGTCCTCATATACATGCTCTTCCAGATATTTTCAGAATAGTCAAGTGCATTCACATTTCAATGCCACTGGATAAATACTTTTGACGGGGACTCTTTGATCCAGCTCGCCTTGCTGTCCCAGAGACAGGGTTTGTGTCAGGTCAAACAATCCTCAGATCTTTTTTACAAGAGGACAATGACAGATTAAGCACACACTGAGAATGAGAGACATTTCTACAGAGGAGAAAGGCCAGCTTTTTTTCCTCGAAAGCAAGTGCTTAGGAAAACTACTGGTCTTTTTGTCAGGGTGCTAATGCTTGATCCCAGCATGCATCTGACAAATGTGTTTGCTCAGCCTGCTGCAACTGCACACAGGCAGTATGATTGCAATGTGCAGTGAAATGGAGAGTTCCCAACATAGTAAAGTTGCTCTTTGGCCACTTGTCTATTGCAAGGATAAAGGACTGCAAAAAAGAAAAATTACACCGGGTAAAGAGCATGTCCCATTTCACTCTGTAATACAAGCTCTTCACTACATTTCTTTTGCTCCCACTGTAATCAAGTCACAATTTTAGTAAGAGAGGTACTCACCAGAGCAGTGACATCTTCACTTTAACCATATAAATAGTGGCTTTGGACCAATATACTAAGTATTTCATGGTAAAATAAGATGCAAAATGGGTCATCTATAAAATACATGGACCGATTTAACAAAAATGCCAAATGCACCCAAAATCCGCAGAAGCACAGAGCATTGAGGGCTGAAGCCCTGAGATGAAGCACAAGGTAGCAGTAACCTGTGTCCTAAGGTGTTGCATGATGCTCCAGCAAACACTTCAAAATCAGCCAAATTTTTTTCACCCAAATGGATAGTGAGGATTCGTTCAGTACTTTGCCAGACTGTTCATTAAATGTATTGATTTTAATCAGTTCATAAACACATATCAGTTTGAAATTTACATAACTGTCAACATAAGATCTAGATTAAAAATAAAGTTTAATACCTAGTGAAATTGTTACAAGGCATCAAAGAAGTCCAGACAAGTTGTGTTTATTTGGTGGCTGACAGATACTGTTAATATCTGAGACAGAATGTTTACAAAAGATTTTTAAAACATCAAACATTTTTTTATTGATTCATTTCAGAAGACTTGTCAAATAGAATGACAGATGTAGGTGGTTCTCATAAACTCAGTGATAAGAAGCAAAATACAGGAACTAAAACAATAATATTTGTCGTTCTGGAAAAGTAAATCTGAAGCCTGCCAAACACTGAAATTAGTAAATACCATAGCAAATGCCTCTATAGCATGAAACATTTACAGGATTAACTGAATAATTCATAAGTGCTGAGGAACAGGGAATGAATGAGTTTCCTATATACTTATTCTTGTAAAAGTGATTATCAGCATCTCACAGGGTTTCCAGAACTGCCCTTTACACTGTGAATGAATGTCTTACTTCACTTTCATAAATGACCACTTACGATTGCTTTTTATCTTCTGTGCCATCCTCACATATGAAATATACATAAGATGATGATCATTGCCAGCTAGGAGGTTTTTTAATTTTCTGTTGCAGTTCATATTCTTTTGAAAAATGGAGCAGTATTACAATTGGCCATTTATATCCCATAGAAACAGAGGATTCTCACATATAGGACTAAAATCAAACTCTCATTTTTAAAGAAAACTGCTTGCTAAATTGGTTGCTTGGATCAGAGATTGTAAGGATAAGCTCACAACTGCTTCTTTTACTCTCAAATGTCTGTGCAAAGGCAGGAACTTCAATTGAAAATACGAATTTTATTACCTGTCAAATGCAGTTTATAACAGGTGCTTTCTCAGTGACAACATCCCCATCCCCAGAACGATTTAATCACAAAGCCAAGTAAAGATAATGTTCTTGTGCAGCCAACAAGAATCCAATTAGTGTATGTGTTTCCTTGTTTTTATCTTGACTCTTCAGGCATTAAAAAGGGATCCAGCTTTTGCAGCCTGTGTCTCAGCTTTGTGCAAGCAAACATTTCTTGAAGCAGTGGAGCTTTGCATTGACCCACACACTTGTACCACACAGTGCATTTGTACAACTCTTCAGCTTTCCCTTTAGACTGGGCCTACATCTATCTTTGCTTCTCACGTGTGGCCTGTGATCATACTGCCTGAATATATCTGACATCCTAACATGGCAACTGTGGCAGCGGCTGCAGTTTTCTCTCCAGGTGGCAACAAGCAGTTCCCATTCAGAAGAGGAAAGCAGTAAGATCAAAAGTGCTCAAAGCAAAGCCACTGGCCACACTCAGAGGGAACTGAGCAGGGGAGAGAGCTCACAGGAACATGAGCAGGTTTCTGTTCCTCTCTGCTCCCTCCCTATAGGAGAAAGGAAACCATTTCTTTTAATCGACACATTTTCTTTGGGAAAGGAAAGTAAGGCAAGGATCATGTGCTGAATGCTGAGTCATTGCTTTGATTTAAGAGCCTGTCCCAGTTCGTGTTTGATTACTGCATGTTAAGTAATGGTTCAACATTTGCCAATCACTAGGGTCACCTCAGCTCCACAACTAAAATGGTTCTCCATAAATATACAGTAAAAGCTTAGTATGACCGTAAAATACTACATAATTTTATAGATTGTTACTTTTAAAACTTTTTTTAGTTAGTTTTCTATATTTGTCCATTTACTAGAGAAGAATGAAAAGTGAGCAATACTATTCATTGGCTCTAAACTAAGAATTTTATAAATGTTACCAAAAGCTATTATCAGCCTCATTTTACTGGTAAAGAGACAATTGTGGAAATCACTGCAGGAAATGAGAGGCATTATCTGGAGCTAAATTCATGTCTGCTTTCTAGCTTAGTGAAGAAAACAAGCAAGTAAAAAGGGGATGCTGCCAGTGGGACACACATTGCTCTTTCATAACAAATGGTAAAGTGCCTTTTTATTTTTCTCCCTCCCCTTTTCCCGGACAGCATCCAGTTTAGCAAAAAATAATTTTCGTTCCTGTTTTTGTCATATCTCTCGCTGGAAACGTTGAATTTCTTTT
>WUAM01000179.1:20553745-20567229 GCA_024336885.1 Actenoides hombroni | reverse complement strand
TTTCATAACAAATGGTAAAGTGCCTTTTTACTTTTCTCCCTCCCCTTTCCCAGGAAAGCATCCAGTTTAGCAAAAAATAATTTTCTTTCCTGTTTTTCTCATATTTATCTTTGGTAAACTATACTTTCCTCTTAAATCAGCTCTGCATAGAGTTCCATTTTGACCAAGACCACTTGGTTCTCTGTGCCCTAAGCATACTGCAGCTGTGCCTGGTATTGCTGAAACACAAATAGATTACCATCTCAGTGGGTTTTAAAGCCACAAGCAAGCTTATTAAAACTGAAACATCACATTCAGTTCTATTAATTCTGATCTTTATAGTCAGTAACATTGAATTCAGTTTATTCCAGAGCACTGTTAAAAAAAAAAAAAAAAAGGAGGAAAAAAAAGAGGAACAGTCAAAGTGATCTCTCTGGGCCTAGGTTTACAGTATTTCTCTGAGGAGGAATAGCCTCCTTCTTATCAGACTAATGTTTGATAATTAAAAGAACATATAAAAAAATATATTTTTGTCTTAGAGGAAGCTAATCTTTATACATGCATCAAATTAGCCTGGTAAGAGATAGAAAACAAAAATTGGCATATGCTGAAGCTGATGGAGCTTCTGCAGCTGACATTAGATGAACTAGTTAAACCTCACCCATGGCGAATACTGATCTGTATTTCAAAATCTGAATAATAATCAGCTTTAATTTCATAACTTTTGATGTAATAGTGATTTCACTTGGTAATCTACATTTTATGATCCTTTTCTCTCAGATAAACATTAGATTAGTCTCATGGTGTCTAAATAGATGTGGATATCTCTGGAGAAATAAAGGAGAATGGAAATGGAACACAGAGAAAATGTTTTTTTCACTTTCTCTTCAATATTCCTTTTCTGGGATAATAGTTAGAGCTTTCTGACCTTTCTGAAATCTTACCAACCTTGCATTATATTTGCATTCTATTACAGATTTATTTATATTTAGCATTTTTCTTTGGCCAGCAGAATAGACTATGATGCTGGATTAGTGCTTTATTCATAGTAGGATTTCAGATGAGTCACAGATATATCTCTGCAGCAGCTGTTGCAGACCTTGTAATGCCATTAGACTCTGACTCAGAGAGATGTTGCACTGGCATACTGTGGCTGCAGTCTTAGTGATTTCTACAACACAGAAGACATTAAATGTAGATGATGATAAAGTATCAAAATTTTGATGTAGAGTGTATCCCAAAGGCATAACGTACACAATATGCACTTCACAAGTTTTATGACCTTTTCAGAATTTATATGGAAAAACACTGCAGAAGATGAGGAAATTCTGCTTGCAGAAGCGTGCAACTGCAGAAGCTTGTAACTTCTTCCAGAACTTCCTAGCTCACAGAAAGAAAAAAAACACAACAAAACCAACCCAGAAAACAAAACCAAACAACCACACTTCCTTGCTCATAGGAAAAATGAAAAGAAAAAGAAAGGAAAAGAAAAAAAATTTAAAAAGAGAAAGAAAAAGAAATAAAAAGGAAAGAAAAAAAAAGGAAAAAAGAAAAAGAGGAAGAGAAAAAAAGAAAAGGAAAAAAAGGGAAAAAAAAGAAAAGAAAAAAAAAAAAGAAAAATAAAAAAGAAACACTTCCTTGCTGATACTGAGAAAAAATCCTACTACCTTGCTCATGGTAAAAAGCCTCTATAGACCCGCTGAGGACCATTAATGACCACAAGAACTTTTAGAGTTCCTGCTGAAAAACTACACATTCATACTACAGAAGAAAATAGATCCCAAATAATACCAGAAATTTGGTCAGCTGGATGTCTGCAGAGGACCAGAAAGCATCTTAGATATTCCAAACACTACTATAAAAACTACAGTTCTAGGGAAGAGTTATCATAAACACTGATAATGCGTGGCATTTTCCGTTTCAATGCCAAGAACTCTGCTAAGCCTCCACCCTTGAGTGATGCCATCTGTACAGAAATATTAAGCCCATCTTTACCTCGAAGGTCTCATATGTTAAACTGACACACTCAGCTAAATCCAGACTTAGAGCAGATAACCTGCTGCACCTGGGAACAGGTACATAACGTACAGCCATTTGTCCTAAGTGCTTGGTAAGTAAAAGCTGTGATCATCTTGTTTCTGCCAAGTAATCCAGTCAGATAGTAGACATTATTTTGGAGTAATGGAAGATATATAACTGGCTCCTTGCACACTTTTCTAACACTCCATTTGCCAGTCAATACTCTTTTGATTTCATTCCACTGCCTTTATCTGAGTATATCTGGAATGAATCTGGCCTATTAAGATATAAACCAAGTAATAGAGGATATGCATACAGAGATTTAACCGACTAAGCATGTAACAAGTTATGTTTCTGAAAAACACAAATAGAACAGCACATAATTGTTATAGTGTGAAGATACAGAGATAAAAAGGGAGCAGAAGAGAATGAGCTAAATCACTTGTTACACTGTTGATTACCCAGACTGATAGGGATTTTTTGGCATGTCAAACATGTCAAAAATAAAACATGAATTCTCACCTCCCTAACACAGAAGAATGGGCATCTGTCATGTTACATTCATTCTATCTATATTAGAACCTCTCAAAGCTTTACAGAGACTCCTACTATGCTGCATGTTTTCATTTTGTAATGAACCCAGCACAAGGACATTATTTCGTTTAAAGGTCATGCAAAGCATTAGTTGAGCATACTCTCAAGAAAACTATTTCATAAATGCATATGGTTAGAATATTTCATACGGGCTCAGTGTTGCAAGGTTTTCAGTACACAAGCAGTGATGTCATTCCTCAGATTTGTCTGTATTTATTATGTAAAAGAGGATACGCATTGTAAATGCTTAAAATTACCTCAACACAACGGATCAGTCTATCAAAGGGATGGACAGGTTAAAATAATGCTGTTCTGTAATGGTAAGTATTATGTCTGGGCAGCTACGCATATGCTAGATCAAGCCTGTGTAAATGATTGGGTCCTGTTAAAGCAAAGTGGGATGTTTTAATGCCTCACACTGGCTGTTCAAATGCTCCTGAAACAAAATACATCTGAATTTTCTTTTTGAGATGTGTTATGGCTGCTTTTCTATCTAGGTAGTCTTATAGCTCTCTTCACTGTGATACTACAGAGCTAAACGAATGCTGAAGACAGAATTTATTGTATTAGAAAGTAAAATGCCATGTTATGTACATCCAACACAGGCTATACATAATTACATTCTTTATTTAGTAATAACATTTGAAAGATTACATGAGAATGCCCTTCTGCTATTCATCTTTTTTTAATTGCACTACACTACCTTGCTGTAGAGAAGACAGACAGAAAATAGATAATGCAATAGGCCAGATCATTGCAAAATAATACTGATTTATAGCATATTATTCAGCACTGTGTTGTTTAGTTAGAAGAGGTTTGTGGTTTGCCTTTACTGACTAGATAGTAACATGATGGATTTAAAGCTACTGAAAAAATTCTGAGCAGTATCTTTGCACTCCCAAGGTCAATAGCAAAAGGGACTGTCATGTTCAGCACATCTAGCATTGCTTTTTAAGCCTTTTTTTTTTTTTTTTTTTTTACTGAAGGATGTGGAAGATGTCAAAAGAAAGTTTTCACAAAAGCAGTATGAAAAGGAAACTTCTTTGGAAACTTAGGAAAAGTGGTTTGTAATCAAAGTCTAACATGGGGCAATGTTTCATGCACGTGTTAAAGCCTGTAAGGTTCAACGGGCAGAATGCTGTGACTTCTCACTTGTGACAAACTATGTAACCTTACAGTGAAACTTCCTATATTTCCAAAGGCATTCTAGAACCAAAGATAAAAACAACAAAACATCATGTAGTTTATTTTCACTGTTCATTAAAACTATTAGATTTAAATCTAAACCATCTGATGTCTTTATTGCAAAGTTAACCTTCCGCATACGGACTAGCATCCTCCTGGGATCACTTGCTGAAGTGTGCAGCAAACTCCATGAGTATCCTAATAGTTCACAGGTTTCTAACCTTACCTGTTGCCAGAGCTGTTATTACCCAAACAGCCCAAGAGCTGAGACTCTTAACCAAGGATTAGGACAAGTGCCCACCCCAGTGTTAACCATCAGAAATTTGTCCTTGAGTCTGTAGAAAGCATGAGTTTCTTGATGTCCTAGAAGAGGTGTACTCTGGTATCTAAAGACACTTTATCCATTGCTTTAACTCCCAGGCCAGACCTCACTTCCTTTGATTTGTGCAATGTTCCCTTCTATCTTCCTTACCCACAACTATTTCTTAACTCCATTCCTGAATGCTGCAATCACACTTCACCCTCCTTGGCACACAAATGCCTCCAGAAGTGATACTGAAAAGCACATGAAGTTTAATTTTTTTCTTAGTTCAGTGCTAATCTAGTAATGGCCATCCTGATAGAGGGGAAGAGCTACAGAAGAGCTATTGCAGAAGGAAATCCTGCTCTCTCCCTGCAGTCCTGGGACAGCATATACCCAGCAAACTGTAATATTCAGAGATTTGGCTGTCAAATGCTGACTGCACTGAGAATCTGCAAGCTCAGATGTTCAGAGTCATGACTCGTCCAGTTTCACTTGACTTTATTTACAATTTCTTCTGAGCAATGTCACAAAGCATTCCTCTGATGTTCAGGCAGATCACCTGCAGCTCTGCAAAGGCTCTGCAGTTTCTCAACTAAATGATGAGTTAATATTGAGCACAGAAGTCCCCCACGACATATTATTTTCTTTCTCTTATATGGCCTTCTGATATTTGGGCGCAGCTAAATCAGGGAGAGACAAGAAGGCATGGAGATCTGTTTCT
Organism: Actenoides hombroni; assembly: GCA_024336885.1. Lineage (NCBI taxonomy): Eukaryota > Metazoa > Chordata > Aves > Coraciiformes > Alcedinidae > Actenoides > Actenoides hombroni. Next base: position 20,562,427 of record WUAM01000179.1, on the reverse strand, counting down.
AAGCTCAAATCTGCTACTTCAGGACGACAGTACTGCCTTACTACTACAGAGAGAGTGACACCTGCTCGCTCTCTTCAAAACACAGAAGTGACTCATGCACTATATTGCTTTGTTTAACAGAATCTATTCTGCTTTGCGTGGCTTACAGACTGATGATGCATTTTTGGTTTATGATTTCCTTCTCTTTAATAACATTTGAATATTTCTGCTACTGTAGCTCCTGGTGATATCAATAGATACTTAATTTTCTTATAAGTGCTTTTTGTAACCAACTGCCTGGAAAACTGAAAGCATTTATTTTGATAGAGGCTCTTCCTATCCTCTCTCTTTGTACTCCCAGAAACATGTATCTAATTGGATACCAGCATTTTAACAATGCTATTGGAAAATTTTCTGCAGCTGGTTTAAATTTAAACTTCAGGGACTCTGTTCACCATCCAATCAATCCATGTTTACAGTGTCATAACATCTGTAAAATTGAAAGTGCTAAAGCCAATATAAAATGGATGAAAGCAGCAGTGAATTATACTATTGCTATCAATGTAAAGCCATATAACTTAAATTTGCATCGACTTCTTAAAGTCATCACTGAAGAACAGGATTAAATGGTGAAGCTATATAATTAAGATCACCACTTTCCATTACCCTTTTAGCATTTTCTCACATGGTTTGCGCTCACAGAAGAAACCAATCAAATATAAACATCTGCATTTTGTTTCTCTTCTGTGGTTTTAATCTAATATTTGCATTAGCCACAAAAAGGCCATCTGGTTGGCCACCCTCTTCCTGATCCATTTTCTTTATGTGCCAACAACACTTGCTCCTGTGCCATGTTCCTTCTGTGATAAATCTGCTTGCCACAGTATCATACTGAAACTACCAGCACGATTGTTTCGGTTTCTGGCTGCTGAGCAATGAGTGCTTGTGTGTTTGCTGCAGCTTCACAAATATCAAGGGATGCCTGCAGAATGCTATGATAGCTTTGAACCCACTACGAATGCCAAGTAGTCTGGCAAGAGTTCAAACCTTTGCCTTGTTTTTTGGCAGAGTTTTTATTTTCGGCATGATGTTCTTCCTCTTTGTATTTTCTACAGCTGTGAGTGACTATCAAGAGAGTCACACACAGACCTGGAGTTTCATTTTCTCCTCTGGCTGTCTGCTTTTCCAGGACTGCTCTCTCTGTTTACCCTGTTGTGGCATACAAGGTCCTGTGGGTACAGCAGCTACGCACTGACAAGCCTGTAGGAAACTGTCTCTGCCGTGGACCTATATTCACTACGCAAGCCCATGGAAGCCCAAGATGATGGCCATTTCAGCCCAGCCTTGCATGGTACCAAACACCTCCTGTAAAAGGCTAAGCACTGTTGTTCGCATTATTACTGAGGCCAAGAGCGCACAGTAGTGGTGCTGGCACTGCTCAAATGAGTATCAAGGGAGAAACTTTTCCACAAACAGCTCAAATCACAAAAAAGTGGACTTAAAGCAGCCAGGAAGTTCTTATCCAAGATCACTCAACAGGTCCCTAGGCACACTTAGGAAAACAATATCTCACTTTTTCACACTTCTGTAAAGGCAATATTACAAATAAACACGCAATCCCCAAACATGCATCTCTCGCTATGTCATAAAGTTACCCTAAAATGTACTCAAAATGTAAAATAAAGCTTCCAAAGTTGAGAATTTGGAAGACGTGTGTGACAACTCCTATAGACTCAGAGGTCCCCAAGGATCTTTTCTCACGTTGTCTCTCTGTTTGTATCTATGCCACTATTCTTATGTGAAAATTGAGCTATGGGAAAGCCTATTTTAGTAAATATATAAAGAATATCTTTCCTTCCTTCCATATGTAAAAAGCCCAAAAGATATCATGCCCATGATGTACACCTTCTTCTCAGGAAAGGATAAGAAGTGGATTTGAAGCACTGACATACTCATTTTTGTTGACCTGAAGGAATGTTCCTGATGGCACATTTACGAGTATCTGCACTGTCTTTCCAAGGCCAAGCTACAAATCATACCAAGAACTGACCATGACAGCATTGTGCCACTATGGACATCTGTAGGTTGGTTAATTCCAACCACTATAGATCCTTTTAGCATGTGAGATCATGTCTTTTCAGGAACTAGAGTGCCTGATGGGGCCCATTTGGTGCTGCCACAAGGCACTACAGGATGCACACAAGAGAACTTGTCCTTGCAGATTTCTATTGCAATCCATTGTGAGCTTTGGTCTATGCTATGGAATTATGTATCACCAAGTCTTTTTCCTCCAGTGCCAAGAACGTGAATATAACAGTGTCCAGAGGAAATTTGAGTAAAAGACATTTAGGCTCAGGTGTAGAACTGGGTCTACAAAGAAAAGAATATTTAGATGTAGCCTCTACATTTTACACTCTGGTTCTGCTTTGTTTCTGTTTGGGTTTTTTTGCTTTCCTGGGCTTTGTTTATTCACTCAGGCACTGCTACAGCAGCTCAGAAAGTAACTAACAGCAACGCTTTCACCGGTTTCTATAAATCATCCCAGAGGCTGAATTATCTGCTGTGTTTTGTGGTATGTTCTATATGTCTAAATACCCACTTCAGAGGTTTGAGGTTTCTTTTATTAACATGTCTTGCCCTAGGGAAGGAGAAGTTTTGTCTTTCCATAATCATAAAAGATACACACAATATAAATTTACACTGGCTTGTACAGGTCAAACACATTCTATAATGAAAACTTTGCAGTCTGTTTCCACAGGTGATCTATTTTTAAGCCAGAGGGATGGTGTACAGAACAGTTAAGGGCAAAGCATCATTACATAGACAACAAGTAGAAGACAAATAATTCTTCATATCTTGCAGTGAGATATTGATAAGGATGTGAACATTAGATAGACTTTTCTGGCTTACAGAATATCGTCAACTTGATGTATCTGATGTCACATTCAGGCAAACAAAAGATTTGTCTGTTTCTGTTAAACCACACAGAGAACTGTCTGGAATTTCACTAGGAGCACTTGAAATAACAGCAAACAAAAGTCAGATAATATAAACAAACTTGCTTTGGAGATATATTTCTCTGAGAAGATTAAGCAAACCTAAGATGAGAGGTTTCAAAATTTAGAAAATGACACTGACTTAACATATAATTTCGTAAAGAAAACATCTTATCACCACTTTAATGGCTCCAGGTAGAATTTCAAAGCACCTTATCTGATCTGCTTATAGAATAGATAGCAAAAGCTTATGCTTAGACATATGCACAATGGATTTAAAAATCAGTACACAAAGCCTGCAACTGTTACCCTTCCAGAGGGTCAAAGAAGGTAAAGAAAGAATGTGCTTTTTCTCCTCTGAGCACAGCACTAGTTCAGTCTTCAGCAATACCACAGATAGGCAAATTATAGACTTATCTGAGCTAAAATGGTTGCTTCCCTGAACCTTTTTTAATTTTAGATGTAGCTATTTATAATGCTTCATTAGAAACTTCCCATGCTATGGGAATCTTTATATATTAAACTACAAAGGTATTGGTTAAAATATTATGAGACTTTAACTGCACAGCCTTCAGTTGCTGCAGTATCTTATGAAGCAGAAAATGACATAGGCCAGAAATGCTTTCCAGACGACTCTGGAAAAAAAAGTAGCACTTACAGTATTAATTTTCTATTTCACTATTGTATGAAACCTCACCACGTGCTTTCTAACCGTGCATCACAAAGGAAAATTGCAACACTTCATATACATTAATAGCATGACAGGAAACATCTAAATTGTTATGTATACATATATCAAGTTTGTGAAAACTTCAAGCCTGTAGACCTCATTTTCCCTGTTTATACATGCATTCATTTTAAAAAGAGCAGTTCTTAGACTAGGAAGATACTACAGTGGACAGTTGGTATATCGTAAGTAATGGGAACTTTCATCTTTACAGTTCTTCTAATAAAATAAGCGTTACCACTTGCAACAATAGATTTCAGATGGGTTAAGTAGTCTATACCACTGAAGGTCGTTAGAGATGAACTAGTGAAATAAGATTACCTCATCCTGGCACAGTCTAATCCATAAGGCTATGTAGTATATGTGATATTTTTGACATATGAATACACTTGTAATCAAGACCTTTCACGATTTTAACTATCTCAACATTTCAGCTGTTGTTGCAAGGCTTTTCCTCCATCTGAAATAGCTTGCTCTTCTCTGTGGATTGAAATTTTTTTTCTCTTTTATTTTTTTTTTTTAAATAGAGGTTTCTGTCCTCTTCTGTGCCAAAAGGTAGTGTCCGCTAATTAATTGCTATTGGTTTCACCAGAGCTTCCATACCTTTCAAAATACACATTGAAATTAAAGAGGAAGTTCATCCTGGAATGTTATGTAATCTTTAAAGCATAATATAGGCGTAGTGTTTAATTTACACCTTGCGGGAAAGCTGACTGGCTTGCTGCCGTTTTGCAGCCCTGTCGTGCACATATTCCAAACAAGTGATGATCCAGAAACAAATATTGGATTCCTTAAATAAAGAACATACTCTCAAGTGTGTAAACTGAGCACACTCTCAGCTTAAAAAGCTGCAGAAGCCTTTTCTGACCTGCTTATATGTATCAAAACAAGAACGGTGGTGTGTGGAGATGGAAACTCCTTGAGTGACACAAGCTGTATTTACCATGGAAGAGGTGAAGGGCTGGAACTCATACAAGAAAGAAACAAATACAAGGGCCAGCTGGTTCTGCTGGCAGATCCTGTAGGGGTAAAGAAGAAAGGATAGAGGTTACTGGGCTTCTCCCGGAGTAATACTGCAAGTGGATGGGGACTGTTAAGAAATAGTGTGGTTGAGTTTCCCACGTTTGGACAACATCTGGATGAGCTGTCTGTTGGGTAACTAAATGGTTAAATGTGTTTAGCTTAGCGTTGAGACTTTGTAGGATAAAAAACTGCAGAATTTCTTAAGTGATAGTAAGATTTAATAGAACCCTGTTCAGTATCTTTTTCCAAATATTATTCATACTATAAATTCGAAAAAGGCTTGTTCTTAGGAAAAAAAGTATATTAGGCATTTGCAATAATTCATAGTACATAAAAGTGTACTGAGAATAAGGCTACTGATTTTGTTGTGATATGGATAGTGGATGTGTTTGTAAAATAACTATTCACAACTTTTCAAGTCACTCAAAGGTATCACTAATAAGCACCACTTGCTAGGGATCTTTGAGCCAACAAAAAGTGTAAATGTAAAATGGGATTTAAAAGCGGATTTAAGTGACAATCCCATTTATCACCAGCACTGCAGTGATATCGGGGAAAATGTATATTGAATGGCATTGTATATAATTTTATAGTGAGTTTCACAGTCTGATTGAATGAATTAAAAAAAAACACAACAAACAGGAAAACCCACACAAGATTCTTTTTCACAAAAGGGTGCCATTTATGCCGGGAGGGTTATATATATGTGTGTGTATATATATATATGTTGAGTCTTCCAAATGACTCGTCCAGGCAGGCTTCAATGGTACCTCAACAGAAAACTAAAAGCTGTTTCTTACAGAAGGTAACTTGCATTGGCCAAGGCTCTGCCCATGGCTGACTGACCTACGCTGAATATTTCTTAAAACTGGATGAGCAGTGCATGTTTTTTCCAGGCCTTTTTCCCAGTAAAAGAGCATGAAGAGAGATTAGTCTACAATCTTTGTTTCTGGTCCAGCAAAAAAAACCACCCCAAACAACAAAACCACAACAACCCACACAGCCTGCTGCACAGGATGATACAGAAGATCATTCTCTTTGGAAAAGGAGTCTCCAGCAGGTTTTCTGGCCCACAGTTTGAAAAAGAAGCACTGCATTTATTCTCCCAATGCTGTCTTGTTAAGCAAATACTCCTCCTTCCTGGCATGTGAGCTTGGCATTTAAGAAAAACAAATTATTGGTTGACTTTTTTTTCCACGAATGGACGCCGCTTGAACAATTTACACAGATTTAATTTACACAATTTTATCAAATTTATACAATTCTGTAAATTTATACAATTTTGTAAATTTATACAATTTTGTAAATTTATACAATGTATACAATTTTACTTTGTTGCTGTTAAGAAAGGTGTCATATATATCTATCTTATTTTTTCATAGCATGTACTTATGCTCTGCAGAAAAAAATCAGCAGCAACCCCACATCTGTAATCTCTGTTATGTACTCTCTGGAGGACACAATGGTAGCCTTTAGTGGGCACATCAGCCTCAAAGCTCCTCAAGATTCATCGAACAATAGAAGCTTTATTCTAGAACTCCCCTTGTCCTCTAGGCAGTCAGAATGCTTTATGCCTGACTGAAATGGATGCAAAACGCAACTATGCCAAGAAGACCGACCTTCAGATGCAATCACCTTTCATATTGTCCTCTCCATCCTGTTTTGACTGTGGCTCTTTTTACTGAGACACAGGAACAGCACGACACGGACACACTACTCGGCCTGTTGCAGTCACCCAAGTCTCACGTTAACAGTCTGGAAGTAAAACTGCCGCTGCCGCTTCAGCCTGAGGCATCTGCAGCTGGGACCTCCTTTCCACCAGCCCACACGGTAGGAGAGCTTGGATTCACACTGACTCAGGGCTGTCAAACTGCGGCACGCTGACTTACGAGAGATTAAAAATAAAAAGAGCTGGGCGAGAGTTTGCAAGCCGTCTGTCAAACAGAGAGCGGCACCAACCCTCTCTCCCCCTGCATGAAGGCTTCAGATAAACGTTTCAAATTCCCTCTCTGGATGAACGCCTCCCGCCCCCCACCGCGCCCTTCGCCTCATTTACACCTCGCCAAGCTGCTCAGGAGGCCGAAAGACGGAAGATAAACAGGGCTGGGCAGCTCTGCAGGGTCCCCGCCGGGCCCGCTGCCCTCCACCCCCCTCACCCCCTCTCTGCCCAGGCCGCCGGGCTGCACCGGCCGCGCCGCCCCAGCAGAAGTGCGGCGTCCGCAGTAGCCTACCGAGCCCTGCCCGGCCCACCGCCGCTCCCCGCCCCGCTAAGCCTGAGCTCCGCCGTCCCGGACACAGGCCGCCGCCCGCGCTGGCTGCGGGGGCCGGAGGCAGCGTCCGGCCTTCCCCGGGGCTTCCCCTGCCTGCCCCTAGCGCCGGGCAGCGGCCCAGGGCTCGGCGTGTTCCATTCCCTTCGCGTCATGGGGTGGGGGGCACATGGGAAACCCTTCGCTCATTCCCAAAGCGGGACATACACTGAACCTACTGCCGGTGCCGGCTTAGGCGCAGCGGCCCCGCAAGGTCTGAGCCCGGGGCGGCGGGAGATGGCGGCGGGACGAGGAGGCGGAGGGGTGGGGGGGGTGGAGTTGGTAGGTTCCGGAGGGGGCAGGCGAGCGCGGAGCGCTGGCGCCGCGGCTGTCAGTTAGGAGCGGCGGAGCGAGCGGAGGGAGGTGCAGCCGGGGCGAGAGCCTGCCGCCGCGCACTGCCGGGGGAGCTGCCGCCGAGCTCGTCACCGCCGCCGGCGCTCTCCACCTTCGCGGGCGGCAGGAGCAGGGCGCCCGGGCGGAGGCGGCCGCGCCACCGTCACACGCCCGGCGGCGATGCCGGCGGTGCAGAAAACGGTGTCCGAGATCCGCTCCCGCGCAGAGGGTAAGTGCCGCCTGGCGCCCGCCTCTCCCCGCCCGCAAGGAAGAACGGGGGAGCTCGTCCGGCGCTCCCCGACGCGGGGCTGCGGAGGAGCTCTGCAAGCGCCTGGCCTTGGGGTAGGGGCGGCTGGAGCCAGTGTCGCGCCGGCTGCTGCAACGCCGCTCGCCACGCCGCCCCTCACCGCGGCCTCCGGTCGCGGCGTGCTCTGCCGGCGGGGATGCGACGGCCGGGCAGCGAGCCCCGCGCTGGGGCGTGAGCGTTGCGGGTGGTAGTGGTGTTCCTGATGTCTGTTCATTGTCTGCCGGGGGCGGTGGGTCCCCGGGCAGCGCTCTGGGTGTCAGCGGGGACAGCCGTTCGCGGCGAGCGGTTGTTTTCTTTTTCCCGGTGTGTCAGTCAGGCTGGACGGCCCGGCCCCGAGCGCCGGAGTGGGAGAGCCAGCGGGGGGTCGTGGCCTGGGATGTTTTGGCCTGGGATAAGACCTAGGAATAAGGTCGGGATGCCTCGGCACGTACGTGTGTGGTATGTAAGTATATATACAGCAATCGACAGAAATAAACGCTTCTTGAAGGTGCCTGAAAGCTTCAGACCGTGCTGATGTCTTATGCCTGACTAAGGGTGAGGATGGCTTAGCTTTCAAGTAACAGCGTCTCAAGAACTGCCTTGTAAAAAGAATCCCTTCATTGAAATTATCTTAGTATAATATTTATTGCGTGCAAAAGTAAAATCTGAAATCACGGGTACCGAAGGAGCAGTGTGTTGGGACAGCTTGGCATTTTCCGTTGCTGTAGGTAATGATAGCCGTGTAATGACGCATAGTTCCTGAAGCAGGTATGCGGGTTTTATCCCTTTGTCTGAAAGTTTTTGCACTTAAACCATTACATGAAGGTGAATTTTTGGGTTTTTTTGTTTGTTTGTTTGTTTGTTTTTTGCTCTGGGGGCTTTACAGGGAGGTAGTAACTCTCTCCCTGTATCTTCCTTCCTTCTTCCAACCAAAGGATTTTTCCTTTTTTTTTTTTTTTTTTTTTTTTTTTATTGGGATGAGAAAGAAAATAAAAGGAAAGTATTGTGTTCCCTTGATACCATTTTCTTTTT
>WUAM01000179.1:20542112-20553645 GCA_024336885.1 Actenoides hombroni | reverse complement strand
TTGCCTCGGGGGCTTTTGCAGGGAGGTCTGAACTCCTCCCCTTTATTTTCCTTCCTTCTTCCAACCAAAGGTTTTTTCCTTTTTTTTTTTTTTTTTTTTTTTTTTAGCTAGGAAGAGCAGAAAGATAAATGGGAAGTAGGCTGTTCCCTTGATGCTCTTTTCTGTTTTTCCCTTGTTACGTGCCTTCCTCTTCCAACAGTCGGTTTGTAGGAGGTCTGGCTCTGCATTTACCTAGGAAATGTTAGCTGGCCAACAGACAGAAGAACACATCTTCCTAAGAGGAAAGGAGGAAGGTACGTCCTTCCAGGGACACTTTTGAAATGTGTTTATGGCCAGAGCAGCTGTGCTGCTGTACCCACGGTAATTAGTAGATGCATATAATGGGGCTAGTTAGATGTCCAAATTTTAAGTGCTTCATTTCAGGTTTTTTTTCAGTTACTCTTTTTTCCAGACAGTCGGTTTTTGCTGCAGGCTTAGCACAAATGAAATAGGAAAATTGATGCTCTCTTTAAAATGATCTAATTACAGGAATCCTAATGGTTATTAAATGAACAAATGTTGTGTTCCCTAGAGGTAAATGTCTAGCTGAGATGTGAAGATGCAGTAAAAGGGGGAAAAATAAAAAGTCTATCTTATCTGAATACTGTTCAGGGTTGTATGACTGTAAAACATACAGGGATCAAAAATACTTTCCTTAGGACTGAAAATAGATATGAAACTTCTAAGTAATGTAACTTTTGGAAAATGTGGTAGTTTTTTGTCATAGCAGTGGATTTACTAATTCATGCTATACTATATATGGTATTACTTTAAAATAATTTAAAAGCTGTTACTGTTTCCTTAATCTTGGGTTAATGTGACACTTTCTAGTTAATTTTATTTATATTCAGTTCAGTTTGTTTATACTCGGTTCATTCACAATTACAACAATGTCAATGAGTGTCTTTCTTTTTTAGTTTTTGAGATAAATGGCTTCCAGGTGTAGATAGTCCACATGTTTGGACTGCGTGGCTAGTGTTTCTAAACAGTTCTTTGTAAGTAAATGTTACTGTTTTCTCAAAAAGAGAACTTCAGAGTTCTGCAATGTGCATCTCATCCCTAGCATTTGACAGTGACACAAAGGAACGGTAAAACACAAGCTCTAGCCATTGCAGGAGTCTCTTAGATAAGCCCTGTGCAGAGTGATGATAAGGCTGCCTTCTGAGACCTCCACCAAAGTCCTACCTGCAGTGCACAGTTATTAATGGCAAGGTCCCTCTATGTTCTTGGGAAGTCACTGGTAATACTGTAATCACAAACAGCAGCTTCCATGGGTGCTGTTACCAGCAGGGACCATTCCTTAGACTAGCCAAAGACTCGTGGGGATCTGATGGACAAGCTTAATATTAATTCCCTTATTCTAGATATTTTTTTTTTTTGTATTGTAGTGTTGGGATTAAAACCTGTCACTGAAGCAACTAATTTCTGCTTCAGAGACCTTTTCTGTGTTTCTTGAGATACCTTATCAGGCTGGACTTTCTTGACATCATCTCAGAACTAATCTCTCTCTGACATGAAGAGATAGCAATTAGAGAATATCAATTGTTGTGCTCAGATGAAATAAACCAAGTCAGAACTGTCAGAATGATGCACACATGTATCATTCCCGAGAACTGGCGGACAGCTGCGCAGCAGAATTGACACTACAGTCTGTAAATTATTACAAAATAAAAATTGTAGGTGTTATAACATCTGCAAGATAACATGTTACCTGCTGTTTGGTTAAAAAGGAAATACTATTTTTTGTGGCCATTCTTCCAAACCTCTGCAGGTTCTTGTGCTCTTTGTGGCTGATTAAAGATAATCAGGTGTGCTCATAATAATTTCTTAACAGATTTGTCTGTTATCCCTGTTGCAGAGAACATCTGCAGTTTACCATAAACCTAAGATGTGCAGTGGTTCTAAAGTTGTATGTGTATCTAATAGAGTCTTACTCAAGGCATGGAAAAACTGGCCTTTCTAAACAAATGTAGGAAATGACTACATGTGTTTTCACCACCAGTAGCCTTAATTCAGAATTGTACCTTGGCTTCAGACATTTGGAGCTGTGGAAGCAGCATTGGTTGCATGTATTCTGCAGTTGCAAAACACTTGGGGAATCTTCGTGTAGCCTACATATAGCTTTATTAAATACAGTGAGTAACTGTGGTTATTTTAGCCATATATAGCTGCACAGTTAATATATACATCTATTAAATAATATGAAATAGAGTCATTCAAAGCATTTTATTTCTTTTGAGAGACTCTGGGAGAGTGGAATTGTGGTTGGCAATTCTGATTAGGGTTCTCTGAAGATTGAAGCATTAATGCTTTTCCTCTGTGTGTTGATGGAGTTCAGTGACCTATATTAGGTCATCGAGAAAGCATAGAGATATGAGGTGCTGTGGTGCTATCTACAAACAACAGTAGGTAATAACTAGTCCTTTACATTAGTGGAGGTAAATGTCTGTATAAAAACTAGTTGAAGCTGAACTTGAGCAAGATGACCTTCACGTGAAGCGGGAAAGTGTTTGGAAGTTCTGCGGTAGTCATTGTATTGTCTTTAGCAGCAGACCATCTGTTTTTGTAGTGCCTAATATATCCTTAGGTGTTTCTACTCATGGATGATAGGACTATATAGCATTTTACCAGATGTAGTGCTCATTATAGTCACTTGTGTATGTTGATTTTGATTTGTTTGTTTGGTTTTGTTTTTTAATTCTCCTGCCAAGTCTGTTTTGCAGACTTTGTTGAGATCCCAGTGCTTCACAGTGGGGGGAAAAGCTCAGTCTAGTTCTAGCACGGGTTTGGCTATCTCAGCAGTACCAGCAGGTTCAAGCAGGTCATTCCAATTCCCTTCTGTGCTCTTAACTAAACAGAAAGACAGACCAGTGGGTTAGGTTCCCAGTGCCTCTTCTGTCTGTTGTGGCATTACGACAAATAACTCTGAAGGGGACGTCTTTTACATATTAGACCCTCTTCGGACTGTGCTGCATTCTTTGGGAATACAAGTTGTCAGACTTTTTGCTCATAGAAGAGGTTCTTGGCTACAGCACCAACTTTCAAAGCTTTTGAATGTTGTACTTTGAGAACAAAAAAGAAATTCTTAATGATTAAAGGACGTGAATTAAAATCCTTCAGGTGATTTGAGTGAGGGTTTTCTTTCCCTTGCTTTCTTTCCACATTACAGTCTACCTGTCCTTACCTTTGTCCGTTTCTTGTGATGGGAATGAGACTGTTTCAAGGAATGAAAGCCAAAGCTGTTAAGCTACCCTACCTAAAGGAAAACTTGGATACATGGAAGATACTTGGACAATGTTTACTCTTCTGAATTTGTTGTTTTACTGATCTGGAAACTTTATTATCAAAACTGGTTTAGGAAGAGTCCCTGCAAATGCTGTGTGTTGGAACAGTTGCTTCCTCCAAATTTGTTCTTGGAAGCAAAATATGGTCTTCAGTGGGTCTCATGTTGGAGAAAACTCAAGTTGGTTGTTTGGGGGGGGTCTGTTTGGGTTTTTTTTTCCTTGGTTGTTTTATTTATGTGGGCTTTGTTCTTGCTGAAGATGTTATTTTTTCCTGGAAAAACTGAAAATGTATTCTATGCAAAATACACATTTTGCTATGATTTTTTTTTTTTCCAGGTACAACTTGTATCATGGGAAGTAACTACCTAGTCTCCATATTCTAAGAATTCATGGCAATTCTGTTTCCAATTTCTTCTTGCCTTTTCCCACACTTGTGTATGATTTACTTCTCTTCTGTAATTTTGAACGCATTAAAGGAAATTCTGAACAAGAAACATGGTTATTTATTGGGTTACTTTGAATGAAATTTGTGGTGGTTTCTGCTTACTCATCAATGTTTTCCAGATTCTGTGTTCTGCTGGCAAATAACTTTCAGAGCACAGAACTAAATATTATACAGTCATTCTAGTTTGTGCAACAGCTTTGTAAATTACCTTTTTGATAAGGGTAATATTTGCATTCCTTTGATATTGAAGCACATTTTTATTGGTTTTGGCCCCATAGTGAAAAGAAATAATAAAATAATCAGAATATATTATCAGAAAGTGTGATTCCAAGTATTAAGAGGAAATTAGTTTTGAAACTTGCCATTTCTGCATGATAAATTGTCAGAGTAGTATGATGTGTTGGCATTTCCTATTATTCTTTTTAAAGTGCTGACTTAGAACTTTTTTTTAAGTCAGATGTTTTTCTGTCAGTGGGGGCATGTAAGAATGTATGTCATAGAATCTGTTTGATAATTCAGCTGTGGTTAAATATCAACTCAGCTCTGGTTAAATATCAGCAATGTTGCAAGCCACAACAGAGGAAGAAAAGTCTTGGAATATTTTTGTTCTTCTTTCTGAATAGCAAGTTCTACTAGTACAGCATCACAGTTTCTGTCTGAAATGTGGTAATTGCTCTTTTACTCTTCAAAATTATTACTGAGAGGTACTTCAGAATTTATTGTGACTTTAAATTGTTGTGGCCTTTAGGCTGAAAGGAGTGAATGTTACTTTTAATTTTAAGAATAATGCTTTTCTCATAGCTTAGTGTGATGAACAAAAAAGCAGTGAGTTAGGTAGCCATCAGTTTAATACCTGTAACAGAGCAATAACTACATTTGTGGTTTGGTTTTGTTGGGTTTTTTTAAGGAGAGCAAAATGATTCCTTCATCTTAAGTCCTTACTCTCGTTCTTCACACTATTCTTTCACAATCAAATCTTGTAAGAGCTGATGCTTTGCTGTTGTCTGTGTATGTGTTGTGGGTTGGTTTTGGTTTTTTTACCCTTCCTTTCTAGATTCTGTACTTCAGGTTTTTGTATTTTTTTTCTTTGTCAACTTTCTGAATGTTTGGGTCAACGTTATTCTGTTGTCTTGAAACCTTCTAATGGATTACAGAACAGCAACCAATTTTTGCAGTGTATTAAATGCATCTTTTCAAAGACATCTTTTATAAAAAATGTAGCTATTTTCACCCACAGATGATCGAGTGAAATTTCCCTTACATTCTTAAGTATAGGTATGCTTGGATTGTTCCCATGATTACCTGTAGGCAATATTTTTGTGACAGGCCAGCCTCTGCTTATTCGATTAATAGGCTCAGTTCATACAAATGGGTTTGATGCCAGCAGATCCTCTCCCTTCTGGAGGAAGAAATACAGCACTTAGCTTCTTTTTTGCAAAGTGTTGAACTTTCATGTAGACGTGCTGATCTTTGAGACTTTTGCTTAGGTTAGTCAGCAGTTAAGCTCTAGCTTATAGTTTTGTTTTATAAGATTCCACAGAAGGGTAGGTCTTGAAAGTCAGGGAGTGATCTAATGCAGTTAGACTCAGGTTTGCAAGCGTAGTTTGAGTGATGTCCTCCTTCATATTTGAAATTGAATAGTTGAAATGATACAAATCTTAGAGGTGATTTCCTGTAAGGTGCCAGACTGCATCAGGGATTGTAATAGTGGGACAAATCTGCAGTCTTGATTTCTGTCCTCTTGGCTGTAGATAGGTAGGCATTTCAAATGAACATAGAAACTACCACAGTGTTTCTCATCCTTGTTGAAAAGCTTAGCCCTTCTTTAGTTCCTGACATTGTTTGGGACGCTTGAATACCAACCATTTGTTGTCAAATTCTTTACTCCCCTTATCTAAATAAAATAAGATTTTATTGCACGTTGTATTTGAGAGGATGAATATAAATAAATAAAGCATTTGATGATTTAATCTGTTTGTGCTAGAGGAGTGTGGGTGAGACATGGCAGAAATTAAAAATGCTTTATAGTAGTTTTCTGAAGATGCAGGCTACAAACAAACCCTGCGAATGCAATAGATAATTTTTAGTTGCAATTCTAGTGCATGCATCATATGGGGAAACTCCCAGTCACACTCAATGAAACCTATGGATGTATGGTCCTCTATCTGACAAATCGGTAGAAAATTTCAACTGACAAATCATCATGTGTTGACTTGACAAACAAAACTAAACAAACTATTGTAGGGTAGGTCTGCCCAGCATACAGGCCAGGCTGGTATAGTGCCCCTTGGGGACATTCCGCATGCTGAGAGCCCAGAAGCAGCACCTGAGCTTTGCCTTGCCTTGCAGCTGTGCAGCAAAGAGTTTTCTTTGACCTCAAGCTGTTCTGAAAATCAGCAGCTCCCTGGCAGGAAGAGTGTGCTCAATTTCTGGCCAGGCATTGGGCCTCTCTTTGCTAACCAGGATAGATTCATAGCTGCAGAGAACCTGAAACTCAGGGGTGCTGACTCTTGGCTGAAGTTCTTGGGTAGGTAATGCAAGCAAGACGTAATGGTGTTGTTCCAAAAGGTGGTATATGGATATTTAAAGAAATGGCATTGTGGGAGGGTAGAATGTAGAAGTTCTGTATCAAATGCTGAATTAGAATTACATGTCTTTTTTTTCTGTAACATTCTTACTGATAATCTTGTATGAAAGCAGAGCATTTTGAAGAACATTTTATGTTTCGTGTTGATTGGAAACATTTTAGTCACTTAAATAAGGCATATTTATCAGCTGAGACAACTTAATAATGTATATAAGCTTTTAGATATTTCTATGTATATACACATATAGACAAATACAAAAGAAAAATAGTATCTCCTTGGTACTGAGCTTTGTGTATCAATCTAGTCTGTGCACTCTGAGTGAATGTATACTGTATAATATATATTAGGAAGGGAGCTGATGGGACATACGTAACCTTTAAAGCTTTCAGGGTAGTATAATTCACCTAGGGCAAGAGAGCTGGTTTTATTGAAGCTTCAGAGTATAGAGGGCTACATCTGAGGCTCAGAAATTAACTCCTAAGATTGCTTTTCAAGTGAAAATTGAAAAAGGTGAATTCAAGGGTGGTAGGAAGTGAGGCGGTATATTAAACTCCTCAGCACCTTCTTGCTATTATTTTGATTAAAGGAGTGCAAATAAATGCCCTAATACTGATGTATGAAAATAAATGTCTATAGTTTGGCAGTATTTTTAACAAACAGGTAGTATATAGTATTTAATACCTGCTGACATTTGCTGTGACTTTATCACTGTCAGTATTCAAGGCTTATATTAGCATAAGTTTTAAAATGAAAGCTTTAATTTTAAAGTAGCATGCTCTGCAAATATGCAAACTCTTTCCTTATTTCCTGAACTTAGTCAGGCTAGGTGGGTATTTTGGCATGATAGTTTTCAACGTTTCCATCCAGGTGCTCTCACTGGAGCCATATTTCATGTTTGCTCCCTCATCGAGCAACTGGAAAGGAAATAAATGTCCTATACATGGAATGAAGATGCTCTCAACATGTGATGGATTTGGTGCTCAATCAGGTATAAACGTGTTTGGACATGCACTTGTGGCTTGGCTGAAAACCTAGTCATCTTGAGAATGTGCCTATATCCGCTTGTGTTGTAGGGATATGTGTTTGTGGAGTTGTGTGCTGGAGGTCATGCATAGCCAGTTCCGTGATGGTTGTCACTTCAAGGAGAGGTAATGACAAGAACAAGAAATGGCATGCTTAGTCTGCCACGTGTGCCTGTGTGGTTTCTTGAGTTGAGGAGTGTTGTATGAATGCTTGCTCAGGTGGGCCCAGTCTGTTAAGCTGGCTGCCCTTCCTCTGAAGGGTTTTCTTGAGATAGGTACTGAAATTTGAATAGAAGTGTGTTGGATGTGTGCCTTTCATCGCGGGAGTTGGAAGGAAGGAAATAGAAATTGTAGTGACGATTTCCTGCATAGTAATTGCATCTGTGAATTCAGAATGGGAAATGGCATGAAATTACAAGTTTCTGCTCAGTTTTTGCACGATGTGTGCAGGCTTGATCTTGCAAGATAGTGTCTGAAATGTATGTTCTGGATATAATAGGTAAGAGGCTATGTACTGAGTAGCGAACTGGAAGATGACTTGGATTTTGCTTAACGTATTTGTAAGGATTTATAATGCTAGAAATAAGCTTAAGTTTTCATATGCAGCCTTAATTATCCTTGACATGCATATACCTGATGATGAATTCAGTTCCATTCTAACTTTATATATATATATATCTTTCTCATTTAGCATACGGAATTAACAGTGCTTATTTAACAAGCAGCTCTACACACAGAGATTATTGTTACTGTTTTAAAAGTTTTTGGTGATTGATTTATGCCATACCTGTATTTACTTTCTGAGCTTCAGCCCGAATAGACTACTTAGGCCTGCTGGTTGTCATTGTCATGGCTGAGTGAGTGACCAACATTAATGAAAAGTCTTGAGAGAGAACAATACATTGGTATTCCCTTTTAGAGATGGGAGTTAAGATGCAGGTTGGTACAAGATTCCTCCATGGTTATAGAGGAATGTACACAAAGCTCAGCTTTCACTGACTAGTGGAGGCTGGTGCTGAGAATGTCCATAAGTCAAGTCACTTCACTGGCTAATGTCAAGCAGAAAAATTGTAGCAGGTAAAGGAATGGTATCCCATTAACCAACAAATGTTTATTGTCTTGCTTTCCAAGGATCATGTCCTCCCAGCTCAAAATTGGTCCATCTCAATGAGAAAGAAATCAAGCAAAAGTGGCAGTAGAGCCACTGAACGGATGAACAAGGATCCCCTGGCAAAACTCAAATGTTAAAAAGGAATTTTACAAGAGCTGAAAGTCAGGATAGGTGATTGGAGAGGAGTATAGTGGGTTGGGGTTAGCAAAGCCAAAGCCACCTGAGGTTCTGGAGAGGGACTTGTAGAAGTCCTCCTTCTCCTTCAGATGTAAGAAGAGAAAGAATATGACTGTGGAAAATGTGGGCCCACTGCTGAATGGGCAGGGAACCTGGAGTCAAAGGTTACAGAAGAGGATGCAATACTTAGACCCTCTTCTCTACTTCGGTCTCTACTGAGAAGATCAGTCTTTGGGAACCACAGGTTCTTCCTGGTACCAGTGAGAAAGTCAGGAGCAAGAAAGATTTACCTCAGTGAAGGAGGACCAGGTTAGGGAACACTTAAACTGGGAATACATGAGTCCATGGGATCTGTTCCGATGCATTCGTGAGTGCCGAGGCAGGTGGCAGGTCTCACTGTTAGGCCATTCTTGGTTATCTTTGAAAGGTTGAGGTAGTCTGAGGGGGAGACCTGGAGACTGGAAGAATATCATCCACCTCAGTGTAGTCTAGTTTAGATCAGTTTTCTTTGTTTGCTTACATTGGTTTCCTGTGTTTGCTTAGTTTTGTGACAATTTTCTGTGAGTATTCCTCAGAACAAGTGATTTGTGCAAACAAATAGGATTAGTCATTTTGATTTAAGGTAGCTGTACTAGACACGTGCTTTTTGTATTTAATTTCATTGTTCAGATATCCTCTTGGTAGACTGTTTTCCTACTATTAAGATTAATGGTTACATTTTTCCCAAAGTTTTTATAAGAAATTTACCAACTTATGTCTTCTTTTGCGATCTGTTGTTAGACTAGTATAGGGTGTGTGCCTGTGTGTAATGCTAGTTTAAAAGGGGAAAAAGCGTAAAGGGGAGAGCATGTTATGTGTCTCTTGAGCAGATACAGTGCAGGAAAATAACTTAGGTAGTATGAAATGAATTGTATAAAGGTTATAGTAAATGTTCCTTTAAATATTTGACTTTCCTGTAAATTCAGCAATGACCAGTGCTAAATTTTTCATGCAAAACTTGAAACTCATCTGCTGAATGATCTCAGTATGATAGAGAGATCTCCAGAGTTTGTAATGCTTACTTGTCAGAAAACTACTTTTTTCATTACATGTTGCCCAGAAATACTATTACTGGTATATTCTTGAACCTCTCTTACTTTTTTTTTTTTTTACGTTAGTGTTCATGTATTTCACTTGATGTTTGTTTTTAAAAAAAAAAAAAATAGCTACTTCAGTACCGGAACTGATTTCCAGAATTTTCTAAGTTGTTAGCCCAAGATCACTCAGCTGGGAGTATCCTCACTTCTGGATTCAAATGCATGAACAGGCCATAGTTCACATTGCCATGAAGTGGCATAAGTTGTTTAAGTGTTCTCATGAATTCATCAGATTTTACAGTTTTTATGCATTATCGTGTATACAAAGCATATTGGCTATATACCTTTTATCCTTCTATTGAAATGAAAGTATTTAAAAGGCTGAATTTTTTTTGCTTTTAAATTAACATTACTTGTTACTGTGAGAAATGCAAATTCATTGAGTTCACATTGACAGTAGATGTCTCTTTTTGTCATGAAGTGCCTTGAATCTTGTATATATAAATCTGTTTATATGACAAATCATGCTGTGTTTTTTCAGGCTATGAGAAGACAGATGATGTTTCAGAGAAAACTTCCCTAGCTGATCAAGAGGAACTGAGAACTATATTCATCAATCAGCCCCAGCTAACCAAATTCTGCAATAATCATGTCAGGTATTAACTAGTTGGGTTTTTTCATTAATGCATATTGTAATTCAGAACACTGCATGTTGCATAGCAAAAATGAAGGAAAGACTCTTTTTATTCCACTGCTGCCATTTCCTCTGACCACTAGTTACAGTCTCAGACTCTGGAGAGGGGAATGAAGCAGACCAATGAGAAAAGCAGAGCTGTTTCATGTACAGACCTGACCTTCCAAGTTTTTAAGAATGGGATGAGAAAGGTCTGGATGGGGAAAGGGATGCCTTTATAACTACACATAACCCTGGAGTATGGATTTCAGTTTTCAGTTCAGCTGAAGTTGAGTTCATCTCTTTGTTTTTGAACATGTTTCTGGTGGCTAGATGCCACTGCAGATCTACTTCTCTTTAGTATGGCATTGTTCGTGCTTTGGAAATTCTGTCTTTTTTTTTTCAGTCAACCAGCTACAAAGACACTGTGGCTTGTTGTGAAACTAGTTTTGAATTTCAGGTTAGGGCTTTGGAACTCTGATGATTTATGGTGTGGATTTTTTGTTAGTTTTCATTTAATTTTAAGTAATACACTGAGTACTCATAATGTGTATTTATATCTGAAAACATCCTCAATCTGTTACTAAAATTCAAAATAAATGAATGGCAGAGGTACCCGTGTGCCAAGTAGATGTGGGTTTTTTTAAGGTATCTTTGATAATATGCAGAAATTTTTATAGACATTGAGAATTATGTGGTGGTGGGGTTTACATCACTTGAGATACTTCGTAATGCTTTTTGTTTGTGTATGCAATTTTTCTGTCTTTCCTTTTGTTTCCTTTCCAGATATATTTATTCCACATTTAAACTGACTGGTTTATACAAAGTTAAATTAAATACTACTAACTTTAAAAGGGCTTAGATTTTTTTCCAAGTCTTTAGCTTCTAAGTCTTTGACTTGATTATTTTTACTGTTACTGTTTTAGGACCTTAGATGGTAGCAGTCTGTTCTTAAACAAATGTAAGGCTGACAAGGAGCTGGGAATTCAAACATTTCATGATTATGGCTTAGCAGAAATCATTACAGAATCACAGAATGTGTTTGGTTGGAAGAGACCTTCAAGATCATCTAGTCCAACCTTTGACCCAACACTGCAAGCTCACCACTAAACCATGTC
>WUAM01000179.1:20524818-20536882 GCA_024336885.1 Actenoides hombroni | reverse complement strand
AGCCCCAGATCCTTCAGCCTTTCCTCATAAGAGACATGCTCCAAACCCTTTACTAGCTTTGTAGCCCACCTCTGTACTCCCCCCAGCACCTCAATGTCCTTCTTGTAGAGAAAACTGGACACAGTATTTGTGGTGCAGCCTCACCAAAGCCACGTACAGAGGAATGATTGCCTCCCTGCTCTTTGTTAGGCAGGTGCCCCCATCTATGCCAAGCTTACCTTGTCTCTTTCCAGTCAAGGTTTATGGTAGTGGTCGTTCTGTTTTCTTCTTGCATTAAATGAAAACTTTTTTTAAAAGAAATGGGATATTGTCATGACTTGGAAGTGTCCATTCTGACTTTTATTTTGTGAGTCGGGAAAGGAATTTCAGGTTCTGCTTCACTTCATACAAAAGATGTTGGGGGTTTTCTGAGTATCTTCCTGTCTGCTCCTCACTTCAAGCATATGGTAAAAACTGTCTCTCTAATTTGCATAACATAGTTGAGTCTCTTAGTTCATGATTAGTTGATGATTAGTCTTGATGATTTAGTAGTCACTGTAGATGCTAAGAATTTCTCCTTCATCTGTTTTTCTGGTTTAGTTCTGCAAATATGTTATGTAGAGGACAAGAAGTTAGATACATCATACATAATATGGCAGACTGCCTTGTCTACTAGACAAGTGTTCACATTTGGTTTTACTTTCTGGTTTGGTTTTTTTCTTGTGTGGTTTTTTTTGTTTGGTTGTGTTTTTTGTTTTGGTTTGGGGGTTTTTGTTTTTTTTGTGTGTGGGGGTTGGTTTGATTTTTATTTTTTTTTGGTTGGTTGGGGGTTTTTTATTTATTTTTATATTATGGGCTGTTTTCTTGGCTTTTGGTAGAAGTTGGAGGTGGTATAGCCTTTCCTTACACAAACAGCAGGCTTCCTGGGGGCATCAGGTTTACTGTGTTTGCACATTTGCAGTGTGCAGAAACGTGATCAAGAGGAAGATTGGTGAGCTGCAAACCTCTTAAATAGAGGGTGGCTGGGCACATGCCACCTTTCTTGGTGATGCAGTCAACTCAGTCTTTTTGGTTACCTCTGTAAATGAATGATAGGCGAGTAATATTGTCTGGGTTGTATGAAGCTCCTGGTCAACAGAGTTGAGTGTTCTTGCAAGAGACAATGATTTTTCTGTCAAATGTTCTTGTTCTACTTTACATTTTCTAGTATTTGCTGCGCAGTAGTCTGCTTCTCCTTAAGTATCTTTGTTGCCTTCTCTTTACATAAACAAAATAAATTCATGTTCTTTCAGCTATTTTTAACCATTCTGCTGTAAATTCTTACAGACTCAGACCATCTGTCAGTGTCTAGGCAAATATAAAACTGAGGCTATTGCTACTGTACAGAGTGTCCTTTTTAAAATTATCTCATCCACTCACTTTTATGTCATACATTTCTACCATTTGCTCTTTGCAACTTGAAGTGTAGTTTGATGTGGGGGGGAAGACAGGGAACAGGTTTATGTTTTTTTGCATATATCAGCTAAAACAATAAAGTTCTCATTTCCAAATACTATATAGGTAACTAAAGGTAAATCAAATACTGTTTTTCTTGAAGTTTACATTGCCTCAGTATGTAGTTAATTCCTGCTATGTTTAGTTGAAACTGGGTGAGATGGAGCTGATTGGGAGAATTAAGCTGCTAATCTAAAGGCTCTGTGTGTGTGTGTATATGTGTGTGTGTGTGTGTGTATATGTGTGTGTGTGTGTGTGTATATGTGTGTGTGTGTGTGTATGTGTGTGTGTGTGTGTGTGTAAAGAGAGAAAGAGGTGTATATCATGAAATTCTCACACAGCTGAGTTTCACAGACTATAACCCAAACAAAACAATTTGCTTTTCTTTTTGTAGTCAAACAGGTATGAAATTCAATGTTGCCTGCTTGTTGTATTGTGCAGAAATATTTGGCAGACTGACAGCTGCTATATTTGGGTTTTTTTTTCTCTGGGAAAGCTAGCCACTTAATGCATAGTGAAAAATATTCAGTCTGTTTTCCCTTAACCTTTTGTTTTCATTATATCTTAGATATCTCACTATGTAAAAAAACTAAGATCTCCAGTGATGGTTATCATCATCTAATATTAAAGCAAGATTGATTGGCCTGTGTATCAGAACCTTATGTATCAATATCAGTAAATATAGCTATCAAAGTAATACTCTCAGTTCAAGAACTAAATGCTTCCTTTTTTGGAGTGAAGTCTCAAGAGGCAGAAGATGTTATTAGAAGACAGTATTCATGAACAGCATGTGTTTTCCATTTATGTTTCAGAAGTGATGTCAGAATTTGTGACATGCAATGCTAGATTATCATCTGTTTCCAATGATTTTACCCAGAGTAGCTCAGAAGGCAACTGGCATTAAACTGTTACTTTTCAAGCTGGAGGAGACTCTCCCTGTGGGCAAATAAACACCTGCTTTGGTCAAGTTGTTTTGCCTTCCCATCAAAGGTTATTTATCTGTGAAATCTACCATCTTTTTGAAAGGAGAATCTGTTGGTTATCTGTAAAAATCTAGTAAAACCCAATACCTTAACTTAGTCTTTGCAAAGTAGTAAGGTGGCCTTTTAAGAGCTGCTAGCTCAGAGTCATACCAGCATTTTCTTAGATTGCTTGGCTTACTTTTCTTTCAATTTACAGCATTGCTTCTGATTGTATTTGTATTTCAAAGGCATGAATTCTGTAGCTTTATTCATAAAGCTTACCTAATCCAGTTAATTCTATGTAAATTAGTTTTCCAAATCATGTTCCTTCTCAGGAAGAACTAAGTTCATTACTCTGAAATACTGTGTTCAAACAATTAGCTGCAAAAAGCTTAGGAGACTAAGATGAATTTGATTTTTACCTTGAAAATGTTGGTAATTAGTAGCTGCATTGAAAGATTTCTATCAGCTGTACTAAAACTTGAGAGACATCATGGCCTGTTTAAGGGTAGGGTGGATTTTTGTTTGTCAGTCTGCCTTTTGGGTTTTTTTATGTTGCTGAAGTCTGCAGTGAAGCTGTAGTTACATGGTCATTTTTTGACTTCAGCTCTTTACAAGGCACTTGTATGAGGAATGGTTCCATGATCTTTGCTCTGGTAGAAGCATTTCCCAGTTGCAGGAAAGGGCAAAGGTATGGTAGACAAATAGACCTTATAGACTTTATATAAGGGACTTGTTTAGATAACGATTGCCCACATGCAGGGACATTTTAGTACAACACAATTAGCCTGGAACTGGATGTGACTTTCTTGATGATCGTAACAATGCAAGTAATCCAGAGTCCTGTTTAAAATGTTTTCTTTAAATCAGTTTATTGAATGGATGAGTGGGAGGGAGTAATACATGTGGTTTTTATCTTGTGTGAAAGCTGTATCATGTCAGCAGAAGTCTTTAACCATTGTGCATTTTAATTTAGAAAAGGCATAAAGCTGATAATGCGGTGAACAAGAAACAAACTCAAGGTAAGAAATTTTTTAAAGCCTATTATTCGTGGTTTGGGGGGTTGTTTTTTTTTTTTTAATTTTTTTGCAAATGCTAGTAATGTAATTTGAACTGCTGACAGGTAATTGAGTGGAAAATTGCTTATGCAAATTACTTAAAATTTGCAATCTAAACAGTTGCTATACTTTGCAGTTGCATTAGCCCTACAAAATGGAGTATGTTCTAGATTAAGTTTATGAGTTTTCTAAGTGTCGGTGTGTTTCTTTGTGAGGTGATGCTGTAGCTGTTGAGAGATCATAATCACCACTATATTTAGTTGGTCTAGGCTATGATGAAGAGTCTATGCATTTCTAAGTACACAAATCATAATTTTATTCAAACAGAAAAACTTGAATAATTCAGTTTTGGAAAACTCTAGAATTGGAAGGAAGGGCTATAAAATGGAACTTTTGATGCCTCTTCAACACTGTGGATAAAGATGAATGAAGCTTTTTGCTTCTGTTTTTTGCTTGTTTGTTTTTAATATGAAAATAATTTAATGGTTTTGATTAGATATAAGGAGGGATTTAGGAAGTGTGCCCAAACCAGAACTTTGGAATGTGATTTTTTTAACTTTTTAAAAATATGCTAATAAAATAAGTGTTACTAAATCAGAGGAATATTTTAGATCAGAAGGTGAGGGTTATGTTAGCTACTATGTTCTAAACATGCTTGTCAGGTAGGAAGTTCCAAGTTTAAGTGCCTGCTTTGGTCCTCTTTAACTTTTCATGTTGCCTTATGTAAGCCTCTCTAATAAGAGATGATCCTCTTTTTATAAACAGGAGTAGGAATGAACGTCATGTGAACTTGATTTCAGAAAGTATGAAAAATACCCCAAAGAGGAGAACCTTGCATGAAATCTTATTTAATTAGATAACAAACGTAACCTAATTTTTTTTTTGGGAGGGATATAGTCATTGACTAAAGATAATCAGAATTGTTTAGCACAACTAATTGAACATCACTTTTAAAGCCCACCTAAATTGTACATATATCTTAAAATTTACTGTAAAATTTATGGGGGATGGGAAAGAGGGTAACTTATGAAACTATGGAGCATGTAGCCCAATATGATGGTATAAAAAAATTAGGACAGGGAGACAATGGTATTGACTGAAAGCACTGGGAATAGAAATCTCCAGAGAACAGACCTGGAGAAGCAGATAACCTCTTACCTATACATAAAAAATAAAGACTAATGTAGGCATCCAGAATTCTTTCATGGAGCATTCCTAGCTTTTGAGATTGCAACCAATAGTTTTAGGTGGCAGTGAATCTTAAAGTGCCTTTTCATTTTTTTTCTTCTTGCTTAATTCTCATTAGGCTTTTTGGTGACTGTTTCTATAATTCCTGAATGTTCCATGCATGCAAAAGAGCATCTTGAAAGATGAAAATATAATGAGGGTATATAAAATGTTGCTAGCACTGAGAAACAGGTTTCTTAAGCTAATGCAGGATTTGCATAAGTACAATATTGATCTTAGTTCACTGTCAAAGCAATATTTAAATGTATTGTGAAATATAGTCTGTTGTCAAAGCAATAATTTAAAAGTTAATCTGTATGGTACTCTCTTACTTTGTTTTCATGTATTCAGCCGTTCCATAGCCCTGAAAAGCAGCCATGTGCATAGTACATGATATATCCAGCTCCACCTTTGGTTATCTTTTAAAGATACAAAATTTTTAATGAAATGACACGTGCATGTATAGATTCTGTATATGGGTTTCCCTTCATCTGTCCCTTAAAGACCATCTGTATCTCAGTTAACTTAAGTAGTTAACTTTCTAAATTTCCATTACTATTAAAAAAAACCAAAAGAAAACCAAAAAAACCCAACAAACTTTTGCAAAGGATTTTGATTTATTAAGTTGTGTTAAGGATGGCTTTTATTACCTCAGGCTGCATACATATGCAGCAGGATACAGTGAGACACTGAAGGGATGAAACGGAAATTTCTGCAGCGTGGTGAAGTAGTCTTCTTCTGTATAGCAGATGGAGCATGGTTTTGAAAGTTACTTGTTAGAGGCAGATGAAGAATGAGAGATACAAATGTGAAAGCCAGGCTGCAGACTTTATGGCACAAGTTCTCTAACAGCTATATAAAAGGTGCATAGCAACACCACCTCTTTTTTTGTTCTCATAAGAAAATGGATTTAATTGAATGTCAGTGTATGCTAATTGTGCTTAAAAGCTTATTGGATCAAACTAGGGTTAGAGTACTCTTGAGGTTTCAGGTGTCGTAGAGTGTTTTTGTGAGTCTGACTCATCCATTTGTGAGCTGGTTTTAACAGCTAAACTAGCAGGAAACAAATCCAGGAAGAAAAGCTGACAGTTTCCTTCCGTGTAGCGGATTAAAGTGGGCCATCAAAGGGTCCAAAAAACACCAGAGGCAGCACACATTAAACAGTGAGGGCATGCACCTTTGCATGGGGTGAGGGCAGAAGAGGACGTTCGCTTTGCAGTGGCAATGCTATCTTAGGTCAGCTTGGCTGCATGTGAAACAGCTTCAGGATATATTTCAGCAGCGCAAATGCTTCTGCAGCCAGCACTTCTTAAGAAGTGCCTGGCTACGTCTGGCAGCTTATTTACATTTCAGATCTGCAGAACACCACCCTCAGTTATTCTACTGTAGCTATTTGTGAAACTTAATCATCTGGATTGGTGCAAGGTGTATTTTTAATCCTTATCAGTTCTCTCGTCTGGTTGATACCATGGTCCCACAAACAGTACTGCTGACACAAGGGAATGGAAGTAGGTGGTTGGTGGCACAATTATTGGTTGTCAAACTTTTTGCCTTGGGAACTTTTTATTCCTATTACTTTTTTTGTTTTGAAAACACCACATTATCATATAATCTATATCAGATGTGGTTGGTTCGCAAACCCTGAAAAATGTTCTGATTGACTTTGTCAGAAGATCCTATGGCACAAAAACTGTTACACGGACTATGTGCTGGATAGTTGAAAGGCTTGCTCTGAATTTATAGAAGCAAAGCTTGCTGTAAAATATTGTGTAAATGAGCTCTGTCTGTATGTCCTTTCATATGGATTCTAACATATGCCTGTATACTGCAGTTAGATTGTACATCTGGAAAATCCTCTTCATTTTTTTCTTTTTTTCAGTACTGCGAAATGGTGCGTGGGAGATTGTCCACTGGGAGAAGGTATGTGTTTATGTTGCTGACTTCTAGAGCATAATGCAGATCTAATCTTTGCTTGATTTCTCAAATAATTGTGATTGATAAGAATTAATTGTTGTGATGGGAAATGTAAAATCTTTTGTATTTTATTTTTTGTTTGTTCATACCTAGCTCTTAAAATGTACTTTTTAAAGTTAAGTCAGTTTTGATGGCATGCATCAGGTGAAACTGCTATTAAATGGTGGACTTTTAAGTTCACTGAAAACTGACAAATAATATGATTGACTCAGGATTATTCACATATGGCAGAATTATACACTTCCTTGGTATTATTTGACATGCCAAGGTAGAAACTTCTTTCTGGAAACTAGTTACTTTCTGTATTTGCTGAACTTTCGCTTAAACCATGTGTACTTTAAAGACTGTTATGCAGTAGTTAGGAAGGGCTGTTAAGGGTAACTTTCAAGGACTAAATGTTGTGCTGTCTAGTCCTTTAGTTTTATTGTTTTCCATACCTGAAAGCTGGAGCAAAATTTGATCCACAGTACTTTGGAGGCAAGGTTCAGATGAAATTGGTTTATATCTTTGCAGAAGAAGGGACAAAGTATATAGCATGATGCAACAGGACTGTGACCTTAGAGGAGATTAATTTCTTCTTTAACTCTGCTTCAGTCTTCCAATAAAATATTTTATAGTAACGAGCAAAAGTAAAGAACTGCATAGAGGAGGTCAGGATTAGGCCTATTAAAGAATAGATTTCCAAAGAACTGCAGTGACCTTTGAGTATTTAATACCAATAGGCTTCTCTAAGTGTGTGGAGTTTCTAACAGTCTTTCTAGTAAATTCAGCAGGTAAATATTTACTGTGCTTAAAACAAAGGGATAACATATTTTGTTTGAGACCATTAACCAATTCCCAGTTTTCTTTCAGGTAGATGTTGGAGATATAGTTATAATAAAAGGCAAAGAGTATATACCTGCTGACACTGTACTGCTCTCATCAAGGTAGAGATGCCCACTGATGCTTATAGTGTAGAGGCTGGTTTCTCTACCCTGCATTTATTTATTTCTTTATTTAGTTGTGATTGCTCCAAGGAAATAAGGAATAAACAAAAATCCTGCTCCTCTGAAGTGTAGTCGTTTGTTCATTTGGGCTTTTATCATTTCAGGCAGCATTTCTTTAAATTGTGACAATTACAGTTTTAAAATTCCCTTTGCATTCAATTAACTCCTAAGAAAAACTTAGTATATTATTTTGTTGTTGGATATAATACCAAAAAAAGCTGATTCCCTGTCTGAAAATTGGACCTTGATTGCCGTATTTAAGCAGGTTGGCTTTTTGATATGTGCCTAACAAATTGCATCCTATAAATAAATGAAAATTTATGTATTTCGTGGAACAAAAATGGTTTTTAATGGATATAGTCATCAGTTTGATAGTTGAATCATTGAATAATGTGAACATGAGATGGTAACCATCAAATTAACACTGTCTTTGAATGGAACATTCACTTTATTCCCATATATATATATAAATAAAATTAACAATTTCAGCACTGAAAGCAATACTTAATTTATAGCACGTAATGCTTGTCTTTTTTTACATGGACAGTCAGAGGTTGTTTATCATCATTTCCTTGGACATTTTTATTTAAGAAATCCACATAGTATGTGGAAGATGCACATTTTTCAACATCTATTTGATCAGGTCAACAGACAGCTTTTTTTTTTAATTTTGGTTGGGGTTTTTTGTTAATGAAGATTATTTAAATATGATCATTTGTATTTTGTTTTTTTATTATGTGTTTACAGTGCAATTTCCATATTTTTTTTCTGGCACAAGTGAAAACATTGTTGTAATATGTAAGATTATGGATTAGGTATAAACCCTCCATGATCCCACTGAAGTTAATGAATCCACTCATACATACAATTAATAAAGTCAGGATCTTGCACATTTCTTTGACAGACTGTGGTGTAGCTAGTACATTGTTTATTCCATCTTCCATTATATTTCAAAATTAAGTGTAGCTGTTTCTAAAACACTTCTATTAAATTATTATCAATATAAAGTAGTTTCTAGATAATACTGTGAATTTTCCTCACAGTCTGTCTTCAGTACTGATGTTTGTCATAACCTCAGATGTTTTTGTATTGAGTATCCTCTATAAACATTTTACTTCTGCACACTGAGAAGCATTTACAAATTTTACTGGTGCTTCTCCACTTGAAGATCTTCATAGGCAGTGCACCCTGCAGCAAAGAACACTTGTTCGACTGGCTTCATAATAGCTTCTGTCATTCTAACCCTAGTGTTTTGCAAGCAAAACTGATTACATCCTCTCAAAGTAGCTTCTTTATAGTCTTTCTGAGCAAGCTCCTAAATTTAAGTCTGCCTAGATGTCTTCACTGGTTTGCCCTTTTATATTTGGAGGACGCTTGCATTGTAGTGTTCTGCAGTTGTAGTTAACACACAGGAGAATACCAATTGCATGCAAAGCCTTTTTTCTAAGCCTTGTTCCCCCCTGAAGGAATCCTAGATCACGTGTTGATAAATTGAAGTAATACTTAACTGCTACTGGACTTGACAAGACTGTTACCTCTTTGTTTAACCTCCTTTTACAACCCTTGTCAGAATACACTTTCCTAATTTTGACTATTACTCACCTTGAATTTTTCTGTCAGGTTTTCTTCTAGGATCCAGTCTGCAGAGTGGACTCTGAACCGTAATTGCTTTTCTGGGCCCAATTCAGGCATTTCTTCCAGCTAAAACTTACTTCTTAGTTATACTACTAGGGTCCTGTTGCAGCCCTCCTTCCAGAGAGAACCCTGTGCTACTATATTGCCTCTGATTCTCCCTGCATACCAGCATGTGCTCTCCCTCTCCATTTGTCATCTCCATGTAGCCATGCATTCTCCAGGAAGTCTCATCAGTTTTGCTTTCCAGGTCTTTATTCATGCCCAATTACATTTTAGGTTTCAATAGCAATGCAAGCCTGTGGGCCTGGTTTTTATTCAAATAATATTTGATTCTTTTTACCAGCAATAGCCATTTCTGAAGAATAAAAGAATCTTAATTATTTTAGGAAACTATAATCTCTTACAGTGGAAGGATACAAACGTCTGAGATTTAATTCCTTTTGATTCTTGCTAGTTCAGTGTTAATTGAAATTTAAAAAGCTTCAGCAAAACAAAATCCTTTTCAGCGTATCTGCATAGATACATTCTTGTCACCTGACTTTTCAGAAAAGTTGATGGAAAATCTTCTCTTGTGGCTTTTATTTTTTTTTAATTAACGTATGGAATGGGTAGAAACTTTGGCAATTGAGAAATAAACCTAACAGCTTTTTGTTTTTCTGTACAATATCAGTGTGTTCCTCAGCTTGAAATTGGTGCCTTACAGTAAAACAATCCGCTTGAGTAAAAACGAACATTTTCTAGCTCTTTTCTTCCTGACCTGATTAAAATAGATTTTGAAAAAAAAAAAAATGTCATCAGACATTTTAATTAACGTGTATTGTTTGTATAATAATTTCAAACTCTGTCTTTTTGTCTTTGTCCATTTGTTTGATTTTTGTTTTGGGTTTGTTGTTTTGTTTGTTTTTTTTCCCGTCACTTATTTTTCTGTTCTAATAATTTTCAAACTGGGATATGTAGGTGGCAGTAGGGGAAGTAGTGAAAGTGACCAATGGGGAACATCTCCCAGCTGATCTCATCAGTCTATCATCAAGGTTAGAATAAACTAGTTGCATAGGATATGTGTACGTGGGTCCTCATATACCAAATATGAAGAACACTTCTATGCTGATAATCTTTGCTTTGCTGTTAACCTTTCTTCATCAAAGCCCAGACATTTATAAAATTAAAAAGGGTTCAGCTGGTAAAAATACAGATCATTGAAGTGTAAATACACTATAACACTCCAAGAAATGAAAATTTGTTTCAGTCCTTGTTGTTTTGACACTGTCCCTATGAAATTTTATCGGACAAGTTGTAATTGAATAAACACAGGATAAGTGTATGTTTAATTCCTTAGAGTAAATTAAGAAGAATATACATGTTTATCCTAACCCACTATTTTCGCAAAGAATATAGTTTAATGTTAGTAGGACTGGTAGAGGACCCTCTGCACAAACTTGGATGTTGCACAATCTCTGCTGCATGCAGTGGCAAAAGCAGCACCGTTCTTGTGGATTGTGACAAAATGCATGTTTCTTAGACACGTCAGCTTTATGCTCTTGTCTGCATTGCTACCACACTTCATTTTTCCCTAACAAATCAATGGGCCTGCCTTGATATACTTATTTACTTTGGAGGTTATTGCTATCTGCTACAGTAATTACAATTAAGCATGTGTCTTACTTGAAACATCTTTGCTGCTGTAGTCTGGTTTAAAAGTGCTTCACAGAAATATTGTTTGTTTTTTACTGTTAACTAATAAAAATGTTAGAATTTTAATAATGTCTTGTACAGGTGATTGTATCCAAATGGTCTAAACAGAAGTTATTTACATTTTTAGAATAGTTTGCCTAGAAAAAAATGCTAGCCTGAAAGGAGTTTATTATAAAGTTTTATCACATTTTAATACAAAAATGTGAGAATAACCTACATAACTTTATCCTGCAAGCATTTTAAAACAAAGTCACTTAGCAGCAGCCACAGTTGCATTAAGAAAGCAAATTTTACAAAACAATTGCTGCTCAAATTTCAATCTAGAGAGAAGGAAAATGTTAGAAGTTTTAAAATGGTGTAGAGAGTAAGCCTTTATTCTTTTACGTTGTAAGGGATTTTTATGACTCCTCTGGTCCTTTACAGCATCAAAACTTCTTTCTATTGTAGATATAAGTAATAGTTGTTCTGTCCTCATGTCCAAAAAAGGGGAACTGAGTGGAGTAATTCAGAAATCCTGACCTGTTAGACTTGTTCTTTTTCACTATGTACTTGCAGGAAAGTAATTTTTGTCCTTCTATATCTCTGTTTTCCTAGTTGACACTTCTATAATGGTTGTAATGTGTTTTAAAACGTGGAAGTATTTTACAAAATGCTGCTGTGTTACACATCAAAAGACTCTATTGAAAAAAACAAATGCATTAAGTCTTTCATCAGTATATGTCAAATAGATGAACTAGTCAAGTTCTAGCAATGTTCTGCAAAACTTACTATGTACATCATTTTTAACAATATTTCGTTTAGGTAGGTTTTGGCAAACTTTTCTGAAAATGTGAAGTACTATTGGTTTGACAGATTTGGCTGTAAATTATTCTAGCTGTCGAAGATTTGATAAGAAAAAAAACCTGATTGCATAAATAGCTATTAAAAGATTACGGAAAGATTTTTTTTTTTTCTTAATAGTGAACCACAAGCTATGTGCTACATCGAAACATCTAACTTAGATGGTGAGACAAACTTAAAAATTCGACAGGTAGGAATTTTTTTTTTATTATTATTT
>WUAM01000179.1:20475363-20524002 GCA_024336885.1 Actenoides hombroni | reverse complement strand
TATTTAAATGTTATTATCTGTTTATTTTATAAATTTAAATTTTATTACTTACAAAAACACACTTTATGACTTTAATGTCCATTTTAGAAGACTGTGAATTTGTAATAGTTTGAATACAAAGCTGCAGGTTATTGACATAACAAAAGTTTTTGTTCAATTAATTAAGTGGAAGGAACAAATGGTTACTCCTAAGACATACCTTGCATTTTGTTACAGAGCTTTTCTTTGGGGAAATAGGTGGAAAAAGTTGTAGTTTCTTTTGTTTTTAGAGGCTAGATGAGGGAGAAGCACTGCAGAAAGAAGTTGATAGTGCCATTATTGTCCTTGAGGGGCAGGTAGGGGATAGCAGTTTTTAATTGAGTGCACTGTCTCTATGCAGGGCCCTACTTCCTAAGTTATATGATGGGGTGTGACTCTGTCATAACCCATCCAAAATACCAATGTAACTTTTTCACTGTCTATAGCATCCAGCAGTGTGACAGCGAAATGTAGCAGTCCCATTTTGTTCCCATAGGGATACTGGTTTTTCTGGTTTCAGCACTATCAGTTTTACAATACATAGATTTTTATATTGGAAAGTGATTTTTAATGTAATGACAAACTTTATTTACAGGGTTTGCCACTAACATCAGACATAAAGGACATAGAAAGCTTGATGAGACTTTCAGGCAGAATTGAATGTGAGAGCCCAAACCGACATCTCTATGACTTTGTTGGAAACATCAGACTGGATGGGCATGGGTATGTAAATCTGAGGAATATCATCTCATTAGATTCAGTCTAACAGTAGATAGCTATATGTTGTAGCACTAGTCAAGTAAAAAAGTGAATAATCAAGTCTTTATTCTGTAAAGAATAGAGAAGTAAAAGTCTCTTCTGATGTGTTCTTTGTTAGACCTCATTCTTTAAAAAAAACTTGAGGGGTAAAACCATACTTCTACAACTTGAGGTTTTATACTAGTAGACTTTCATAAAGCAATAGCTATTAATAATAGAAGGAAGTGCTAATCAAATTCTAATGGTTCTTGAATAGGTACCTAGTAACTCACCTCTGAAGCATCTTATTCCTTGCCTGCGAAGTTTGTATTGTAGGAGCTGATAGAAGTAGTTTCTCGTCTTTTTCTGTTGCTGCTTTCTGTTTCTCTCACTCTGGAGTGGAACTGAGTCCATTACTATATACCTCAAAGTTTTCTAATTTGCTAGCTGAGAGACATTTAATACCTTAGGTTACTGAAAGTATGTTTTTTCTGTAAAATTAGACCGTCTTAAGTGCAATTACAACATACGTGCTTGTAAAACTGCTTCACAAATTCTTAAAATGCTTAAGTGCTTACCAAATATTGATATTTGGAGTTTTCTATGGGTTCAAACTGAATGTGATTTCTTAGGAGTATAAAATTCATTACTAAATACGGAATTGTTGAGTCCTTCATTCCCAAAGATTTACAGGATTTCATTTTTATTTGGTAGGCATTTATTTCTTCATATACAATATTATTCATGTTTGTGGTTTTAGGCTGATACTTAGAGTACTAACAAATGATTAAATATTTTATTTTTTTTTTTAAATTCCATTCTTTATGTACTGATTTTTTTTTTTACAGATTCCGGGAGTTTTCAGTCGCAAGAGTGTGGATCTATTAAAATTCCACTGTACTTGTCGTTAAGAAGAAAAAAACATTTACCTGTAATTCTTCTCTGAAGGTAATAGTTATAAGAGATCCACACATTCATCCTTCCTCCCTAGCTAGAGAGAAAAATATATTTTTCTATTTGATTATTTAATTTTAATATTTGATTTAAAAAAGAAACATTGAATGTCCTGATGGCTGTTATGCCCCAGAAATGTGTAGGAGCTCGCCATCTGCTGGTCAAGCAATTTGTCATTTGAGAAATTCAGTTTTAGAATATTTTGAATGTACTTCTGGTGCAGTATCACAGTTCCAAAAGTGTGGCTCTAATATAATACTTACCTTCAGTGAAAAAGAATTGCAGGTAAGTAACTCTTTGTGGATCCTGACTTTATTTCCAACATCCCATAAAAATCAGGGATGATCTCTTTCTGCTCATATTAGAGGTAGTACAGGTTCATCTAAATGGTATTTATTCAGATCTTTTAAGACCTTTCTACCAGATTATGTAGATTCAGCAGTTGTGATTTCCACTCTATCTGCTAACACCTTAACATTTTTGCAAAAGTAAGGGAGGACACTGAAAATGCATCTCCCTGTTCTTTCTTCTTCCCCTGTAGGTAACTCATTGGAGTGTCAAAAATGCTGTATCTCATTGACCTTCTCAGTCTTTTTTCGCCCCTATGGGAAAGCAACTTAAAAAACCCAAATGTTCTCTTTTGGTTGGTTGGTTGGGTTTTTTTGATACTCAGTATTCAAGGAGGTAGAACTTCACTACTGTTACTTTGCCTTTTGGCTAAATCTATGTACCTAAAAGAGACTAAAAAGTTTTCATGGTATTCTCAGCTTTTTAGTGTGTTAATTCTTATCTCCAAAGAAGTGTAGCTCTTTGTTATGCCCATGAATATACAGAAGCATGTCACTTGGTTTGAATCCATGAGGACAATTACCTAGAGAAAGGAGAAAAGTTCTTTAGCCTGGGTAAATCTGAAATTATGATTAGACAATGGCTCAGAGAAAAACGGTGAGCATGTTAAAAACAAGGGCAGATATTGGTTATCCCGACTGAAGTAAATGTTTTCCTGAAGACATTCTTAAGAAAATTTAGGATAAAGAGTGAAGAATGCTTGTTTAAAAATCAAAACATTTGGATATGTAAGCTTTCAAATGTGTCTTAGAAATTATTAGTTCTTAATATACCCTTGACAGCCCTGTCAGAGAAGTATGCTGAAAGGGTATTTCCCCATTGAGAACATCCCTTACCAAATGTAACCCAAATATGTTGCTGAGTCATTAGTTATGTAGCATGCAAGAAGAATTACATGAGTTTGAAGAGTTTTGAGAAGGCTGAGGCCAAAGTTCTGTCAAGTCATTGCACCATCACTTCGTTAGAGAGTCGGGTAAGATCACAGTGTTGAGGATCAGCATGACACGTGGCAGATCTGGGCTTTTTATGTCCCTGGTTGTTCTGTTGTCTGTTTTCATCTCCTTGGTCTGTGCAGCCGTTCTGCTAAAGACAAATCCCATTGGATGCAATACTAATTCTTTTCTGATTGTCTTCCCAATAGTAGACCCTTCCCTTAAGGATAAGTTTCTGTCCCAAGTTGGAGAAGGGTATCCATTTGATAGCCAGTGTCTTGATGGAAAAAAGAATCAATGGATCCTGCAGTAGAAAGGACTTTACTGCTTATTCTGCATGTACTTTGCAGTTTTTAAAAGGCGAAAACAAGGAGAAAGATCAGGATGTGGCAGGAAGTCTTATAACTCACCTGGCTCTTAAAGGAGTGCAAGGTTTTGTTGTCTGCCTTCCTAGACACTCTTGTGTTGGTAGAAAGGACAGAAAGTCTTTTGG
Source organism: Actenoides hombroni (assembly GCA_024336885.1). Taxonomy (NCBI): domain Eukaryota; kingdom Metazoa; phylum Chordata; class Aves; order Coraciiformes; family Alcedinidae; genus Actenoides; species Actenoides hombroni. The sequence goes on along the minus strand of WUAM01000179.1, from coordinate 20,520,519 downwards.
CATTCCAGAGAAGGTCCATAGTTGAAAAAGTTTCTAGTTTATCTGCGGGGAGCTTTAAAAGTAACTTCCTTTGGTTATATACCTTTGGTCTTCTGTTACTATCTTAATTAGTGTTAATAGACTAAAATTATCTAATTATTCTTGGAATGACATGCAGTCTGTTCCTTCACTGAAATGTTTACTCACTGTGCTGATAGATGGTCCAGAAGCCTTAGAAAGATTCTGATTCGGGAATGCAAATAAATAAATAAAAGTGTGGAAAGGAGTCTTTGATGGCAGCAGGAGTCCCTCATAATGATTCATGTGTAAGGCAAACCCCAGAAGTTCCTTTCATACTAGAAAGGACCTTTATTCTCTTAATTTTGCCATGATATGAACACATCTCAAATACAAGAGCGGTACAGTTCAGATTTAGAAAGCAAGTAAATCTCCGTATGCTTTACATTGCTGTTTGCTTTTTCAGTTCCTTCTTTTGATGAAGTGCCTGCACATGGAAATTATTTTTCATGCCAGTATCATTCAACAAATATTTCAGTTGCTGAAACATGCTTACTTGGTGGGCAGAATGATTCCTTAAACAGTCAGTATGCTCCATGCTCATTTCCAAGAAAATAAATGGACTGAGTTTTAGCTGAGTAGTGGTTGTTTGTTTTCTACAGAAAAGCTCTCAAATGTTTTTCCAGATGATTTCTTTTTTTTTTTTTTTTTTGCTAATTTCTACAAATTAACATTGCCCTGTTAATTTTAGAGGAGGAAGAATGTGTTATTTCCTCTTTACTTGCAATCTTTGAATCTTTAAAAGCTTGTGTATGAGAGGAGAGAGGGGGACATGACAAACCAGAAAAAAATTGTTACCTGAAACTCACTTGCTGAGACTGATTTTATCTTCTTTGTGCTACCAGAAATGTTACCAAATATCTTGGCTTCCTCAGACTCTTTATAGTGTGTATATATATCAAAGATATAGTTACTGTCATTAAGCAATTTATTTGTGATCTTTGTAATGTGTTAGTTTCAAACAACTGTGGAGATAATAGTTTTAGGTAAGAATTCCAAACACTAGAGCACAAGTCTGAACTGCTAGCTGGTATTGATAGAAAGTGCAAAAATAGGGTATTGTTTGTCTCAGGAAAAGAGTAATAATTTTGTGTATTTTAAGAAAAACCTGAGTATATGAGTGTATGTATAAAAGCTGTCAATTTTGAGAGTCAAATGCTTCCAGCATCTTACGAGGGTTTGTTGCTTGTTTAAGGGGTGCATTTTTTAAAGATAACACAAGTAAATTGACTTGGTTTTGCGATTTAAAGAAAGTGCAAAAATATTGTTGTGACTTCTAAACAGTTAATCATGTTCATAAACATTATTTATTTCACCAGAAGAGTGGATTAAGTTGAGAGGTCACAAAATTTCACTTGAAACTTGCTTTGGAAAATCAGTTCTGTTAAAAGTAGAGTTTCAGCACGCATGTGGGAAAAAACTTTGTAATCATAAGTCAAAGGAAAATTACCCTTGTTAGTTTCAGTATGTTTGCTTAAGTTGTACTGTATCTTTTGTGTCCGTAGACAAAATTAAGAGATAAGTAGTATTTTTGCAAACTTAAATTGTTGGACTTGCTTTAAACTGTCAAGTTTTCTGTCAGCACTCTCAAAAAGTTAGCTTAGAAAATTAGATTCAGAGCATACTTAAAATAATCATCTAAATTTTGAGAAATTAGCTAATAAGTTTTAACAACTGCTGGTTACATTTATTCATTGACATTGATTGTTTTAATGCTAAAATATAAACCTCCTTCCTTCTAGTACTGTTCCATTGGGATCTGATCAGATTCTTCTACGAGGAGCTCAGTTGAGAAATACTCAATGGGTTCATGGGATAGTTGTCTACACAGGACATGACACAAAACTTATGCAGGTTTGTGACTTGGATTTTCTCTAAATTATCTGGTTTATTACCTGATTATGCCGTTACACAAAACAAAATCCTCTCAGAAAACATGGCCAGATTCAATGTAGTAGTTAAAATGTCAGAGCATCTTTCTTATGATGTAAAGAAAATAAAGCAATTCCTTGTTATGAATTACTTTAGCCACAGAGTAGTTTTTCCCCTAGTAAGCATATTTGTTGATTCTATTGTGTAACTTGAACTTTGGAAACTTTTATTAGCAAGTTGGACCACTATAGTTTGCCTGTATGTCTTTCTTTATTTTTGACTGCTCCTAAAACTCTTGTCTTGTGGAGCATTCTTTCAAGTACACAGGTAATCATTCTTTCCAGAAAACAAAGTGAAACTTTATTTGTAAAATGAGAAGAGAACCATTCTCAGATAATTTACTTTTCCTAGTGCTGTTTGAAATATCAAAATTTAGATGTTGAAAAAAAGAATGCTTTCAGATTGGTCATGCATGTCTCTTAGTTTATTGCATAGTTTACTGTTAGCTGCTGCAGTTATGAGTGTTCTATGTGATTGTTTAAACTGCTTGTGATGCAGATCTAAAACTCTTTACTTCATGGCCTTATAAAATGCTTTTTTTTTTTCTTCTTCTTTTGAGTGAAACAGTTATGCCATATATGATGATACATTTGGCAGAATATTTAGGAAAGGATGCTGTAACGTAGTTCGAAGAGTGAGAACTGTATGTACTTCTTCTCGTATTTAATAGCCATTGTTGGTTCTTTGTCTTTTGCAGAATTCAACAAGTCCACCTCTTAAAATGTCTAATGTGGAACGAATTACAAATATTCAAATTTTGATTCTGTTCTGCATCCTTATTGCCATGTCTTTGATCTGCTCTATTGGTTCAGCTATATGGAATCGAAGGCATACTGGAAGAGACTGGTATCTTGATCTAAATTGTAAGATGTGAAATATTAATATTTTAGTGTTCAGCTGTCTTTCATATTTGGAAAAGAGGATGATTACCATCCTTTACACAGTGTGGTTTTATCATTCATTCTTTCCTGGTTGTTGACTAAAGTCATTAGGCTACGTATATCACAGTGGGTATAAAATTGATCTTACTGTGCCATCTGAGGTCTTGTTAAATTCAGGAAGGGGAGCCTCTACATCTCTGCAGCTCAGCAAGGTCTGTATCAGCATTTCAGTGGTATATACAGTCAGCTTCCACAACATCAGACTAAAGCCATTTTCAGCTATTACCAATGGATTACAGTTAAAGCTGCAATAATTTTTCTGAATTTTTAAGCTCCCTTATCTGAGGAAGTGATGCTGTGGATTTATAATTTATACTATACAGGGATCTAACTAATTATTGGCTGCCAACATCAGATATTAGCAGACTGCTCCTAAAGATAAAACAGGCATAAAAGATCTTGTTTAACATACACTGAGTAGCTGTACTCACGGTGTATGCAAGGCAGTGTGATGTTATAGAGGCCTTTCACAGCAGCATGCAACGTGCTGACATAATTTGACCCTCAGTGGGGGAAGTTTTTATTATACTTTGTGATAGATTATTCGTGTTTTCAGAATTTCTTATGGTGGGCCTACAACATTCTTTAGTTAGGCAGTAGAGCCAGAATTAAACTTTCTACTCCTGAAACAACAGAGTCTTGATTACAAAGAAAGCTGCTGAATTTAGTCATCAAAGTAGGGGTTATGAGATGGCTTGGTCAGTTTTAAAAGAAAAATCTTGGAACTCTGATTTGAAGGCACACTTCATAGGCTGGACTTGATGATCTCAGAGGTCTTTTCCAGCCTCAGTAATTCTGTGATTCTAAAGTTTCTGTGGAACAAAACAATTATCGGCATTTATGATGAAATTTTGCTTATTGAGAAAATTGCTTCTCTTGTTTTTTATGCTGAGGAAGAAACTTTAGGTTTTTTTTAAAAAAAGAAAAGGAAGAAACTTATCTTTCATATTGTCATCCTGACGTGGAAAAAATGGAAATCATAATGGAATAGTGACAATTTCCAGTAATTATGTTACTGAAGGATTACATTAGTTCTACTTCATCAGTTGTTATTTTTCATCTGATCCTTCTTTTCAGTGTGGGATTTTTTTTTCTTTTCTAAGAAATGTGAAAGTTTTCAGAATACAGTGGTTAGCTCAGTACTCAGTAACGAGGCAGTTCAGAAGCTTTTGGTTCTATTCCTGAAGAAACATACATGAAATAGTGGCCACTGATATTTTGTGCATTTTTCAAGTGAATATCCATGTCAGTTTATTTTCCAATATACACCCCCTGATTAAATGAAATTGTGTTGGGTTTTGTAAGGTATGTTCTTTAAGTTCATAGTTGCTCTTATACCAGGTACTTTTAATATGTGAGAAGCAATTTTATTCCCCTTTCTCTTTAGTTATTTAATTTTTATGTGGCAGTGAAACAGATTCCCAGTAGTGCCCCGTTTTTCTGAATGCTGTTAGTATTTAGTTAGAACAACCTGTTGCCTGTGGATGACTACCACATTTTTAATGTGAGCAAGAGATATCTGAGTATTATTTTTATTTACAGGTAGCAATAGGTATCAAACTTCATTTAATTCAGTAGTCATTACTGAGGATATCAGTGCAATGGTGAATGTTAGCTCTTGAATGTTAGGTCTTTTAAACTTCTACTTCATTTGATACTGAAATTCATATTAATGAAAGTATCCAACACCTACTTTCTTGGCTATTAAAGTAACAACCAGATCCATGTTCCATAGGCAGTGGAAACATGTCTGGGACAGTTTGAGAGATCTTTGAATACATACAGGCAGGTTACATTTTTTACACTTTTGCTGTACTGGAGAGCAGACTGCTATCTCCAATTTACATCCTCTCTTCATGTACTACTACTAGAGTTATCTAAAACTTTAGAAGGAAAGAGTAGTACAAAATTGTTTGTTATATATGTTAATATTAATGTTCCCAGTTCTTTCAAAGCTTTCATTAAACTCTAATTCAATCTCTTTTATGTGATGTGAATTTACCTTTTTCATATCGTTTTGGTGGGTTGGAGGAGGGGAATAGGAAGGTGTGAGGGTGGATAGAGAAAAAATTAATTCTGCTCTCCATTTCCTCCTTTTAAAATGTAAAACTCTAAGTTAGTGTTTAGAATTCAGTTGCTATATTTACATATTCCCAGATTATGTTCTTAAAATATAGTAAAAGGAGGAATGGCTGGTAAGTTCGCTTTTCAGAAACTGGAAAAGTTGGCAACGGTCTCTTAAGTTTGAATTCCACTTTATTATAAAGATTCTTAGTTCTTATGAAGGTCATATTTATAGGCAAGAGATATTGTAATTAATTCTCAAGTTTATTCATAGTCACAGAACATTTTAAAAATAAGCAATTAATGCAATGCTCTGAATATACTGTATATATACTTGTAAGTATGGTCTTAATTTTTTTTTGTTGGCTTTGTTTTTTGGCAGATGGTGGAGCAAGCAACTTCGGATTGAATTTTTTGACTTTTATCATTCTCTTCAACAACCTTATTCCAATCAGTTTGTTGGTTACGCTTGAAGTTGTTAAATTCATCCAGGCGTATTTCATAAATTGGGTAAATATTACTTTTAAAATATGCATTGATTTCTAAAATCAGTTGGTTTACAAGTAAGTAGAATGATTGCTTGTCTATATGTATTTTTGTCAGGCTTTTTCTTTATGTAAATACTTAAGTATGTGATTTATTTATTATTATTATTATTATTAGAATCTGAGAAGGTAATAATAAATGGGTTTATTTAGTGCTTTTATACCTGCACCAAACTACACTTTGGAACACGTTTTGATGTTCTCAATGTTCGGGTATCAGTTTCATCCAGAAGGATCAGAAGAAGGTTTTTTGCCATCCAGTGGAATATTTTTGTCCACTTTTATTTCTTCTTTCTAAGCATAGCCTGTGGTTTGGGTTGGTTGGTTTGGGGGTGGTTTTTTTGGTATTTTGCTGATTTTTACCACCACCACTGTAGCTTAATAGTGTTGTTTGGTGTTTTTTCACAAAGCCAGTGTCTTTTAGTATTATCTTAGAAAATACGTAAAGATCATTTTGATATCTGGTGGGTTTTTTTGTTGTTGGTTTGTTTGGGTTTTTCTTCCCCTTAATTACTTAAATAGGGGAAGAGAAGGGCTTACTCTGTTTGGGTTGGGGGTGAGGTGTTCTCCTTAAAGCGATGGGAGTGCTTTTAATAACATGCCTTCAATTTTTCAAAGTAAAGATGAATTGTATCATGCTGAACTCTTTTAATCTGGTTCCTTGATCAAATGTGTGAAATGGATTTGTGTATATGAGGTAAGACATGCAGATATAGATAAAAGCTTATGTGGAGTAGCAGGTGAAGTGTTTGCTTTCTTTTAAAAGTTAAATCTTTTTTTTCAGGAGTCAGCTGGTTTTGATTTCTTCATTTCTTTTGTGCTATAGAACAACTTCCTGATAAATAACAGAATGAATTTCTTCCTTTATATTCTGTATTATAAAATAAGTATTTAATAACGCCTCAGTTATTTTGTATGTGTAGATTGGGAACTGTTTATACAACAAATCTGAAAGACAGTTTTAGTTTTATATCCTCCCTTCATTTAACATCACAAGGGTTTTGTTGTCTTTAATCTTAATCTGGGATTTTGGACATTTATTATCTTAAGCATTATCTTTGTATGTGTGCATATCATAACGGTATAGAGAAGCTGGTCACCTGCAGTCTGTCTTTACTTTTTACTACATTGCCATACTTCACAATCTTTTAATCTTTTACTGTATTTAAAAATACACTCGTTTGTTTTTTTTAAATAATTAAGAAGAAACAAAAAAAAAGCCAATAAAAAAAGACACAAAAGAAAAAAGTACCAACCAAACAAAAAATCACAGCACTTATAATATACTATACATTTATTGTGTTACCTGAAATTTATCTTGATGCTTTTATCTCAAAGTGTGTTTGGCTTGCTATTTAGAAATTACTGGTTGTGCATGTAATGTAAATAGAGAAGACTGACTTCTCTTAAGTGTTACAATGTAGTATTTCTGCTTGTTGCTAAATGTTTTTGATGCATGGATACAACAGTTTTTCAATCATACAGGTCACTGGTAATAATCGGGGTAAAATCTTGAAGAATCATACAGTGTTGTGTTTTAATTTTTTTTTTTTCTGGTGTCTCTTGGAAGTGATCTAATGTGTTTGTGGCTTCCCATGTTGAAATAGTCATAAATAGATAATACTATATAATAATAGATATTTATGTTATATCTGCTCTTTTACACATTCTCTCTTTATGTACTAGATTTCTTGTAATAAGTTCCAGAGGAGTAGTTTTTAAAATAGATCTTTTTTATTTTTTTATTTTTTATTTGTAGGACATTGATATGCACTATGAACCTACAGACACTGCTGCAATGGCTCGTACTTCCAATCTCAATGAAGAGCTTGGACAGGTAGAAAAAAATTACTGGTTCTAACTCTGTGTTGAAATTATTCATGTGGGTTTTTTTACAATCTAAATTATTAAATATGATTCATTCCAAAAAACTTACATTATTGCCTTAGTCTTTTCTTATTTCTATTATCTCCATGTTGTCAGATACTTTTAAAACCACGTTGCAATATGTGGGCGTTAAGTTTTTGAAACCAGTATTAAATTAATAAACAGTGCTTTATGTGTCAGTGTGCATGTGGTATTTGCACAAAGTTGAAGTGTGTCATTAAAGTTACAAAATCAGAGGAATTCTGAACATTAAGGCTGTCTGCCACAAAAATTTAGTCTCTGTATATATCATATACATTATACTATGTATACAGTATGATAGTGTGCATCTTCAGTATGTAATTTTTTTTCACTTGCTCTGCCTTGCTCAGAAGAGACATTGGATGTGCTCCAGGATTGAATCATGGTTATATACATTCCCTCTTTTTTTGCCACTGAAGATTGGAAGTGGCGAATGGAATGAGGGCTCATTACTGAATTAAGCCTTGAAATTTGGGCTTAATTCTTCATTTTGCTTTAGAATTCTATTTTAATGCTATAAAATCAGATAGACTTTTTACAAGACATCACTCTTTGTATGTTCTTCCTTTTATGGAAATACAACTTTGTAGAAGTGTGTCTGGGGCACAGGGCATGCTTCCATAAGCAGCACACATTATACTTGCTATTTAAGCCAAATATATTTGCAGTTTTGCTTTAAAAAAAACCCATGCTAACTGTTATGCTTTCTGTTACACTGACAGGTGATGGCAAACAGATTCCGCAGAAAAAAATATTACATGCTCATTTAATTGAACTGTTTTAGACACATGGGAATATGTATTCTTACATTTCCTAACACAGAAGTTTTCTTAACTAATTCCTTACTGCATAGGAATGTAAAATTGCAGTTTAGCTTTCCAAGAACAATAAATAATAAAATAATTTTGGCCATATCGCAAACAGGTCTTAAGTACTGAAGAGATCTGCCTTTTGGAAAAACAGTAGCTGCAGGTTAGCATGTTCTAATGCTGCTCGATTTAGAGGAGGATGGGGTCTTTGCTTATTGGGTTTAAGAGGTCTGTGCAGATAGGAGAAAATTTTGTTGTCTTGCTGGCCTTCAAGGTGACTACAAGTTATTCTACTGGGGAAGAGACTCTTGACTCTTACCTTCTGTCTCATTTTACACAATCTGTGTTTTCTCTCTGCAGTTACTTACTCACATTGCCAGACACATTCCCTTTTTGACTTTGACTTCCCTTTTTGAAGTTTCTCATCAAAATCTCCTTCACCACCAAGATCTACTCAGACTTCTTTGGCTCTCCACTTCTAGTATTTTGACAGGCTCTTAATGTGAGCAGATGTTTTCTAGGGAGACAAAAGGGTTCTGCTAACAAAAAGCATCTTCTCTGAAGTACGAGAAGGCAGCACGTAGTGAAGAGAAGATTTCCCCCAACAGGTCTTCACATCTTCAGACAGGCAAAACTTTGATGTTGGAAAAAGAAGTTGAATTTTCTTAGCTGCAATTCCTGCTTTTCCATTCTGCCCACACAAAAAAAACCCCAGTTTGACGCATAAGCTGCATGGAAGATTACTTCTAACTGCTGATTTGGCTAAATCATAATCCCTTGGACACAGATTCTTTATACAGGAGATGCTGAGTAAATTTTGCTAATACATAGCCTTATTAGTTCCATGTATAATGCAGTTAATTTCTAATTAAGAATACTGTGACTTTTTTTTTTCCTTTGTGTTGTTTTTTTTTTTTAATGAGAAGTAAATTCTAAGGAATTAAAGTTGAAACCTTTGACTAATAGAGCCTTTGTTTCATCACAAACCATTTCTTCATATGTTAACTTTTTTCTTAAGGATAGGTTTGAACTAAATTTAAATAGATACATTCTTAAAATACTTCAACTAGTAGGTTCTGAAGAGGAAGGGTCTAAAATGTGAGGGAAATAGGAGGCCTGGACTTAAGTAGAAAGGAACATGTTTCTTTTATTTCTTCAACTTGGTATTTTTGCGCTGCTGTTTTTTTACTAATATTTTGGCTTTGATTTCTATGTCAAAAAGAGAAAGAACTGTTTAGAAATGCTTGTAGATACTTTTACCATATTGTTTTCTGTCAGAAATAGGATATTTTACTAGCAAAGCCACTGGTCTTCCCTACTTTCTTGAATTGAAACAGTGTGTAGAGTGAGAGATAGTTAAGTATACCCACTATGCAGTGAAGCAAGCTTAAGCTTCCTAACATCTCGATTGCTGTGTTTGGAAATGGGTGTCAGGACTGTGCATCTGCCACATTTATGTACTGTGTCTTTTGTTTTCTATAAACTATGAAGATTGTAGAACTGGTAAAAATATGTAGTGTGGTGATAGTCATAAACTGTACTAGATAGGTAAATAACTGATGAAGGTTAATGTATAACGGATTTTATCATTCATTTAGGTCAAATACATATTTTCTGACAAAACGGGTACCCTGACATGCAATGTCATGCAGTTTAAGAAGTGTACTGTAGCAGGAGTTGCTTATGGGTAGGTATTTTTTTTATACTTTTATCTGTGTACCTTTCTTTTCCTCTGACTGTGCATATGTCCCTGTCCATTAATACTACCATGAAAATAAACTTACACCTGTCAATATCTACAACTAGGAGTCAGTTTGTTTGTGACTATGAAATCTTACTCCTAAAAGGCATTATCACGTCAGTCACGTTATTGCAAAAAGGAACAAAAATAAAGTTTAGATACCAAAGGCTTACTGTGGTAACACAGCTTCAGGATGCATGATTTTTCTATTGCTCAGTCTGTTTACTGTTGTTACTAAAAATAAGTGTTCCCTCATACTTGCAAAAACTTATATCATTGTCCATGCTTCATGTTTTATGTAGGCACGTGCTCTTGCACTAAGTAATATGCTGGATGAACAAGAATTTGTCTTGTGGTACTGTAGACACCAACTAAGTGGCTTTTATGAATATTGTTGTAGTAGTGTAACTCCAAATACCAATGTCAGTATTGAGAAATTCCTCCAAATAAATGCAGATAAAACATTCTGTTATTTGTCAGCAGTTGCAGCCATCTCCTTCAGCTGAGTTTGTAAAAACTTCCAAAGACTGTTTACTTGAAAAAAAATTAATTACAGCAGTAAATAGAGCAGATTGTAAATGCTAGTGTGGCTTACCAGTATGTGAGATGCTGGACCTGAGCCAATCTCAGAGCATGCAGTAGCAGATAACTAGACACCTCTAGAACTGGGCAAAGCTCAGGCAGAGGTTATGAAATTTATTGTTGGGCTTATGCTCAAGGTGATGATTTGGCTTTTGTGGCTTTATCATTTGGGTCTTTAAAAATCCTAATTTTAGAGAGTCTAATTTAGGCTTTCCATTTTGAAAAAACTTAGATTCTTGATGCATTAACCATGCATTACTGATGCTTTTTTTTTAAATAGTAGTTGTAATAAAATACAGTTCTAACCCTGATATTTCAAATATATAACACACACATTTATACACACATACATAAATATGGAGAGAGATCAATTTCAAACATATGAGCTAATTTTATGACTACATAGAAACTGCTCTGAGCTAGCTATTTTTAAATTCTTTGTATACCAGTAAGGTTTAAAAAAAATCATTTGTGATAATGACACTTAATATCAGTATTTGATATTTCATTCATTATACATCTTCACTTGAAGTTGGTATAGCACAGATTCTAAAATTTCCCCTTTAAGAAATCTAGATGTGATTGCATGATTTTCTAGCACAATACGTGGTTCCATAAGCAAAATAGTCAGTTGAGATACCTTTAAAACTTTTTTTCAGTAATTTCATTGACTTTTTTTTTATACTTGATCCAATTTTGTAGCCTTTGTATTTCTTTTTCCTCTCTCTGTTTCTATTCTTCCCTTACTTCTTGTGCAGCCATTGCCCTGAGCCTGAGGATTATAGTGTTCCTTCAGATGATTGGTAAGCTCTAAGTCGTTTAGTATGTGGTGTTTGTTGAAGATTCAAGCTTAAAACCAGTGCAGTTTGGTTTTTTTGTTTGGTTGGGGGTTTTTTTGTTGAAACAGAGCTATGTGTGAGATCTTTTAACTCAAAAGTTCTTTTAGCTTGAGATTGATACAGATCAACAGAGTCTTACATGAATTTACACTATCAGAATTCTATGGCATTAAGCTATGTACTCTGGAGTGGAATTGGTGATAATGTCACTGAAATATAATACAGTTATTCTACTGACTCAGAACCAGAACCACTTATTGGAGAGAAAGTGTTGCCATTTATTAAGGTAGTTGGATTTATGGTAACTTTGATCACACTTTTCTACTGTTACCTAATAATAGGTTACTAATAATCTTGAAAAAAGTTCCATATATGAGAGTGAAAAAATGCATGGGAAGTTATTGTTAATATCTTACTTCCTATGGCAGTTTCAGAATATTAGCACTATCTAGTTCTTAACTGAAACTGAGACTAAAACACCTAAATATACTTGGGGCCAACATTCATCTCTAAAATACCTCAGGAAAGACTAAGTCCTGGCTTCCTTTCTGCTGCCATCTGCATGATGCCTTGTGCTTCTTCATCATACTTTCTTAAGCTAAATACTTGCAATACTGTTCAAAATAAGCTCAGACAGATTGGGGGGAAGATGTCATACACTCTTTAAATTATCACTGTTGTTTTTGTTGCCATAGCAAGGTATATCACACAAAATTGTAATGCGGTGTTATCTGAAGTTTAAAAATGTTTTGAAGGAAAAAAAACTTGGTTTTGCTAGATTAGAATTAATAATTCCTTTAGATTAAAAAATAAAGAAAACAAACTGAAAAATCCCTCCCCCATACACATAAAAAGTGGCATATATGCACGTTCCAAAGTCTTAACCTGATCTGAATATCCTCATTTGATGTAGCAGCAAGAAGTTTCTTACAGAGATCTTTAAGCATGCTTAACTATGCATGAGTGGTTTTATCAAAATAATGTAATGCTTACATGAAAGTAAGTATGCTTGCTTATAAGATATTTATGAAATAGGACTGGTTTTGACTAATACACATCAAAATCTCTACAAGCACATCTAAAATGGATAAACGGATGTCTGAACAGTAGTTTAAAACACTTCTATAAGCAATGAACATCTTGTAAATACTTAAAATAAGGTACTTGATTTTTTTTTATATGTGAATCATTGCAATTAATAAAATCTGTTTATGACAGTAGTATTTCTAGTCCTAAAATGACTGATGTATTGAATTCTAAATCTTCTAAAATTTTTTTTTTTGGTATTAGAAAAAATTGTTTGCCAGTTTGATGCAATGTACACTGAAAAATATTTGCAGATATATTTCGTGCTGAAAATTTGGAAAATATCTTGGAAGTCTTTCTATGAGAAAGCTTTAAGTAAACAAAACTCTATGCAAATTTAATAGATCTGAATTTGCTAACATTAGGCATTTGCTGTGCACTTGGAAAAAAAAAAAGGTCTTGGTGAGTTAGGATACTTCATATTTCTCACTTTAATAACAAGTTTTTAGAAGAAGTAGTCCTTGAGTGGTTATACAGAGGAGGTACTGCCATTTTATATTCCTTCATGGTCATGCAGGACTAAAACAGCTCACTCTGTTTTTATCATGGAGGATCTTCAGACTGCCTTTGCATAGGTTTATCCTTTAACCTAAATCAGTGAATGTGATTGCTCTTCTAAGATTATGTGAATCAAGGCAAGATCCAAAGTAAATGAGAAAAAAAGAATACATGCCTTCAACTGGGTTGACTTTTCAGCACTGTTTTGTTTCATTTAAATCAAAACTCAGCTAGATTGTCTTAATACTCAACAGTCAAATGCAATAAGTCGTCCTAGAAGTATCTACATTTTTGAGCTCCCAGCTTCAGCCAGTTGTTCAGATAGTTGTGCAATTTGAGAGATGTTAGTGTATGACTGTTTTTCCACAACGATACCCGCTTGTATCTGTTCAGTCTTCCCTGGTGTCTAAACCCAGTTTGCTTACCTTTTCAGAAACTGAAATTTCTTTTCTGCAAACGTTTGCAAATCTATTCCAAAACTGCTAATTTCTCAAAGAAATGTGATCTCTTTGGGCATATCTTATTCTGAGTCCCATCAATAATCTCCTTTCAAAAAGCCACAGTCTTACACTGTAGTTTTATTTTTACTTCATACTGCATTACCTGAAGTCAGAAGAGAAACTTCCCTAGATTTAAGTGTATTTATGTAAATCAGGGTTTCTTAAAATTAGGTAAACTTTGGAGACATGAAACAAGCTACCTTTTCAGTTCATTTTCTCACAGCATGTGATTGCAGCCTTTATTGTAACAGCTACAGACCAAAATTTCTGATTGACATTAGCACAGTAGTGTGGATAATTTGTATATGAATTGTTAAGAATATGCTAATGATGATCTCTTTCCTACTTAATTATTTCTAGGCAAGGCTCACAAAATGGAGAAGAGAAAACATTTAGTGACACATCATTACTGGAGAATCTTCAAAGCAATCATGTAAGTTATATAGAACCAATTACCATTGTTATGTGAAGTCAAACCACTGCTTTCAGTAGGGCAAAAGATGATGTCCTTTAAAGGAAAATAAATAAACCACATACTTACACAAAATCATCACACCCTCATGAATATTTTTATAATTGTTTGTTCCTGATTCTTTTTAATTACATCCAGCCCTTTTTTTTTTTCTTTTCTATTTTTATGGTATAATTCAGATGTCTGAAATACAATAGTCTTACATTCTTCATTCTACAGCTGTTTCAACATTGATTATGCTGTTCATATGATGTTATGTTAGGCATCAAAGCTTTCAGGATCAGTCAAGTTAACTTACTATCCTGACATAACTTAGTATTTCTGTAACTAGATTTAGACAAGAGTCAGGAGTTAACTACATACATTGTTTTTGTGTAAATGCTTCCGTGAGGTTAGACCATGAGTTCAGACAATGAAATGAGTCAGGCATTCTAGAGGCTGGTATTTGCCCCAAAGAGACATAGAATGTTAATGGCTTCATTTATGATTTGACTTTCTATTTGTCATTTGTACAAGACGTGTTTTTGCCTGGTCATAAACAAGAACATCTACCCTAAATAGTCTAGCTGTTCTCTTTCTGAATACTGTACATAGATTACTCTTTTTCTTTCCTTAAATTTTGTCTTCCCAAGTGAGTAATTTCAGGGTAACTAGCAGACTGCAGCATTTTGTTTCGAGAAATGGGGCAGACTTAAAAGCTAAGATACCTGAGTCCAACTCTCAAGCATGTCTAAAGCAGAGGGGGCTCTTAACTGCACAGGCCATTTTCAGTGCTAGTAATGGATAGCTTGGAGGAGGCACTGGCCTCTTACTGCTGTTGCCTGGAGAATCCTTGGTGTGCAGGTGGTTGAATCTTGAAATTTTTCTGGTAGACAGGTAGTATTAAGTATATTTGAGCATACAAGCTATAAAAATGCATTTATATACTTAATCATTTAGACACACATTCAAAGACCAGTTTCACCACTGTATGTTAGATATGTTCTGAAGTGCTTTGGAAAAGAATCTGTAATTCAGCCTTCTGTGTACGTCTTTGAGGATCTGGGGGCCCTCAGTGGAAGAGAACAGGAACCATTAGTGTTTCTGCACAAGGGAATTGAGTTAGGTATTCAGAGATTATTGTATTTTACAGAGTAATTGTAATGTTATCTTCATTGTTCACATTCTTAGTTTGATACTAATCTGAAATACTATACATATGCCACAGTTGAGGTGGCAGCTGCTTTGACCTTCTTTAGGGGGAATACTGGGGTTTCTTTTGAACAACCAGTCAGTTCATTCATATTGCAAATTTCAGATGTACTAATAAGGTTTTTAGCTGTATTCGTCAAAAACAATAAACTGTTTTGATTTATATACTCTCTTTTCCCCTCTTTTGGCTAAATCATTTAAAATCCTTTCAGCCTTGTAGGCACTGCATTCCTGAGACATTAAACTAGATGTCTTCCTTTAAAAGCTGTCTGTCTGGCCTTGCAGCCTTTTCCACATTTTTTGGGGTTGAGTTGCTACATCTTTCTAAAAGTTCCTATAATGTGTTGTCAAATATAGTATTAGACCAAAAAAAATATATATAAGAGAATATTTTTAGTAAAAAATACATCAAAAGAGACTTCAGTGAATAAAATTCTTTGAATACAGCATTCAGGCTTACTTTCCTCATAAAATGCTTATTTGAATTATTTTACATTTCTGGTTATCTACTTTTGGTTGTTACAATAGCAAATGCTTCTAAATTCTATCTATATAGCTGGTATTGAAGTATAGCAGCAAGAAGTTATTCTGCATGCTAAAATTAGTGTACAGATAATGTCTGTTTTGTTTAGTTGTTGACAGTTTTTAAAAAAGAGAGGAAAAACCTTTCATTAATTTTTTTCTTAACAATGAGTTGTCTATGTCTATTATTACATTTCAGTTAGCTATTACTTAAACGATTAATCACACTCTGACTGGGTTTTTTTTAGCCAACTGCACCTATAATATGTGAGTTTTTGACAATGATGGCAGTGTGTCATACGGCAGTTCCAGAAAGAGAAGGTGATAAAATTATATATCAAGCAGCATCTCCAGGTGAGACTCAGATAACCCTAACCCTGTCAGCTAAAATCATTTTTGTCAAAAAAGTATTCAGACTTTTCTAATTTGCTTTAGCAAATACATGTGGATGTTCTGTGAATTGTGTAAGGGCAAAGGCCAAGATTAACCATACAACACTTCTAGGTTGTTGTCAGATTGCTGTGGAAGTCTGAAGGAACTGCTCAAATGCAAGTAGAAATCAAACCAGGAGGCAAATTGATGTCCTTGCTTGTGAACCTGTTCTGTATTTTGTAACCATGGTATTGGTTTAGAACAAAGACTGTATTTGTAATCAAAAATAAAAGGTAAATATTTTTAATAGGATAGAAGTTTTCATAAGCTCTACTAGAGAGTGAGAAGACTATAATGCAAATGTCTGTTTCAAGCCTACTGTGGTTCATAGACACTTCTTGAATTCAGGAAATTACAAAGCAAGGCAAAATGAGCCAATGTATTATAATGAATTATGATGGGAGAAATGACATGAAGTGCAGAGAGTCTCCAGACTTCATTTTCCCTGTCTGTCCCAGCTCCTAGGTGCCTATCTCTAAATTCTGTCCTTCAACAATTGGAAGACAAGGGCAGAGGTTGGGCCATAAATAAAGCACACTGGGCCATGGCAGTGTTTTATTGGGTATTGTGAGTAAATTCCATTCAGGCATCCTGAGCCATTTGGAGAGAACCAGTGCCTATGGGAGACTGGACTTCTGCTTGAAATGTTTCCTGAAGGCAGACATTGAAATTATCTTTTATTTACAGGAGAGATTTATCACTCCTCTCTTCTAAACTTAGAAATGTACGAAAATGGATCTTATCCAGTGCCCCACTGAGGAAGGTGCTTGCCTAGTTGCTTTAAAGAGGATGCTCTTGTTACTGAGCTGAGAGGCATGTTCCTTCTGGGGGCTTATTTTTTGTTCAAAGTGTAAACTCATTTTGTCAGTTTTAACAGGAGAAACAAAGAACTTTTTCCAGTGCCACATCTAATCGTAAAAATCTATAAAGGAAAAAGGAAGTCAAAAGTAGAAAAGGTTGGACTGTATCCACTAAATCATGGGGTCATCTGTTTTCTGGCACATCTGCAGACTAACTAATTGACTTGTTGCAGATGAAGGAGCATTGGTCAGAGCAGCCAGGCATCTTCGTTTTGTATTCACTGGAAGGACACCTGATTCAGTAATCATAGAGTCTGTAAGTACATTGGAATAACATTATAATTTGCTGTATTTACTCTTGCTGTATTAAGTTATTTCATCTACTGAGATGTTTGGTTGGTTATGGTTCTTTTACTTCAGAGTTTTTGTATTAATTCTTACCTTTTTTTTTTTAATTCTGCAGTTGGGACAGGAGGAAAGATATGAACTGCTAAATGTTCTGGAATTTACAAGGTAAACACAAAGTTGTGCACTTAGGTTGTGTGGATTTTATCTCTGATACAGGATCATATTAGGCAAATATGTGATCACTGTGGGCAAAACTGTATATGTGATTAAGGTAGTCCTTTTGGTATCATTATAATACATTTTCAAAGCCATATTTTTTTCCTGTTGTCTCCGTTTTTTGGCTAATATTTTTCACTTTTGTGCAAAAATTGAAGAAAATTCTTCATCTCAAACCTTAAAAATCAATTATGTGAAAAGACAGCATAGGAAAGTATTTGAACTTTTAAATGTATTTCTGGAAGCCCTGACACCATATCATTTATTAAAAATTTGATATTTGGAGATGGGGGGATGATTCAAGTAAGTGTTACACATAAGATACTTTTTCCTTGACTGATAGAATGAAATACTGCATTTGACCTTAAGTATACTTGAATAATTATGACTTGTTTAAATACTCAAGACTGAAACCCATTCTCTTCTGGGCAGCATCACTAGAGCATTGGCCAGTTAGTTTTCTTGGAAACTGAATTTATCAAATCCTTTGTTTCAGTAAAAATTTTCTGTCGACACTGTTGGAACTAGAAAGGTAGCCATAAGAAATCTGGATGAAGTTTCACTTGTTATATAAAGTGCAAATTGTATCCATGTATGTTGTCTGAGCTCTGAGTGTTCATGGATGCACATTGCTTACTTTGGCACAGGATAGGGAAGTGATTCCTCTGTAGAGGAAGCTCTTTTTTTTCATAGAACTATTACTGGTAATTGTGCCTGCGGAAAGTGATCCTTGTTTTCCTTCCTGTCCTATTATGTTTCCCTTGAGCTTAGCTAAAGAAGCCAAAAAAAAAAAAAAAAAAGAAAAAAAAAAAAAATTTAAGGTAATACTGGAGAGAGAGGTTGAAGATGTGTATTTATAGGCTGAGTGAAATGAGAGAAGTAATTGCCTGTAATTATAATAATAGCAATAATAATGTAAAAGATAAAAAAAAATCACAGGAAAAAAATAATGCAACAATTTTTTTATAGTTTTGAACGTCTTTTTGTGACTTTAATATGGGTGTTTAATATTAGCATTTAATAATGGGCATTTTTTATATTGTAGGGGATATACTTGAAATTTTTCAGATTTATGCAATTTTTCTGTAGGCTTTTCTTTTGCTTTCTGTTCTGGAAAGTTAGCAAGTATGTAGCACAAAGTGCACTGGTTTTGGTTTGACATCTTAGAAGGTTTATACTGCACTCATGGAGGAGCAGTGGAGGATTCATACATTGTTTGTGATTTTGATCTTTGTCTTGATTTCACAGGTCTTTTTAGACTTCTGTGTCAGTCTAAAATTGTTTTTTAAACAGTGATACTTTATGGAGAAATGAGAATTGCTTTTAAATCTTAACCTTTAGAGGATTACATTTTTTGGTGGATATCAATCGCCCAACAGGTTTCATAGCTGATTTTGTTCTTATTCTGCAATATTTAGCTTTGCTTGGAACTGACTTCTTGGAAGCACTAGAGGTCACCCTTGTTCCACAGCAAGAGAAATTTTGACACCAAAACATAACACCATCTGTATGGGTAGGAGCACGTACCTTCAGAGAAGTAATCTGTACAAATTAAACTATTGAGTTAAGAGTTTCCAGGTATTCCAAATTTTTACCAGAAAAAAAAATGCAAACTAATTTCTTGCCACCTTCCAGTACAAGTCAGATAAGACTCTTCTGCAATTAGAGTGCAACAGTGTCAACACTTGTTAGGGTGGTCTCTCAGAGAAGTATGTTAGAGAAGTAAAACTTTCAGGAATGCTTAGTAGAGTTGTCTTTTATGGTATTCTTATTTTACAGTGATCATAGGTGTGCCTGTGAAAAAGAGAAATAGTGGACTTATACAATATGCTAATTATATTTTGTTCATAGCAAGGAAGTAGCTCTCAGTCTAACTGGAAAGCAACTGATAATCCTTAATCAACTGATAATTACCCTTAAAGTGTAGTGCTAGTTTCTGTGAAGCAACTAGTGTCGTGATAATTTGTGCTGAGTTTGTTTTCTCCAATAGATACTCTGCTCAGGTACCACAACTGCTATGGTGCTTTAAGCTCAAGGAAGTGTTGTTCAGACCCTGCTATTCAGGGCTGCCCATACTGTCAGGGAAGGAATTGTGCAGTGTTGTGCCTGTTGCTTGTGTTCTGTCTCCTGGAACTGTCAAAAATAGAAAACCGCAACTGTCTCTTGGGAGCCCAAACTATCTCCTAGGTTGTGTATCTGTGGGGCACTTTGTCATTTAAGGATCCACAAGTGCAGAATGTCTTATACTTACTGTCATCCCCATGCTGACTATATGCACGGTCTTTTCACCTGGACCAGTTGCAAAGCTGATCATTATATTGGTGTGTGTGATTCCTTATTTCAGTAGGCATAAGCCATGTCCACTATCATTGTACAAATTGCTCATAAATCCTTGCATCTACATGCCATTACTAGCAGTGCTACTGAATGAGCTTTTGACTTGTAGCTGCTTTTTTGCTTAGAGGAATTAATTGAATTTTTATCACCAGAATTAATTTCACTGGCAAGTATTGAGTATAAATGTAGTAACAGTATCTCAGTATCCAGACTATGTGCTATCTATGGATTTAATGACTGATTGATACTTTTTTTATCCCTGGGGCATATATCCACGGTCAAGCAGAAACCTTCTGTGACAATTACAGAGTAAAGGTTCTTGTATTGTCACAACCCAAAGGTTTACCCAGTCTACAGATGTATAGAGATCACAACAGTGCTTTTGCAGGATTCTATAGCTTCTAAGGACACAGGGGCTTTCTTAATTCCTTTGTTACAGATAACTACAAATTACCATTAGTAAAGCAAGTATATTCATGAGTAATAAAGTACCTTTCTACTTTAATAGTAGCAGCAATCAATAGTAGAAGCAAGTATATATTTGCATATATTACACATTCGTACTAAATTATCACTAATGAGGAAATACACTTACAATCAGTTACCTATATGTGCATGCAAAAATCATTTATATATAAGTGTATATGCTTGAAAATAGTACGGGTACAGTGCTCACCAAACTTCTCCCAGGAGTGGGGTCTCAAAATCGATGACAAAGAGTCACTTCATAGAGTGAGTCTGGAGTCAGACAGAGGTGTTTCTGGTCATGGTTCAATAATTTGCCTGGGAAATCTCAGAGAAAAATACATGCAGGGGTAGCTCTCAGAGACAGGTTCCATTTCGGGTAAAAGCAAGTCATTTTTATATGGCAGAGACATAAGGGGATGTAGGACAGCACCACCTGGAGAAGTCAATAGCTGCTGCTATTTTCTGGTTTTCACCTGGGACAGCCAATAGATGATGATGTTTTATTTTCTCTCAGGCCAACTTTTATATTTCCAGACTTTTCCTGTTCTTTCAGCTAGAACAAGGAGCAGTTCACAATTCCTACTTTCTGAGGATGTTTTTAACTTTTTCCTGACTTTTCCACCTTTCCAAACAATATGTTGCAGTTACACTTGCTTGTTTTGCACTTATTGATGGTATCTCAAGATGGCTCTGTTTTCTAGGTATCCAGCTGTACTTCAGACATGCCAGCTGCATTTCTCCAGGATATTTCTAGTTCCCAGGCTGGCAGGCACTTTCTCTGTCAGTATTTCAGCAGACATCATCTGTTCAGTATTTTTTCCCCTTATAACTGGGTCACCTTTATGGCTGCTCACACCATGTTTATTGTGAAGAAAACAAAACAAAGGGTCTCACACTGACAGTTATTTGTAGTAGCGCAATTTTGTGGTCCTATGTATTTCACCGGGAAAATGAAATAAAACTGTCACTGCAATGAAAAGGCTCATAAAAAGTTAGAAGTCCTTGACAGTAAGTCCTGCTCATTAGCTTTATTGCAGTTTTACTAAGAAAATGTATGTCAGTCATGATTCAATATCTGTCTTCATAGCTAAAATTTCTGAACGCTACAGGAAACGTTGGTTATTTTTCCAATACATCTTTTGTAGATTGATAGGCAGCTATATGCAGAATTTCAGGATTGCAAGACAAGTACAAAACTGCTGAGTTTTTAACCTGTAAGGGTAAACCCACCACAATATATCAAATTGTTGTTTATGCAAACCCTGAATTACTATAATACCTGAAGGTTCAGTTGAGGAAATGTGGAGGAAAGTGTAATGAATTTCAGCAGCAGCAGACCAGATAATCTTGCCAGGAATGAAAGTGGATCTGAGACTTGCTTTCATTTTAGGCAATGTAATTGCTCTTTAGATGATCTGGATTTCTCAGCTGTTGTCTAAACAGATCACCAACTGGACACTGTCTAAGGGGTTTAGGAATTCTGCTTATCTGAAATTTTTTGAATTAGAGATGAAATGGGGAAGAGTTGCAGCAGTTAATGCCTTTTTATGCTCTCTTGCACAATATGCACAGTAAAGATGTAATTTAATGTTGCTGTTCAAGTGTCTGTACTTGAAGCAAAGTGCATGCATAGATGGAATTGGAAAATATTTTCTCAAAGATACTCTTCAGTCAGTTACTTCACCAGTAATTATAAAAGTCTTTCCTCCACTTGTCTCCATACATTCCACTTACAGGATGTTTTCCATGGTAGTCTGAACTTCAGGAACCATTCATAAAATAATGATAATTGATGTTGTATAAATGGGATGCAGTTCAGTACTTCCACCTCTTTTCATCTTGAATCTAAAGTATGCTTGTTGGAGGACCTCAAAGGGAAGACAGAAAGCAGAGAGTCTTCTTCATGCTTCCCTCCAGTTTCTACTTGTCATGAGGACAAAAATAATAAATACTTAGATTTTATTAATGACTGAAAACCAGAGAGAGTTAAAGTGAGCCCCTTTCCAGTCTTGGAATGCTTAAAACTTTGCATGATGAATGAAGATTTGGGATGACAATAATAGGATTGCAACAAAAAAAAAGTGTATGAGAGACTCTTTGACCAGAAAGGAAGAAAAAGCTGAAATGGTCCATGACGGTCCATCTTTATGATACTGGTCACAAGTGCTTTGTGATTTAAGATGCTTTTTAGTGATCCATGGACAGATAAAGGTGAAGATTCTCAGATTTGTTTTTATGGGGAAAAAGACCTACAGAAGTATGCATAGAAAAGCAGTATTCACTCTAATTATTAGACAGTAAAACTTTTCCCATCCCACTCATGTGAGAACGTAGTACAAAATAGATAGCCCTTACTTCTTTTGATTTGTCTTTTATAAGATAGATATTGATATTCTTAGGTAAAATTTGGTAAATACTTATATTTATAAACCACTTTATATAGGACATTTATTTCTTTTTTTCAGTGCTAGAAAGAGAATGTCAGTGATAGTTCGCACACCATCGGGGAAGTTAAGACTCTACTGCAAAGGAGCTGTGAGTTTATTCTGTTTTCACTGTATCAAAAAAATCTTTGCTACCAACACAAAAGCAAAAGATTATAATACGATGTTATGGTGGAAGGAATGTTGATGCATTTTTTCAAATTTACATCATTTTACCACGTAGCTGTTAATGTGATGAACTAGTTAATATCTTTTTTTACTAACTGCCTATGAAGATCTGACAGACATGTTCATCCTGTTCTTTGTACTGGACTAATGATGTTATGCTTCCTATTAATTGCTTCTTTCTGTACTCCAAGGAAGTAGATGAATGTATGGTTTAATCTATTGGTTACTTGCTGGAGTAGCTGAGCATGAATCAGTAGGTAGAAATAGTAATCTAACATAAGTGACTAGATGGAAATTTTAACCTATCGTTGATGTTATGCCAGAAGTAAATTTTCCCGAAAACAGTATATGTGGGAAGATACCTTAATCCTAATACATGTGGGAATGGCAGAGTTGCAAATTAGT
Source organism: Actenoides hombroni (assembly GCA_024336885.1). Lineage (NCBI taxonomy): Eukaryota > Metazoa > Chordata > Aves > Coraciiformes > Alcedinidae > Actenoides > Actenoides hombroni. Next base: position 20,497,214 of record WUAM01000179.1, on the reverse strand, counting down.
TCTTGTTCTGTATCTTAAGTCAAGTTTGAGGGCGAGGGGTATGCAAATCCAGTTCTGAATAGTTTAGAAAAATGAAGTTGATTCAATATAAATGTCCATTCTGGATCTTCTCAAGTGGAGAGAAGAAGCTGTTAATACTTTGTATATCCATCTGACTACGAAAACCTGAGGATGGCAGCTATGAAACACTAATTTTAACTTCTAGGCTTAATATTGAAGAGGAAGATAGCATTTTAGGAGATCAAAAGAATTCACACGAAGGGAAATAACAGCAAAAAATGTAGGAGAGAAAAACTGCATAATAGCAGAATTTGTAATTTTAGAGAATCTGAGGATTTGGAATGTCCTTTTTTCCTTTCTCTGAAATAAAATTACTTCCATTCATTTTTTGATGCTGAAGTGAATTAACAGTGCTGCATATTTTTCTGTTATTTTCTACCTGATTTTTATTGTCTACATAAAACCCCCTCATTTTCCTGTTAAGCTGTTCTGAGTTCATTTTATTTGTTTTGTAGGATACTGTAATTTATGACCGTCTTGCTGAAAATTCAAAATACAAAGAAATCACCTTAAAACACCTAGAGCAGTTTGCTACAGAAGGTGGGTGATATTATTAAATATAAAAATATGAAATTCAGTTACTGTTAAACATTTCAGTTTTGTGGTTTTATGTTGCTGTAATGTTTTGTTCATGTTGTTTGAAAATTGTATTTTAGTAGTGCCTCCTAAAAAAAGATTTTCCTCTTCCTGAGAAGTTTCAGTAGTAAGTTCAGGCTTAAAAAAAAAAAAGAAACAAAAAATCCCCTAACAACAACAACAAAAAAACCACCCACACAGTACACAGTCAAGTCTTTTAAACAAAACTTATTTTTCCAGAGAGCAAACACATGGCACATTGTTTGTTTCTGAAGATCCATTTCCCATGATCACTTTCAGATCCCACACACAACGAATGCTGTCGGAATAGCACACAGGAAGAAGTAGCCAAAGTAAAGATGCTTGGAAATGATTAGCGTAGTGCTTTTAAGGTAGCTTTTTTGCTATAATATTTCTGTCACCAGTAACAGTAAGGGGAATTGCCAGTGCTAGGTTTCCATATGGTGTCTTTTGGTACCTGCTTTTTTAACAGTCACTTTTAAAAAACAGTTGCTGAAGGTGAGGAACCACTCCATGAGGGTTCATAAAGTAGAATAGTAAGTAAAATTTAGAAGACCATGAAATTAAGATGATTGATACAAACAGCCAGTTATTTAATAATAGTGGATTCCGCAGTGTAGATATGAGCAGGAAAGCCAGACTGTAGAACAGTCTGAACTCGTCATTGTTTTAGTACACTGTTACTAGAACATTAAAATTATTTTTAATATCTCTTAAGAAATATGCTTAAACTGGAAAGCAAACTTTGTTATTTTCCTTCCTTCTTATCTCTTGATAACTGATATCTAGCCAAATCTTTTTGTATCAGCAAAGGTCCTTTGTTTCTGTCTGTCATCTTAATTATTTTTTTCTTTTAATTTTTAATGGAATTCAACATTTTGATTACTGTGATAGTCAGCACCTTCAGTCTCTTGATTCTGTCAGTGACAACAGAAGCAAGCCACTGGTCTGTTTGTTTTGTTAGTTTTCCATATCAAGATCTCTGCAGGAAACATGTGGTTAAGCCTTAAACAATCTTAGAGTATCAAAGTTATAATAAATTATAGAACAAAATTGAAAGCAGAACTGAAAACAAAGAAATTTGACTGGTGGTACAACATGAAGCCTCAGATGCACCCTTTGAGCTCATTAATCTAGTTATATGAACTGACTGGTCAGTTTGGAGTTTTATGAAAGCCTAACCAGGATCAGTCAAGGAAAAGTTAGGTGTGAAGTTAGTTTGGGTCATAAGACTGTATATTTGGTTACAGAAAAGGTGAAAATAGGTCAATGACTCCTATCCTGTGTGAGCTGATATGAAAATTTCAGTCCAGTTCTTAATTACTGTTCTCATTTAGTGGTACAACTGATATTTTTTTCTTAGCAGTCAGGTTGGACTGAATGAATCAACATAAAATGAAAAAAAATTCCACTCGTCTTTAAAACCTCTGTACATACGTATTACTGTTGAGAAATTTATTCAAGTACTTTTTGTACCCTTGGTTTTAACAGATGAAAGGATTTACTGTTCAGAAGAGTGAATTGCTAACCTTTCAAAAGCATAAAATTCAGTCTTAAAAAATAAATAAATAAAGTATCTCTCTCTCCCTCTCTCTCTCTGGAATCGATTAAAGAAATCAGTATTTATTTTTGCATCAGATTTAAATTGCAGCTGATGACGTTGCAGTTTCTCATGTGTATCTTTTCATGTGGCAGTACAGTATGTCCTTGGCATTTGCTGCATGCTCTTGGTGCGTTGTTCAAAAATGAAGTGGTTAGCATGGCTGGCATTTATATTTAAGCATTTATTAAGCTTGAGTGTTAATGCGCTTGGATAAACAGGAAAACTGTGTCATTTTCCTATGTTATTGTTCCAGTCTGTTAAGAAGCAGACTTAATATTTTGTTTTCCACTTTTAATTTGGAAGATATATATTTTATTTTTTTTTAAATCAGAAGAGAAAGAGTCTTTTAAAATTAAAAGTAGAAAAAATAGTCTGATCTAAAAAGAAAAAGGAAATGCCTTGAAAAAATTGTTTGCTGATATTCTCTACACACGGATTTCTTTTTTTCATCATCTGCATAAAATATTTGTGGAAATAGTACTGCTATTAGTCAGTCATAAATTCCTTTCCTCCCCTTCACCTCATATTCATTGGTTTGGACCTTGGTAGCATATCCTTATTATGCAGAGGAAAAAAGAAAGTTAGTTGATATTTCAGCCTTAAGTTTATTCTTTATGTCTAGATTGTGAGATGCTGTGTTCCTACTGCTGTTCAGTAGCCAAGATATTAGGATTACATATGGTTTTCATCCTGAAGATATTAAATTACTATCTTACATTTCAGACATGTATGCATTACTTCATGCCCAGCTTCTTGATCATTTTGGAATTGTAGCTGGTGCTCAGCTGTAGACAATAGAAACCTGTGAACAGATAAAGATTGCATTTAGCCATCCCTGGTTATGGTGCTGTTTGTCTCCTAGAGTGGGCAAATGATCAAAGGCAGTAACTGCCTTAGTCCTGTCTATCCCCCTCTTAAATCTACCTGTGTGCAAGTTGTGGCTTCATAAGGCATTTGGCTAGAGCAATGCTCCTCTGAGTATATAAAGAGTTATGCCAATTTTATGCTCTAGAAAGCTGAGAATCTCATAATGTGTGTAAATGAACTGTCGGGATGTTCACACTTGGCTACTTAAATTGAATGTAAATGTGTATTGTCAAAAAATAGATGTTTCTTTTAATTTTGCAGTCTCAAATTCTCACTGTAGTGGTGAAATCAGGTTTTTGCTGAAAGAAGAATATGTGTTAAGTATAACCACCTCAAAGATTGTTAAGTAAATTCTCCAAATGTTGCCTGTGCAGAAAGATATTACTTCCAACAATTTGGAAAACTGAAAGAATCTGAGAGATGGGAAAATTAAATCTGAGTAAATTTAAAGTTGTCTTCTAGGTGGCAAATTTCAAACTTCAACTGAGAATTTCCTAAGGTTATGGAGGAGGGTTGAAGAAGAGGGTAGTTGTAACATTATGCTGATATATTTAACTTTTTTGCTTCCAGCATAGCAGCATCTATGTTTATAATTTTCTTTTTTTGTTTGTTGGGGTTTTTTTTCAGAAAAATAATAAAGTCTTACTGTTTTAATGTTCCTAAAAATCCAACGTATATGCCTGCTCATCAAATGTAATTTGGGATTGCTTCATGTTTTGTTTACGGTTTAAGATAAGTCAAAGCTTGTGTAAAATTTCTTCATTTTTTCCCCTGAAGTATATCACCTGTATTACATTCAGCTCCCTAGAAAGAGTTATTTCTAGAAAGAGTAAACTTCTATTTATATCATGTTTTTTTTATTTTATATATATTTTTGAAAGTTCTTCAAGACATGCAGCAGTAAGAAAATCAAAATAAAATACATAATAAATTCAACTTTTAGTTACTCGTTGCAGGCAGATCAAGGAAGGGAGTAACAAATACTGAATTACACTTACTATCTGTTTTCTCTTTAGGCTTAAGAACTCTGTGTTTTGCTGTGGCTGAGATTTCAGAAAGTGATTATCAGGAGTGGTTAGATGTCTATCACCGTGCTTCTACAGCTCTACAAAACAGAGCACTCAAACTTGAGGAGAGCTATGAACTAATTGAAAAAGTATGTGTAGCTTTCTGGGGTTTTTTTGGGGGGAGGGCAAGGATAGTGATTTTTTTGATGTTTGTTCTTTTAATTAATGTTCTTACTGTCTGTACCATGAAATCTTTAATCATTGTTGAGGAGTAGACCGAAAAAAAAAAAATCTAATAATATACTGACAGCTGTGTCATACAGTCCTTGCAATGTAGATGTCCAAAATGAAGGAAAGATTAATTTGGCAAAGTTTGTGCAGCAGGTGGCTACCTTGCTAGAATGTATTAGACTTGAGTTGAAATAGTGGAAAGCTGTTTTTACAGGAGTGCTGTGTTGTGCAACAACATCATCTGCTCGTTGTTTAATGATCTTAAAACCGTAGAGCAGTTAAGGCTGGAAGGGACTGCTCTTCGAGGAAGGGCTGATTTTGCTTGCCCAGCACTTTGATGAAGTTTTGAGTATCTGCAAGGAGGGAGTTTTTCCAGCAATAGCATGCAAGGTTTTTTTAGTGCTCAGTTATTCTTTTTCCCGAATTAAATTTTTTGTTGCTGCAGAATGTGACTATTTCATCTTGCCCTTTCACTTTTCATCTCTTAGAGACAGATGGCTTACCTGCAGGCCCTCTGTTAGCAGAAGGCAGCCATGGAATCCCTCCTTTAGCCTTATTCCCCCCCACCCCATGTTAAATTCATCCTGCTTCGTCAGGCACTTAGTAGTGTGCTCTGAGCCTCAAGCTATTTTTGTGTCCCTCTGCTGGGCTTGCTCCACTTTGTCAACCTCTCTGGTACCAAAGGCACAGCAAAGGTGGTAATACCCACATGCAGTCTCACAAAGAGCAGAGCCATAATCACTTCCCTGAATTTCTGGCAACGCTGCTGCTGGAGTAGCCAAACATGTGATTAGACTTCGTTGCCTCAACAAAAAAGACTCCCATAGCTCTTAAATGTATAAAAAGGAGTTCGTGAGACCAAGATTGCTTGAAGTTTTGATACCTGACTTTTGGGGGGCTTTTGTTTGGTTTTTTTTTTTCCTTGGAAAGCGTAAGAAAGATTACATTGATGAAACTACTTCAAATTCAAATCCTCAAAAACCTATAGTGTTAATTGATGAAAAAGAAGAGTGAAGGTATATAGCTTCGGGAACTTACAGGACTTCCAGTTAGCACAGATAAGCAGTTTATCCAGACATGGACAAGGCAGTCTTAAAACCGCGTAACTTTGTTAATGCCAAAGTCAACCCTCCTGCCATTACAATTTTTTGTATGAGCTGCACAAGTTCTTTCTCAGCATGTAGTATGCAAGCCATGCTGCAACCAAGATTACACACTATTATGTTTATAATAGTGTCATTAACAGGGTTTTACCTAGTTCTAAAGGTACAGAAATACAAAGTATAAAAATGGCTGTATTCACAAAAACCTTATGGATTTGCTAAATGGGAAGTTAAAACTAAAAATAATCAAGATTATAGTTTTAAGATGAAGATGAATTGGCAGGTTTGGGTTTTGGTGTTTTGGGGTTTTTTTTGTTTGTGTTTTGTTTACAATGTGTAATCGTGATAAGTGAGAGAATACGTAATAAAAGCACTCATTAAGTCTTCAAATGAGAGAGGGGTGCCCCTCAGGAAAAGGTAGCTGTTGCTGAATAAGCTGTTGAGCTTGTGAATAATTGGGTGAAGTTTTAGTGGTCACACTGTGCAGTTTGTCAAGCCAGATAGATTTTTAACTTAAAGCTCGTGGGAATAAACTGGAAGATCTTTAGTAGTTGATGCCAAATGTGATTAATGAATTCAGAGACCATTAAACTTGTTGTAAATATGGAAAGATAAACAGAAGAAATTGAAATATTACAACTGAATTTAAGCTGGAAAATGCATGTGCTTAATATTTTATGTTCACAGAATCTTCAGCTGCTTGGAGCAACAGCAATTGAAGATAAACTACAAGACAAAGTGCCTGAAACCATAGAGACACTCATGAAAGCAGACATAAAAATTTGGATACTTACTGGGGACAAACAAGAGACTGCCATTAACATTGGTATTACATTTGCATTCATTTGATGGCTTTGTTAGAGATTTAGAAGTAATAGAAATAGCTAGGGTAAAATTGCTTTCAGAAGATAAGGGTATCTTGTAATAAATAATGTTATTATATGGCATTCCAGAATTTAAATGTTAACTTAGTTTTTAGTCAGTGGCAGGAAGAACGTGAGGGAATGGTGAATTCTTCTGTTCAAACAGTAACAGCAAGAAAAATTCTTATCACAGAATATTAGGGGTTAGAAGGAACCTCTGAATATTATCCAAAGCAGGTTCACCTAAAGCAGGTTGCACAGGACTGCATCCGGGTGGGTTTTGAGTGTCTTCAGAGAAGGAGACTTCACAACCTCTGTGGGCAGCCTGTTCCAGTGCTCTGTCACTCTCACAGAAAAGAAGTTTTTCCTCATGTTGAGGTGGAACTTACTGTGTTCCAGCTTGTGCTTGTTGCTCTTTGTCCTATCACTGGGCACCACAGAAAAGAGTCTGGCCCCATTCTCTTGACACCCACCCTTCAGATATATATTATAAGCATTGAAAAGATCCCCTGTCAGTCTTCTTCAGGCTAAACAGCTGCAGGTGTCTCAGCCTTTCCTCATAAGGGAGATGCTCCAGTCCCGTAATCATCTTTGTAGCCCTTCACCAGACTCTATCTAGTAGTTCCCTATCTCTCTTGAACTGGGAAGCCCAGAACTGGACACAGAGCTCCAGATGTGGCCTCACTAGGGCAGAGTAGAGGGGAAGAAGAGAGGAGGGGAAAAAACCTGCATTTGTGAGTCTTTGTAGCATCTAAAATGAATTAAAAATAATACATTGTTTCGGTTTTGACAGTGAGAGGGAATAATACTAAGAAAATATAAGTATTCCAATTTGCCCTTCTGTATTGTTCCTTCTTTCCAAGAAATGTGGTAGGGACCATAATCTTAACTGAAGCAAAACAATATAGATTGTGCATTAAAGTGCTATATAAACTTTAACATTGATGAGAGGTTTCCTTTTATTCTTTCATTATAAAGAAGGAAAAAAAAAAAAAAACAGCCAAACATGAATTGTCTAATTTCACTGGTGATAAATATGTATTTTTAAATAGTGATACATGGAAGCTGCATTTAAAATTGAATATTTTTTTTTGCATATGAGCATATCAGCACTTCTGCAGTAGCCCTAAAGCATTATTTTGGTCAAATGAATCCTTTTTAATACTACTACCTAGAGTTATTTTTGTTAGTACATTCAGGTTTGATGCAATACACTTAATACCAGTATTTTAACTTTACTAAGAATAGCGATATGTATTTGTCTAGGCAGCCTGCATCGTTAGTACATGGCATACATTTTGTTTAAAGCATCAAGAAATAAAAGAAAAGAATAGGAACATACATATGCAAACTTTGTATGAAATGCAAGTTTCATTCCAAAAATGTTCACGTTTTCTTTAACTCCCTTTAAAGATGTTTTTTGTCCTTCAGCTGAGCACCTCTGTGAAAAAGGAACAACAGTCACAAGTTGCAGAAAGGAAAATTCCAACTGTTCTGACTTAGTACCTTTGTGTCTAGTTTTTATAGAATGCATTATATTTTTTTAATTTAAGCTGGGGGAGTATCATTTTTAATTCCTTTTGTAGTTCATTTACAGGAAAAAAAAATGCTTTGTTATAATATAATGGAATTTGAGGAACAAATTTTTGAAAACAAAAATGTTTTTAACAGGTCACTCCTGTAAACTTCTAAGAAAGAACATGGGATTAATTGTTATAAATGAAGGCTCTCTTGATGTAAGTAAAACTTGCAAAGTTTTCAGTTAATGAAAAGTTATTTTACTACTTAAAATATCCAGACATAATGGCAGAGGTGACTTGAAAAATAACCTGGAGCTTCTGTTTATCTGGACAAACCAGAAAATTCTCCGAAAACCACTTTTTGAATGCGGGCAGGGGTCTGTTTGTTTAGTTTGGGGAGTTGCTTTTTGTTTGTTATTTATAATCTACTCAGATAATTGTAGCATTGCATACTTGGAAGAATGTATGATTTTTTGTGACAAAATGTTACTGAATAACTGGAAATTTAGTCCACAGTTTCAAAAAGCACTGTGTAGCTACCACACAAATGAACCTGAGAATGATGAGCAAACAAATTCCGTCTAGTGAAATAAATCCATGGATAAAGCCGGGAGCTTCACATGCCTCTAATAGAACCCAGCAATAGCCAAACAAATTAATTCTAACAGAGTATCTTAGTATTGCCAAAAACTAATTATTGTGTGGTTGAACAGCTGAGACTGTAATTAGATGTTGAATTACAAGTATGGGTTAAAAACTCCCAACTTGCAAGTATACAGTGTTTTGTAGAGAAGAGATTCTTTAGATAAGGTAGGAATGCGATATTAAGTGAAAAATCCCATGAGAGAGAAAAACATAAATCCTGTTACCACCCTTTAAGAGAGCTTTAAATTAACTTAGAAGAAGAAGAAGGATTTCCTCAGTGAGAAAACTCACTGTCCAGAAGACTTTAGGAGAAAGGCCTGAAATGAAGTTTCCCTACTCTACATTGTGGTCAGGTAGCTCAGGATAAGACTTGGGAAGAGAAAGGGAGAGAAAAGTGGAAGTATGAGAAACAGCAAGAGGGGGGAGTGCCTTGACTGAAAGAATAAATAGTAGTATTCCAGGAGTAGGGTATAAAGTGAGTTAAAATATTTACTACTTTTTTAAATGTTTTGACTCATTTAGAGTAACATATTTTCAACATTAGTGTGAATTAAACTACGATGACTGTATTTCAAATATAAATTGTTTTAAGCAGTGTATTTTTGCTGGGAAGATTAAAATCCCAAATATAGAAGAGGCAGAAGCTGTTGATTAGTGTATGGAATCAGAGTCTGTTGATACAGTAAGCAACTTATGACACAAGTAGCCTGTGATATTAGTGAAGATATTTTTGATTTTTCTTTTCTTGGTTTAGGTCATTAGCTTTAGAAGGATCATGATTGTTGTTTGTTGAAAAAACAGGAAAGGTTTCAAGCCCTTAACTTTGAATTTTTCACTCCTCAACCAGTCTCCGAGTAAAAATTAACCAATGCACGTGAGACCTTCTGTCCTGTATTTAGGTTGTTTACACAGAACGATTAATTTCAGAACTACTGCAATATTTAATATATTTGCAGTGCAAAAGGTTGATTACTTTGTATACTTCTTCATATTTCATATTTGTAAGTAGTTTTATTGGACTCCTTTTAGTAATTAAATAAAAACTCAGTAAACAAGCATACTTCTAGTGTGACAATTAAAAAGTTGAATAAATATATTTTAAGCAATATATTTTTAAAATAAATGTATGTACATATACTTTAACAATAGAAGGTAGTATCTGATATGATAGCTGTACTGTACTCCCTGTTGCAAACCTGGAAGTATCTAGATTGTGCAGCAATAGAAATATCCTTTCCCTACATGCACAGAGCCCTTTCAGAGTACATGGGGACACAGATATTCTGTGGCAGCTGAAATTGCATATGCAAACTGGTTGCTTGCAAATCTGTCTGTGGTGATAACATACATTGTGGGGTTTGGGGAGCAGATAAATGTAGTGATTGGATAGTTTGAGGGCAAGAGGCAGTTCAGACATGATAATAAACTAGCTCTGTGGCAGTATTTTACCAAGACGCTCCATTGAAAATTTTCTGCCTCATTTGATGGTGCACGTTTCACTGTTTGATTAATGGATACTTTATGTCTTACCTTTAGCTTGCTGGTGTGGGTGGAATCGGATGTCAGTCTCCATTTTTAGTGCTGGATGTGTCAAAAATGGCCTTGAAAATTTTGACAGAGGAGTGGAGCTAGTGTTAGGAAATGGATGGAGGGGTGGACTGCTTTGGTTACAGAGCCTTAAATCAGTGCAGTTGCAAGGGTAGGTGGAATTCCTCTTTGCTTTCTGCATACCAGCAACAGCTGGCGAGAGGCTGTAATACTTAGCTGGTATATTGTCTGTTAAGGTGTATGACTGAAACTGGCTTTTGAAAAGCATAGGTCTGCCTCTCGTACTGCAGCTCTGTCCCTTACCTTGAAGGGGAACTGTGGTCCCATGAGGTCTTCTAGAAAATGCCAGTTCCCTCAGCACAGGAGGAACTGAGCAGCCATGAAACCTTGAAGAAATCAATCTGTGTGTAGTGGGACCTGTGTATTTAGGATCTTGAAGGGTCTCTCTGTGGCAGTTCTCTCCTCCTTGGCTTTGCAAGTATAGCTTCTTGGCTATACAAAGCTGTTGGTGTGTTCATAGTAGTTCAGAAGGCTGGCTTCTCTTGGTCTGCATACTTTTCATAGAACTGAAGAGAGTGGCAATAAGTGGGTGCTTCTTGCTCTTGCTGTTGCAGTAGTAGTTACAATATCTGTTGCATACCAGTGGCTTCTTTTGAAAAACAAGCTAGCTGAACTCTTAATTATTTAGGGACAGGCAGAGTGCCCTGTCCCTAAAGCATGTAAGAAAGATTTCACAAAACAAATGCCTCCTCAATTTGGCCACTACTATAACCTTAGCATGCAAGACGGAGGAAGTTAGAGTAAAAAATAAAAATTACTTGTTTAAACTCTATCCCAGCTCTGTGAACTGTGCTTACAAAGAATATGCTGATGAGAGATCCTCTTTTTTGTGAACCAATAGCCTTATTTATGGAATTAAAGAAAAATACCCCAATCCCCACTCCCTCTCCCCAGTTAGCATTGGTTGGGATAGAAATACTTTGAGGAAGCATTTATGTGTCTGGCTTTTGCAACATTATTTGTTTTGAGGCTCCACTCTCATGAACATCTGCTTAGCTTTACAAATAAAATATGTTTTTGTTAGTAAGTTCTTATGGTTATATAAAACAACACTGGTCTTTATTTTGCTTCCATATTAACTTAATGGACTGCAAACTTTCAGTATGGTACTGCTAACCATAGCCAGAAATCATGAATAACATAGCTTTATTTTAATTGTGAACTTAATAATAGAAAATATTTTGATTACCATTCAATTTCACTGAGAAATATTTCATGAAAATTATGTAGAAGTGAATAAGGGATATTCTGATAGTGCTTTTAATGTATGGCATTCTATTTCAGCATAGAGCTACATATAAGCCCACAAAGGAATTTAAAATATGACAGTCTTACAGTTAGGATAAGTGTTTTGTGTCATCTTGGGGTTTTTTTGTTTGTTTTGATATGTAGCATGCCTGGAGCTACCTGATGGCATGTTGGTTTATGATAAAAAATTAATGTCAATTTAAACAGAAGAGTTTATACTGCATGTATGAGAAGAAACAACAGATGAAAGGAATATGAAGTTTCAGGCTCTTGTACTGCATAAATTTAAACAGAAGCTAAATAGTCCATGGAGATAAGAAAAAACAATACTTTCTTTGTTGTACTCTTTCTTAATTGGAGAAGATGCTCTGGAAAATAGTTACAGAAATTTTTGTCAATTTAAAGACTTTTTAAGATGTAGTTTCAAACAGAGGCACCTTGTTTTCCTTGCAGTTTTTATGAGGGGAGAGCCAGGAAACCAGAAGTGCAGCCAAATCACTTTTTAGATAAACTAATGAATCCTTAGAAGGCCAGTGGAAGCAAAATAGACAAAAAAACATGGTCAGCAGTGTGTGGAACTGGGAGGAGTAATTTGCATGGGAAAGGCAAAGCAGTATCTTCAGTTTTATTTCACAGGGTTTAAGATTTGTAATGACTTCTCAGTGTTTTATTTCTAGGTGGTTACATCAGATTTTATTTACATATGCCTGACATCACTGAGGTAGCACAATTACTTGGTTGTTAAACTTGTAGAAAAATACAGCAATATTGTTGTAATAAGATGATACTGGTTTCCAAATTCAGTATTACATAAGCAGAAGTTTTGGACTGTGAAGCAGGATACAGTAAGAGTATTTTGTAGCTCTATGAAGTCCATTCAAAACCAAAGAAATACAACAAGAAATTTTTTTCTTCTTTGTGACACTGTGGTGGAGCTGTACTGTAACTAGCTAGATATTAGTGAACTTCCCAAAGGAAGGTATGAGGCTCTGCTGCATAGTACAGAATACATTCATCTGTATTTAAGCAAAATCTGAAGTTCTCAGTCCTGGATCCCAGAATAGTGGCTTGTGTAAGTGTGATCGAAACTGTCCTTAGCAACTGAAAAATACAAAATATTATCCCTTAAATAACATGCAGTTGATGTGGTCTTACTGTAAAACACAAATTTATTATGATAGTTAGAATTATAATGTATGTACTTATGAATTATCTCTGTTTCTTTTACTTTTTTCTTGACATTTAGGACCATTTTATATAATAGTGGACAGAATTGTTTCTTCTGATATCTATATATGATATGATATGATATCTATCTATATATATTTCTGCATAGATATATAGAAAACTTATTTAATTCTAGCTTTTATCAAACATTTAGTAACTATTGTTGCTATTCAAAGAGCATTAAAAGTTCCACCATAATTTTGACACTTTTTTTTTTTGTCAGTGTGAGGAAAGCAATCCTACATACCATTTCTACTGTTGTTTCCAACAGTACAGCTTTTGCAAATACTTTTTCCATTTTATACTGTGTGTTTGATAGCATAATCAGAAGGCAGTTTCCTCTAAAAAGGAGGAACTGTGTTTTGATCACCCAAAAAAATTTGGACTTAAGAAGAGTAGGAATTAAAAATAATGGACACATTTATTATTGGTTGGTTGTTTGGGTTTTTTTGTGCAACAGGGAACAAGAGAGACCCTTAGCCATCATTGCAGTACTCTTGGTGATGCTTTAAGGAAGGAAAATGATTTTGCTCTCATCATTGATGGTAAATCTCTGAAATATGCTTTGACATTTGGAGTGAGACAGTATTTCCTGGATTTGGCTTTGTCGTGTAAAGCTGTTATTTGTTGCAGGTAAGTTTACATTATTCTTACTCTACAGTATTTTTATCATCATATAAATATAAAGAAATGCATTTTATTTCAGAGAAAATACATATATCCATGTTGTACAACTGTGAAATTAAAATCAGCAAGACTGAGACACTGATCGTAACCTTAAATTGATACCACAGTTAACTGCAGGTTTTAGTCCATCTGCATTCTTTTGCAGAGCTTCCTCCATGGGCAAGATTTTATATTTGATTTTTCTGTAAGCGATGGAGTACATTGCATAACTGCACAAAAATGTTAGAAGTACTACTACTCTGGGTGGTTTTTATTTCCTGAAGCTGATGAAAACACCTTTATTATTTTTACTACTCCTGATTGTTTTGGGGTTCTTTCACACAATGAGATGTTGAATCCTTTCCTGTAAACATAAGCTATTAAAGCTGTAAACTTACCATAAGGAGAACTTGTTCCAGATCAGAGAAAATTAAATATCTACATTCTTTGAATATACACAGTATGAAAGCAGTTTGGCTTGCCATTTAATATTTACAGATTTATATTAAGGAAGGAAAACGTGGGACTGTATAACTGATAGCTTATGTGTTTTGGGGCCTTCTTGTGTTTTTATGGCTTTAAACACAAAAACTTCAAGCCTCTCCTGAGCAGTACATCACCTCTTTTACATTCAAATCATTGAATGAAAAGGGAAGTTGGATGCTTTGTGACTGGATAAACAAGAACTGCTTCTGTCAGTGTTAAAGAACTCGATCTAGGCCAAGTGATTAATCTGTCAAAAAGCAGAAGCAAGGACTTTTCTTTAAAAGATCATTGGCAAAACAGGTAGGACATCTGTATTAGAAATGCAATCAAATCACTGTTGTGATTTGTTGTGTGGAAATCACCGTTATTTTCATCAGTGTCTGAGGTAACTGGCTATTCTTGTAATATTATTGTTCTCAGAGTACGTTTTCACCATTTTGAACTTTGTAGTAACGTTAAAAAAAAAGCTGTTTCCTACAATGGAATGGGAAAAGTTAAATCAGAAACAAGGTATTCAAGCTATTCGAGAGTTCCTGTCTTGCTGTTTTGCAATATACAAGTGTCACAAATTCAAGTTCTCTCAATTAATGCAGTGCTAAAGTTTTTGGGTTGTCTACAGATTCCATATTTAAATAGGATGTTATGGCTGATTACATTGTCTGAGAAAAAGAATCTTGAAAAAAGAAGGTCAGCCTGGATTTTGTACAGTAACAAAACAATTCTCAGAAATCAGCATCACTTCTTACCAAATTCACGTCGTCTTTCAGTAAATTATATAAGCTTACTGCCTGCTACCCCATTATTGTCCATTCTATTATCTACATAAAGGTACGGACATGGTGGGCAAAAATGTGAAAACTTGTAAATACATCTTAACAGACAGTCTACTTTTGACTAATAAGATAAATAAATGGAAGGTTCTCATGTTTAGGTAGACTACTAATGTTCATTAAGATAAATTGTTTAATCTGAACAGATGCTGAGCCATCTTAGCTATACCATGGTTTTCCCAAGAAAGGTTGGACCAGATCATCCTTGACGTCCCTTCCAACCTGTTACTCTGTAATTCTGTGATAAAGCAGATACATTTGAAAAAGTCAGTGTTCAAAATTATCTTTTTTTCTGCCTTGCAAAGGAACAGGGAAAAGAAAATGAGGTTATAGTATCCAAATAAACACCTGGTTTATACTCTTTCCATCCTTTCTGTCAATCAAGAGGATATTATGCCACTACGTGATTTTTGTTTTATTATTTTTTCAATAGCTTAGCTTTGTAGCCATGTTCCAGAATGAAACATTCTGAATTTCAAACTAAGTTCTTACTGTCTTTTAAACTGAAGTCTTACACTGACACACAGTTTATACTGTATATAAGAGGTTTTCTAACAGCAGTAGTCTTTTTGACAGGCAAGTTGGACTTCTGTGCTTGTTCTACTAGTTCCACTTTTGCTCAGTATAGTAACAAGCAGGAGATGCATGTAGAACTGCTCTTTCAAAACTGTTTCTTTTTCTTCTCTTTCCTTGATTTAAAAATACATTTTATGCCATTTGAAGAGACAATATTGCTGGTTCTATTAAACTGTACAACCATTGAAGGATATTTTGTATGTATAACTGACTTTTAGTGCTAGCATTTTTGTGATGAAATAAAGTGCAAAATGAAGTTTCTCTTCTAGTAATATTCTCTCTGCCTTTTCTACATTTCTGTAATATGCTTAGGTCAGCTGGTTTCAATACATGCCTAGGTGTATGCTCTGACATATTTTGTGGTTGTTTTAAAATTGGCTGCAGGTTTAAAACTAAAATATTTGCTTGTAACTCTCACTGTTTTAGTATGTGCTTTTTTTAATATCACGTGCTTCTCAAGAGTAAAAATTCTGTTAAAAGATTTATTTCTGTAAATTCTTCATCTTTAGTAAGAAAACTTAATATCCTTGTTTGTGAGCTTGAAAATAATAAGTTTTAAAATGTAATTTTTAATTAAGGTAAGTCACTTCATATATTGTCCTCACTAAGTGAAAATGTAGGCCTTTTCTCCATTCATATAAAGGCAGTAAACGTTTGAAGGACTCCTTGGTTTTGTAAGTGTAAATTACATCACTTTCTTTGAAGTTTTCAGACTATATTCACTTTTTCAGAAGCATTTGTTAACAATAGATTCTTCCTAAGACTAGCCATAACACAGATGAAGCTGACAAATACTTAGAAGACATTTCACTTCAAAAATCTGTTTATGTTATTAATTCCAAGCAGATGTTTGGCTTAAAGACTTAGACAAACTGAATTCCAACTCTGTATTGGCTTTAGAGTAATGTGTGCAAGAAGAATGTTAAATGGATTATTCTGCAGTAAAAATGTACAGCTAAGAGTGAAGAAAATGAAGAAAATATTTTTTTTTTTTTTTTAATTTCACCATGAATTCTATGCACCAGGCAATAAAACTAAGTGCCATCTTTCAACTGCCCATACAACATTTTCTGAAAGGGAAACAAGCCACTGTTCCTGAAAAATTAAAAAGATGAAAAGGATGTTCTCAGGTCAGAAATCTTCTATAGAAGCTGGCTGTAGCAAGTCTTGTTCCAGTACTCATCATCAGAGTTCAAATAAAACATGCAACAAAAGATCATAGAAATGCTTTTTGATATACTTGGACCACAGAATTTCTCTGAAGGGCTATTGCCCAGAAGCTTTCATCCCAAGTTCACTACAATGCTGTACTCATCCTAATTACCTTTTTCAAAAGTCTGATAGCATGTGGTATGCAGGCTGCTGAATAAAGTAATTAGATAGCTACCTTCACTCTGAAGACTGTGTTATTTTTCACTCCTTTATTTTTTGCTTTCTGAAAAATCACACGATTAATTTTTATGCAACCTTTTTCCCTGATTTGTTGCACTTAAAACTTAAGAAATTTTACCTAATTGGCACGGAGTAGAATTGGGATGTTTTTCAGCTGATGGAATATCACCCAACCATGAGAACCATGAGAAGATGTCCTCTGACAATGGAAAGGAGAACCAGAAATGCAATATGGATGTTACTGGAACTCAGTGGTAGTGTATTGTACATGAGCAAAAATGAGGATAGATACCATGTACTTGGTTTCCCTTCACAGCATTGTCTCAGTGTTAAGCATGATGGTCTAGGAAAGAAAGGCAACCACTGTTAGTATACCCCTATGCTGGGAACTCAGTAATCTATCTAACGTTGAGGTTTACTATAGTTGTTGAAACTTTGGTTTTTGGGTTTTTTTTTTCTTCCTATAACTTCATAGTGTTGGTAAAATGACAAATACTGATGTTTGCTAGAGAAAACCAGAAAATATTTTCTGTTTTCTTTTCCATGTGAGCTATGGATCTTACACTATTCTTGCACATTCCTCTGTGAGACTGAAATTGAATCAGGTATCAGTCTGTTCCATAATAAAAAGAGTACTTTGGTGACATAGACTGAAGTAATAAATATCATTGAAAGTATGGTGTATAATAATTTATAGAAGAGATAGTGTGCTTACATTTCAGAAGTTGTGTATCTGGGTATAAAATAGGAAGACAGATCATGATCTCTCAATTTTTTTTTAATTTTTTTTTTTTTAAATCATTCCTGTTTCGAATTTGGTGGTTTAAAACAGTTCTCTCTAATACTCTTGGTTAGTTGACTTTCTCCACCAGGAATAGTTTGGAGTCCTCTTTCAGCTTGTAATTAGTCTGAGTTTCAGAAATGTTGTATAAGTTTTAACTACTAACAATTGTGAAGGTTACTGTCATTTACTGGTTTAGACAAAATTAAATTCTTCATGGATGTTAGAAGTCTGTGTTTCAGGACATAGAAAACATGTCTAGAAAACCTTGTTCTTCTCCTACAGTTTTAAGCTATGTTTCAGAATAATCATGATCAATCTTGAACAGCTAAAATCTTAAAATATTTATTTTAGTGGGAAAGGGCTTTCCTTTCATAGGAAATTTATGTTGGTTTGGTGAAATTTGCATTTCTAAAGGACATATCGATAAATTTCAAACACTATTTCTACTTTTGCCCTTATTTTTTCTCAAATCTTTGTAACTTGGATTTGTTAATGAAGGAAATGGATAATGGATAATATCAGCAGTGTGATCAGTGTGTTGTCAGAGGTTTGGACTTTTTTCTGAACTTTTTGACCACTGTGCTGCATTTACTTTTTCAATGAATACCAAGAAATCAGTTGCCAGCCTCAGCTGTCAATTCTAAGAAGAATTTTGATTTCCTTCTCTTAACCTTATAAGTTTAAATCTGTCATGTGATCATTGGATTTTGTTATGCTAGCTTTCTGGTTCTATTTTTGTTTGGGTTTGTTGTTTGTTTGGTTGTTTGTTTTTTAAAGTTGCTTTTTAATTGCATTCGTATACAGGCAGAATGGCAAGTAGCTTGGCATGACCATTAGCTTTAGCAATCACGTAAGTGGTCACTGGTTGTGGCATTGGTAGCTAAGGTAGAGTTTACAGATAGCTAGAAAAAGTGTTGGCCAACCACTGCCATTAGTATCTGTGTGCTTCATGAAAAAAACATAACTGATGCTTCAGTGTTCTTTAATTGTAAAAACATAGTGTTGAATGTCGAGAATTTAATATCTCTCTCTTCTTTATTTGGAAAGAGATAGGATATTTTTTCTGTTTGTTGTTTTGTTGTTGTTTTTTGTTTGGTTTTTTTGGAGGGGGGACAGGAAAAGTGTGATGAGGAAATGTATATGACCAGTTGGAAAAAAAACCCTTTTTCCCCTCAAATTGAATTATTGATCAAAAGTTCAGTCCAAATAGGAAGCAATGCATTTTGATCTATAATGTCAGTCTGTCCAGTGGCAGGACAGGAAAATCATTCAGCCTTGGCTACAATGCCAGAAATGAGTGGGAACACAGGAACATTTTATCATGCCATGTACTGAAAAATAAATTCACTAAGATATATAGTTGGAAAGATTTTGTTTTTCTTGTAGGTGGCTTGTTTTTATTATTGTGGTCATTAACGCTGGTTTTGTGATCTAAAAAAAAAAATAAATTCAATATAAGTAGGACAGGGGTTTTTTTTGCCACATTCACTTACCAAATTTGATAGAATTATTTGAGCTATAATTCTTTTAAACTAGAAAGGACATGCCCATCAAGTGTTTCATTAATAACAATATAACACTATAATTATCTCAAGCATCATGAGGCCTTCCGCTATTCACGTTCTTAAAGAGAATGGTGCCTTTGGGACCATCAGCTTGTGACATCATTTGTGAGGAACTTAAGGACTGCACAGATGCCATAATACAACTGAATTTTTGGTATCTGGTGGTAACATTTCTTTTTGTTACTGAGCTTGTGAGTGCTGTACAGCAGTCTTGGTTCAGGTAAGACCTGTACTCGTGAAGTACACAGGCCATGTTGCTTGGCGGTATCCCAGTGAGCAGCAATATACAGAGCATGTTCAGGAAGGAACATTCTTTAGAACTAATTGCTCTTTTGTGCTTTTCCTTTGCAAATTTTTTCCCCGAAACTTGTAATCTTAATTTCTTGTGTATTTCTGTAGTTTTTTTTTTCTTTTTAGACCTGAAAGAGTTAAGTTAGGTTATGAACATCCCTATGTAATTGTTAAACCTGATTATTTTGTCACTGCAGGGGAGAATCTTTCACAGTCCAGACTGTAAAGTTCTAGAACCATATGATACCAGAGGGTTTATTGCTATGAATATGCATTTAGAAGACTTGTAGGAAATTAATTATAAAAGGAATTTATGGTGTCAGTATATATCCATGTCTGGGTTTTGCATGGAGGCATCTAGAATGAGTTTGTCTGGAAAGATAGATGAGGAAAAGGTGGTTCTTCTTCAGCTGCACATCCTCAGCTCCATAGTCACGCTTTGGTACCAGAATTTTTCTCTTTGTAGGAAGCAGTGAATAGCAGGGGCAAGGACACAGACTTAGAGCTTTTGACATTTCTTCTTGTTTCTGTTTGTACCATGGAACAAGAGGAGCAGGGTCAGGAAGCACAAGTGGATTGCTACACTGCTTAGGGTTTACTCCTGCCCCACAGTGTGAAACACATAGTTTCTGTGTATTATTTTCAGTTAAAATGTCTCAGATACTCTTAAGGACTGAATTTCAGCATAGGGAGTAGAACTTCTACAACATGAAATGGAAAGTACACATGTGACACACACAATGGTAGATGGAGCCAAAACTGATATGTTTCATCAACAGAGTTTTTGAGTCATCTCTGGAATAATTTGTCCCCTCAACTGTGGACTGTCATTTTCTTAATGACAGATAATTGGAGCAGTCCTGAAAACAAGGGAGAAGTTACCACCAGTTAAAGTGGAGGATCAGGAGTCAATGTTCAAAGTTGCTTCCTGTAATTTAGAGTGTAGTCTGTGTTAACATAATGGCAATCCACTGTTTGTTCATTCCAGTTTGCTTTGACATCTGTGCTTTAAATAGCTGCTTGTGTGTTTGTAAAATACATATTTAAACAGAAGGAAATAAAAAGCATAACAAAATATGCCAAAATCTGAAATTGTTGTAAGTTTATACTGATAGTGGCAGTTTGGGGTTTCTTCCATTGCTCTGTTTTAGGGGCTTGTTGCTGTTTGACTTATGTCTCTCCAGTCCTATTAACAATTTGCTTCAACGAAGTCTATGAATTTTGCTGGGAAAGTGCTTTTATCATATAGCCTAAAGGGCAATAACAAGACCACGGTGCTGACCAAGATGTTAGCCTCAGGTTATTAACTTGTCACAGAATATAAAGTATGTTTTGAAAGTACATTCATTTGAAAGTCCTGTGTTAAACCTTTTTCTTTCTGTTACCCCTTAGAGTATCACCGCTTCAAAAATCTGAAGTTGTAGAAATGGTTAAAAAACAAGTTAAGGTAGTAACTCTAGCAATTGGTGATGGAGCAAATGATGTTAGTATGATACAAACAGCACATGTTGGTGTTGGCATTAGTGGGAATGAAGGTCTACAAGCTGCTAATTCTTCAGACTACTCAATTGCTCAGGTAAGTCATTAAAACTGCAAAATATTACAATAAAATAGTTTAAGATCATATTTAATATTGGTGTATGCATGTTCTGATTAAATGTTTGTTCATTTTTCATTTTTTGCAGTTCAAGTATTTGAAGAACTTGTTGTTGGTTCATGGAGCATGGAATTATAACAGAGTAGCTAAATGCATCTTGTATTGTTTCTACAAGAATATAGTCCTTTATATTATTGAGGTAATTTTACAGTATAGTAAATGTTACTTCTTGAAAGCAAAAACTTTATTTTGAGCATTTGCTTATTATATATGATTTAAAAGAAGTGTTTAAACTGTCAATAAACAACTACTAGTACTGAATCTTGCTTTTTATTAAAAATATTAGTGTTGGGTTTTTTTACTTTAAAAGACCTAATTGTCTTAAAAATGCATACTAAATATTAGTACTGAATGTTTGTGTTGCATAATACTGCTACGCTTATTAAAATTCTGGATCTGTAACATCATTACAATATTTAAGGCTACTTATAACCATATGCATTAAATTTACCAAGAGATGTATCTAGTAATTACATCAAACTTTATATTCATATTATTTATATTATATGCAGGGCTGTTACTGGTCAGAACAGTATTTAAGGTTTTTTATATGTAAGTTTAGTCATACTGTTGCCTGCCTTCGCTTGGCGGTGGAGTAACTGTGCCTCCTTGAGCTATATAGTTCATAACATGGGATACTTTCCCCAAAGTAGCTGACCTAGTTTTCTCACCAGGGATTTTAAGGAGACTGGAGTCTTGTAAAAAATATTGTAGTATGAGACTGTTTTGTGGTACGTGTATGTTTATTAGTAGGTATGGTTTTCATTACCTTTGTGACCATGAGGCAACCTTAAAATCTTAAGAATTTATTTTTTTAATCCCCCCCCTCATTTACTCTTTTTCTTTTCAACAGCTATTTGCTTTCTTATAACCAAATGTGTATCTAGTAATGATGTCAAACTTTACAGTCACAATGATACTTCAGGTTAAAAAATTGAGGAAAGAAAAAATTTTGCTCCAAAGTTGATAACAATATAAGTTTTATAGGTCAGTCTTCCATATTTTTATATTAATGGGGTTAACAG
>WUAM01000179.1:20433187-20475263 GCA_024336885.1 Actenoides hombroni | reverse complement strand
CCATATTTTTATATTAATGGGGTTAACAGTTATTCTTAAAACTTTTTTACATATATATTTTTAAAACTAATTATCTTAAACTTGCCTAGCAAGTATCCAGTTTTTAATGAAAGAAAATGCCTTATTTCTGTTAAGCCTGATGTAAACATTAGGTTAATATTTACAATTTTGATATTTATGGCTCTGATCTTACACTGTTGCAGTATTTCAAAACACTTTAAACATCTTTTTGGCTACAACACTTGTACATTAAAAGTGTGAAATTTTTTTTTAGCATATTTTTTTACATTTTCTAGTTTTTCCCATTTTTCTCTTTAGCATATTATTAGCCTAACTAGATTTCAACATAAATAGTAGCAAGTTTATAGCCTTAGAAAAACAAAGTAGGAAGCCATAGGAAAAGCAAATCTATTAGAGATCATTTATTGCTTTTGAAGTGATTGCAGACTTTAGATCCTGCATTTCAAAAGCTGAATATCTAATTAAATTATCAGACTTCCAGAAGTACTGATTAGCAATACCTCTTGAAGTATTTTTAAAAAACAACATTAATGTATACTTTTTGTTTATAGAAAACATACAAAGTTAGGCTTTGGAACATACTACCTTATTTTTCTTAGTTTTCTGTCATTATCATCTGCAAACAGATTGTAAATTTATAACTTAAATGAGTTACAAATATCCCACCATTTGTATTCTATGTGAAATAAAGTTAAATGCGAGGTACAGAATAGCCTAAAAATACAAAAGGCTAGAAGAGGTAGTCTCTGCCTCCTCAGTGGATGGAAGGGCAAAGAGATTATTTTTACATGGGTTATGACCCTTATATATAAACACATACAAGCATTTTACCATATACACCTTCTCTGGAGGTCAAGATGACTTCTACTTGAATTCCTGTATGCCCAACATTTGTCAGCTCAGAAAACTTTCAGAGCTGTTAATAGCTCATGTCAATACTGTGAGTGAATGGGCAGAAATTCATCATTGAATGTCTCTAGAAAGGACAACTGCCAGTCTTGAATCTCTCTTTTCAGTTTTTTGTACGGATCAGGCGTGGGAGCAGAGAGCTCAATGAGTATTTGTAAGCTGCTGCTTAATATGCAGAAATGCTACATCAGGAAAACTTGTGTGAGGCTTTTGTGGCCACACCTCCTCTGTCTTAGAGTTTAGAAAATAATACTATGAAAGGCATGTCTGCAAGTTGCTTTAAATAAGTGTCCTTTTATTAGCTGACAATAACTAAAAATACCTACCTTTACGTAATAGATGCATATTATATTTTTAAGTATCTACTCAGTATTAGTTAAATAAGTAATGTAATAGATTCCGTTTAATCTAAAATACATCCTTTTTCCTTAGCATTTGTGGGGTAATACAAAACCAGTGTCATTGATTTCTTGATTCAGAAAATGATAAACGTCTATAGTAATATTCCTGCACAGTGATTAGTGCTTATCAACATTTAAACTCCTATTCCTAAGAAACTAGAAGTGGTCTGTAATAACTTCTTAAACTCTGCATCTTGACGCAATAGATATTTAAACATGGACCTGATCTTTTGCATGGGACTAGTCTCAGTAACTTTAGAGGTTATATTCTGAAGTATCATTCTAACTTGCAAGCAAAAACTTTGATTTTCTAATACACTGCTAATGTGAATTATTAAGCCTGTACCGAGCCTCACATTCACATAGGATAAACCTATGCAGAGACTCATACTTACTTTGAAGGGCCTGTCATTATCTTATAATGATGGCTGAGACTGATCTAGTGATTGAGAACTCCTTTGTGGATTGGTTTTGGTTTAATAATTACCATTGCTGCATGTATTATTTTGTTAAACTACTCATTTTGAGAAGTTTTGTAAACCTCCCTTCAACACTGGAGGGACAAAAATTTCTTATTCCTACTTTTTGTTGTACTAACTAGTAATAACATAAAATAACTGGTTTATGTTAAGTAAAATGTTTATCATTTTAACTTTTTTCTTAAGATCTCCATAGGCCATTCATGTTTCATGTAAGGCAAAATTCAAACAAGAGTAAAAGACCAGGACATGAACACAACAAACAGATGGCTGGAGTTCACATTTAAAGCTCAGTCACAGATCCTTAAACATGGCCATTTTTAACAATTTGAGTGCTAATACGTAAAGAATTCAATTATACTAAGTAATTAGAGCTGTAGTGGCCTTTTTTCATTCTGTAAACTTTGGATGATTGTTATCTGTTATTTTGTTGAGGTTTTTTTAATTTCAGTTTTTCCCCCAAAACCCTTTTCATCCCACTGCTGACTCTCACACTTTCTGCTGCTCATGTTTACCATTTAGTTCCCAATTTCTTTTGTGTGACACACAGATGAATCCCTATGGTCATCCTGAGATCCATATCACACATAACCTCAGACGTGATCAGCTTTCTGTGTATACTCACACTGCTGCTGAGCTGTAGAGCTTAGGTCCTGCTGTTCACTATGCTATGACATATGTAATGTATGCAAACTGCATCAAGTTCAGCTTAAAACACAGATAACAGAAAGTGGTTCTGGCCATGTTCAATTTTTTTCATTATATGCTTTGAAAACTTAGAAATACATGGATCTGCACTGAGGCCCATCTCATTTTAGATGGGCTATGAACCTAAATCTTTAATTTTCAGTTGAAATAATGTACCAACTGAACTACAGAATGGTCTGAATTTTCATTTCTTACTTACATAGTCTAAATTACTTCTCAAGGACACCTATCTCCTTTTCCTCTCTACAGGGAGGGCTGCCTGATTAGTAATTTGAGCTTTTAGAGTAGCACATACCCTCTAGGAGAGAAGTGGCTGAAATCTGCTCATAAATTAGCATCATGTCCAACATGTCCTACAGCTGCCTTTATTGTCCATCATAATCAGAATGAAATACACGTGTCCATGAATAAATTTCCTACTGCAAAGCAAGAAACTGTGTGTTTCTTGTAACTGTCACTATTAATACTGTAGTGGGCTCCCTAAAGGTTTTTTTTCCATGTATGGTAAAGAGTGTAATTTTCTAGGTTCCAAGTTTCAGAAGTTAGGGTAGGTGGGTGACTTACTTTCTTCCCCTTTTACGGTTTGAGCTGATGGCTGCATTTATCCTTTCTGCTTCTCCCACACCACCACCACTCCCCCAAATCTGCTAATTGCTTTTGATCCATAGGTGTTCTGAATGTGAAAAATCAAATACTGTCTTATAAACAATAGAAAAATATATTTTTCTGCTTGGATATTAAACATGTTCTTTCTATTAAGCAGTATATCTAGTATTCCACTAAATAGTAGAGTTTTTACTATAGAGGATATTGTTACTAGCCACATTAAAAGGCTTGTTGTTTTTGTGTTTGTTTGCTTGGCTCTTCTGCTTTGATAGATTCAATAAGAACTTTAGGTAGGTGGCACCTAGGGGTGCCATGAAATACAATTTCTTCTTGGCTTACACCTCGAGTTCTGACCAAGATTTGTTACAGTTCCTTAATACACTGGAATCCTTTGCATGCTTTCATTGGAAGAAAGTAAATGCTAAGATTTCAGGAAATTATAATAGTAAATTAAAGGATTTCTTTACAGTTCAAAATAAAACTGAAAGCATCAGGGTTTTTAAGGACTAAAATGATACACAGCATTTCTGAAAGGCTTGGTAGTGGCTTTATATAATTATAAATTGAAATTTTATCATAGATTCTTGCATTTCTTAAACAGTGACTTCAAAACATTTTCAAGTGTTGCTTAGCATCACTTATCTTTAATAGAAGTGAATATGTGGAATAAATTCAATGCATGTATCTAGGCCTTACTTTTTAAATTAAAGGTTTATAATATTTTGATAGATAACAACAGTAAGTTAATGTTCTTTGCATATACTTCTGGCTTATGAAGGGTCAAGTATGTGTCAGGTAGACACATATTGCTTTATTTTCGTCCTAGAAAGTAATGCTTTTTGTTGAACTCTGTCTGAAGTTACCAGCAATGAGAGATACACATGTACATTTACATGTATACATATTTATATATGTGCCCAACTGCTGAGTCACATACTTTCTATTAAAAGTCTTCTTTTCTACCACCCTAAACCCTTTCAAATTAAGAATTCTGAACTTTACTCCAGTATTTGATGCAAACAAGAGAAAAAAAAAATAGTCAATGCATAATAATATCAATTCTTCACTCCTCAAGAGCTTTCTTCCTAGTCATCTTCCTAGGTTTGGATTAAAAGAATGTAGGAACTTACATATAATGATAAGGGTGAAACAAGAGAGGGCGGTTGGGGAACACAACTAATATCCAACATCGATGACAAGGTTCTAGATTAGATTCACACATTTAGCTTAGTTGTAAAGCATCCAAAAATTGTGCTGATGTTGCATGCATAATTAATTGTTCAGCAGTGAAGTGATTATGCATTCGTCTCACTCCCTCATACTCAACTACTGAGAAACTGTTGCTAATAAATGTCTTCTAAATTCATCACAGTTAAATCATAATTCCTGTTTCAAAAGTCAAATAACAAAATGCACAAGAGCTTATAAAAAATTCATTTAAATGGCATAAAGTAAATCCATTGTCTTCTCGGTGAATAGACTAAAAGGTTAGAAAATAGAGTGCTTGTTACTATTAAGTCAATCAAAGACAAGACATTTAGCATTATAAGACTTCAGAAAACTCAGTGTATTTTCTATCTCTATATTGCAGCCTCTAATATTCATAATTTCATATACAATCTTGTTCCAAAAATTGGCCACCAAAAAAAAAAAAAAATCTATTTACTTTTCATTTACTGGTTGAACAAATAACAATTTTAGCTGGAATTTAACTTCCATTTTTAATATTAACAGTTACTAGCTTCAGGGGTTTTTTTTTCCATTGCAAAGTATTCACAAATATGTTGAAATACTCCACAACATGGTAAAAGACCATAGGCTTCTTCATAGGATCAGGTCACTTGGAGGCCATCATGGGTACATACTAATAACCATAAACACTGTTTGTAGCAATTTGTGCTTCCATAATAAGATCAAATGAAATGTGAACTGTAGCAAAATCTCTGCAAAGCATCATCTAAACACTCACTTGAAAAATATGAGCCTTAAATTGAGTACAATGTTGTTTAGGTGATGTTAGCTTCTGTCACCTTGCAGCTTATGTTTGTCATAGGCAATATAGTTTCAGTGTAACTTGTTAGTAAAGATTCATCAGATGTGCTTCTTCTCCACTAATATAACCACATGAAATAAGAAACAGAAGAAAGCAGTTGCTATATGCTATACTGGAAAATGGGTTGTCATGCCTTTCAAACTAAATTTGGTCTTTTTAACCTTTTAGCAAAAAGTGATAAAACTTACACAAAGAAAGAGATTTCCAACTGCACCTTGGAAATACTCTGTAGTTGAGTTAGTGCTTGCTAACTAAGTAATTGCAGTTGATTTAGTGCTCTGGTAAAGCCTCATCCTCTCATGAGTTTCATGGATGAGGAAGGAATCTTAGTACAATTTTCAGTTCCCAGCTACAGCTTACTGTATGAATTCTGTTAGTTAGGAGGCTTGGTAATGTTTGGAAGCAGATGACTGCTTCTGATCTGTAGGTATTTCCTGTGATTTCCACCCCACCCCCCTCCTCGTATTTCTCAGAATTTCCTTGTCCTTAAGAATTAAGTAAATTACAAATGCAGTGAGCTAAATCACTGTTACATATGTAACAAATATGAAATTCCTTCTGAAAGTAGCTACCTCCTTGAAATGTTTTCACATTTAAATGGAATTGCTCATATATTTGACTAGATTGTCCATTATCTGTTCTGAACACAAGTTGCTTTTATTATTATGTTTGTAAACATATGTGGAAGCCATAACATCCTCAGCTGTGTTGCAGATGTGTTCAAGGGATACCCCTTTTTGTGAATCTGAAGAAAATTTAAAAAATAATAAAAAAATCTATCAATGACACCTCACAGGCCATTTGAGTAATAAACACTTCTCTTTTTCAGATCTGGTTTGCTTTTGTCAATGGCTTTTCTGGACAAATTCTTTTTGAAAGATGGTGTATAGGTCTCTACAATGTGGTAAGATGATTTGTGTGGTTTCAGTTATTTTCGATCATAATCGTAAACATTTCTTCAATAAGCAGTCTTTAAGTCCAGAGTTTTGCAATATATTATTTTTTTTTAATTTTGTTTTATTTTTCTTAAATCTATCTCCTAGATGTTTACAGCAATGCCTCCACTAACTCTTGGAATATTTGAGCGATCCTGTCGAAAAGAAAACATGCTGAAATATCCAGAGTTATACAAGACTTCCCAAAATGCACTCGACTTTAATACCAAGGTAAATTTAAAAACTCAAATATAATTCAAGTGGAAATTAATAGAAATTCAGCATAGTTCCCCTTTTCTGTTCTATGCTGCTCGTAATTAAAGGGATTTTTTATTACTATTGTTTCCAATTGTCCACTTGTCTGTGAATGGTGCAAATCACATATACTCATTTTTAGTAAGTATGGAAGTGGACAGCAAGCATTTTGATCTTTTCTCAGCCCTGATTTTTTTCTCCTGTGGGTAATAAAGCTGTCTTCTATAGGCAGAAGCGATTAGAGAGCTCTCTGTTGCTGGGCTCTATGTATTTGTACTGTTATATGGAAATGGATTACTGAAGCCTGTGGAGAAGTGTTGCAGAGGATAATAAGACCTGTCAGATTTGTAGAGGGAGGGATTTGGTACTATTCTTTGTCAATTTGGAGTTGTGATTTTATTGTTTAATTTTGAGTTTTAGTAAAAAATACTTAAGAGACAGTTAAGAGTGTGTCAGGGTTGATCAAAAGAAATCTGGTTACTTTTGGCAGGAAATGGATGACATTCATCTTGGTGAGACTAGCACAAGAAGTAGTAAAAGAATGTAGGACTCTTTTAATATATAAAATATACACAGTTTCTACAATTTGTCCATAAATCTCTCTTAATGAAACTCTTTCCTTAAACTGCAATTTCATGAATGTCATGTTTATAAGAGTTCCTTCTGATTTTATTTCATTTTGCTAAATATAATTGAGACATTTCAAGTAATGTCATCGTATGTTCAACCTGGAGACATTTTCAATCTGTCACTGGTTTAACGATGCCTACATGTGATAGTCTGTAGTAGATGTGTGGACCTGATAGAGAGTACTTAGCTCTCATATCTGTGCCACTTGTGCTGTAAAACTGCAGCACTCCTATCTATATAGAATTATTTGCTTAAACTATCTTTGTTCACTGGAGAATGAGATTTTTCTCCTTCTTCCTCAATTCATCCCTTCACCCACAAAAAAAAAAAAAAACAACCAAAAAAACCCCCCTGAAAGTTATAAGGAAACTAGGGAAAACAGTTTCTTGTGTTACTGAATGCTTTACAAATATCAGACTTCTCGTGGTCCATTTACGTAGACACTATTGTGTTGTTATAATTTTAATAAATAATTTAAGTCATGAGCTACAATTGTTGGATATTTCTGGTTTTAAATAAGTCTGTAATTTTATTATTGTACAGATGTATTGTTGACTTCATTGGAAATTCTGATTGGCTATTCCCATGCAACATTTGGTATGAGTAAACGTCTACAAACTTCCCAGCTACAAATTCCCACCTATATAAGTTGAATAGTTGGTGTTAAAGATTTGGAAACATCACTGCCTTGAATGTTGATGCAGATGTTTGTTATGGTAAAAGGGATCAAAGGTTATGAGGTCATGACAGGGGTTAAAGGATTAGCATGTGACAATAAGAATTGGTCAGGAAAATGGAAAAGTAGAACTAATTTTTCTTGCACCCACCTGTGCTTTCTGTCAAATAAAAACTTCTGGCAATGACACAGCAAGAAGGAGAGACAAAGGTTAATGAGTAGCACAAGTTCAAACGTGCAAAGTATTGGAGTGTAAATTGGATCATACAACCTAGTGTAGTTGTATAGCCTAACAAAAGACTTTGAGACGTTGTGGAAAATGTTATGAGGCAGGCAACTTAATTTCAATTGTTTGAACACCTTAACACTCACAATAAACATCAGTTAGTTACAATAAAGGCTATGATTGTCAAAAGTGTTCTTAATGAAAAAACATGATTGCTATCCTGAAGGAAACAGGTTACGTATTTTTGGTTAAGTCTTTTAATGTCTTTATACAACATACTGTGGAAGGCATTAATAGGTTGTTTATTCTTAGAGTTCTTTTCAGAAGGCATATTTTATAAATAAAAGAAGTTTGAAAGTAAAATTTGAATTATATAGCAAATACATGAAAAAAGTTCAATACAATGAAGCTGTGCACTTTAAGAATGGAGCATGTATGGAGAAATCTAAGGAAGATAGTTCTATTCATCCTTTTTTAGTTCATTTGTATGTGGAAATGCATAGGTAGATATATGTAAAACTCAGGTTTTGGTTGATCCACTATCCAAGTTTCTTATTTTCACAAAATATAAATTATTAAAGCTAGAGTCCTTTTTAATTCCCTATTTAGAATGTAGCAGTTGTTCCAGTTGTCTGGTTTAGTTTAATTTTTCTGATGATATTCCCATAGGTATACATTTTAATTTCCCTTCTGATTTGAAATTAAAAGGAGGAGATAATACATACTTTTTTTCAAAACATAAAAATAAACAAATGACCCATGAAGAGCTAAGAGGCAGAAAGTGCCTGTCAGTTATATTACCTCACAGTGGTGGCCTGACAGAAACACATTTTGTGAATCTAACACGCAGATAAAAAGGAAGGTCAGGGTTCACAGAGCCAGTTTATTGCAAATGGTTCTCATGGATTTTCTGTTTTCCCTAGGTTTTCTGGGTTCATTGTTTAAATGGCCTCTTCCACTCATTCATTCTGTTCTGGTTTCCACTAAAAGCCCTCCAGCATGGTAAGTATTACGAAAAAAAATGTTGAAAATATCAAAATACCTTTTTTTTTTTTTCTTTTCCTTAGGAAAGCTTTGTAAATACTAACAGTTTTGTGTGATTAGATTTCAATATACCATTTCTAGAACTAGAGCAGCTGCATTATATTTAAAATGCATCATTTAAAATACGTTTAAAAGTAGGAGTAATATTATGTGTATATGCATACAACTATATAAATAGGTTTTAAGTAAACTGAAGCAAGATGGAGAAAAGAGATTGCTATTTAATTACGCTATTTTTCATATAGTATGCTACCATGGTAAATACCTAAAAGATCTTAAGTCACTACTATCTTCCCTGGTGTTTTACCTGGCGTTTTCCCTTGCATTTTGTAAGCTTTTTTGGATTATGTTACTCTTTCCTGTTGTGTCGACATACAAACCCATTAGTTCACATATATATGAGTAGGCTTGTGCCAGAGGAAATGGGGACAGTTTGGACAGCCCAGTCCTGTCACTCTTCTGGTTTGACTGTTGTATATGTACCTGAGCTGGCAGGAGATCAGATAGTTGGGAGGAAAGCTGTATTAATTAGAGGAAACTTGAAAGCACTTTTTCCAGTTTGTGGGCATGTCTGGGGTCTGGGGGAGCTCTGGGTTGGGATTTTGATTTGCTTCCACTTTGTGGGGAGGGGAAAAAAAAAATAAATCTTTACTGTGCAGTTTTCCCTTAAAAATTAGTAGTCTTCTCAGTTTCCCTACTGTAGCCAGGCAGTCTGCCCTGGCATAGGGAACAGAAATAAACTCATGGACATTTTGTAAGTGTTGAGACTAGATAGTGAGACGGTCATAGCTACTTCTGCCCAAAAAGGCTAAGACAAAAGCTTCTTGCAGAGTATTACTCAGTGACTTCTGATGAGTAAAGGGAAGTAGGTAGCAGCCTGGTATCTCTGAAAGGCTGCTGGTGCAAGTCCAGTGGCAGTGGTTTGCATTGGAGATATTTAGACAGCCCAGGAGGAAAAAGGTCCCAAAATGTCAATATGTACTCTAAAACCACAAACCAAAATCCCCGTTCAAAGTTATAGCCAACCCATGTGAGAGATTTATGCATTAAATGATGGAGAAATGTTTAATGAGTGTATGTGGTGATGCAGGATAGAGTTCATGTGTGAATGGCAAAGCTGAGACACTTGCAGGAGCCCTTGAGAGCACTGTAGCTCAGGCCTCTTCATCTCGCAGCCCCTGGGCTAGAACTGACATGCTGGCAGGTGGCCTCTCTAAGTCTGAACAAATTGCTTTCTGTCTTCCTGTTTTGTTCCTGGAGTGAGGCCACATGAGTAAGGGGAGCAAAATTGGTACCTGGAGATTGTACACATGGCGGGCAGTATAACCAGTACCCAACACTGGTCATGCTGGTGCACAGAGTTCTGCATGAAAGGGGAGCACAGGATGGGAGCTGCTATTAATTAAATCTCTGATGGCTGTGTGTGTGTAGAGGAAAGGGAAATAATGCTGCTAGTTTTCTAGGGAGAAACTGATGAATGCCAGAGACACCCACCAGAGAGAGTAGCTTCTGTGAATAGGTCTCAGCCTCCACATTCTCTTAGCAAAAAGGTGCAGGAGGATCCTGAGACATGAGAAGAGGAATGGGAAGAATGGGGGATAACTCAGCTTTGTGTGTAAGCGTGCATAAGAATGCTGAGTCCCAGCACTCTGACTGATGAGAACAGACTTAGTTACCTGTCTGTTGCTCTGTTTCATGATCATGATGCTCTTTACTGTGAGGTGTATATTGTAAAGCAGCAGAGTGCACGTTTGAGCAGGTATTTATTAAAACACTGAAAATAAAATCTTGAAGATCGTGAAAATCTCTCTGAGCTCACAATCTATACATTTCTTTGACCATTTTCTCCTGTTCTCATTTTTTCATGTCTTTCTTGTCTCTGAGTGGAAAACTTCAATCTGCATGCACTATAGTAGAGTCTATCAGGAAATATGCAGTCAGAGAATAGGCATGGATTTCTTAGAATTGTTTGTCAGAATTTCCTCCATGGGACCTAATCATTGTACAGTATGCAAAACTAGAGTCTTTGTACTCTATGTACTGTCATGTGGATAATAAAAGTGACAAGGACATAAGTCTTCACACAAGTTTCTCACAGATGCAACTTTGTCAACCTAACAGTAAATGGTAGAAGCCAAACTTGTATGTACCAAATAAATCCACCTCTTTTCTATAACCTTTAAAATGAGTTAAGGTCTCAGCTTTGTTTTCAGACTTACCGAGCTGTAATGTGCTGGTCTGTCCAGGGAGAAAATTAGATTGGGGAAGTGCCACGAATGCAACCAATATCACTAGA
Source organism: Actenoides hombroni (assembly GCA_024336885.1). Taxonomy (NCBI): domain Eukaryota; kingdom Metazoa; phylum Chordata; class Aves; order Coraciiformes; family Alcedinidae; genus Actenoides; species Actenoides hombroni. Next base: position 20,464,024 of record WUAM01000179.1, on the reverse strand, counting down.
GCTCAGGAGTCAGCCATTGTGAGCTCCTCATATTGGAACAGGAAAAGGCTATGTTAAGGAGTCTTCTCCTGTTCTACATTAAGCATTTTTATTCTGATTTTTTTCTGTAAACTTTTACCTGCTGTGTCTTCAGAATATCAATAAATAAAAATCTGATTTTTTTTCTGTGATAAACTGGCCTCATTGGTCCTGAAAAGCTTTTAGAATGGAGTAGCCTTCATCCACAAGTAAAATTAGTTTTATTTCAAGCATGTGTAAAGGTGATGTGAAGGCTGGAAAAAACACTCAACACAAATATAAAAACATACTTAATTAGCAGCATTTAATATAGTGTATGCTAGTGGAAAAATGTCTTTTCAACTACAGACCATTTTTATCAGCTTGTTACCTTCCTCTGGCCAGCCCAGAGTAGTTTTAAACCCATCCTCACAGACACACCCCAAAAAAACCCACCCAAAACCTTTATTCTTTCCTCAACACTGCTTTTTAAAAATATACTTCTTTATGCTCTTTCAGCATTAGCAAGTTTTATTTTCTCTTTTGTGTGTGTGTGTGTCTTGTACTTTTATCCTTCCTGAATACATGCACAGCATTTTGATATCTTTTTATATGATGACAGTATCCCAATGATTAGGACCTGTACAGCAGAGCAAGTGTTCTGGTTTAGTTGCAGTGTATGAAAAATCTCAAGTGCTAAAACCATTTCTAAACCGAACATGTAAAACTTAGCAAGCTCAATATTTATAACTGAGGATTCCCTCTAGGAAATTCAGATGTGTGTTGTCCCATGTCTGCTGCAAACTTTCAGAGACCTGGGATCAGAAAAGACCATGCTTTGTAGTGATGTTACAAAAAAACCTCATGTTTATAGAGTAGTTCCTGAAGTCACTGAAAGTTTTATTGAACTAGAAGTTATAAAAGCCTAGAAGTTATAAAAGTCATAGATCTCTACTATTATGTACAGTTCAAGGTGAAATCTGCTGTTACTATGCTGTAGGGAGTGCTATGGTCTCTTTTGTACCAAAAATAAGATTTTTATATATGTGTGTGTGTGTGTATATTTAGCTATTGTGGATATTTAAATATTTTTTATCATTATGTCCTTCTCCAGGTACCGTATTTGGCAATGGTAAAACTTCAGATTACCTGCTCCTTGGAAACACTGTATACACTGTAAGTCTTTCTACAACTGTCTGGTGCTCTATCAGCTGACTATCTATATTGGCCCTATCCTTAACTCCTACAGACATGGTCTTATTAGTATTTATAATTCTCTACATAGAAGACTAAATTCATTGTAGTGCCTTAAGAATAAGAAACTGCTCTTTCATAACTCTTGGAGAAACTTTGAAGTGCATTTTGCATTCAAATTCCAGCTTTTAAAACAAAAGATTCAGAAGATACATCCATCCTTTACTGAAAACTGTCTGTTTTATTTTAAATAATGGGAATTGTAATTCCCTAATTAGCATGCTCATTAATCATAGAATACCAGAAGAACTCCACTATCATAGAATCCCAAACTCCACAATACTGTGATCACTGTAGCCAAGGCTGTCACTGAGATATTAATTTAAGGTAAGTTTCTGCATTGGAGAAATCCAAGGTTATTGGATATGGAACTGACTGTGGACTTGTGAAGATATAGTTCTGTTCTCCCTCTCTTAATTTATCATGGGGCCTTGAAAGAGGGGTAGAGCCTCATGGAACCAAGGTTTGCGAAATGCCTCTTTGGAGACAACCAAACTGTCAGAATTACACTTGAACACAGTAATCTTCTGTTACTCTCATAGATATTAGTCATTATTGGGTTTTTTTAATTTTTATCTTTTATCTGTCAGAATCAACTAATGAAGATAAATATTTGTTTTTCACTTTCTGGGTATCAGTTACCCAATAGATAAGGGTTTTCCAGTCCTCTCTTCGAAGCAAAACTAGACGTGTGCTTACTCTCCTCTATTCTTGAACGTTAAGAGTTTAATTAATTTTTCAATTTCCTGTTGTTGGCAGACACAAAAAAGAAATTAATTCTTCCATCAAAGTAAGGGGACTGTAATGCAAATGTAAATTCACATCAAAATCGATTTCCTTAGGGAATAGGGAAACATCATAATTGAAATGAAAGTATTCCAGAATACAGTGTAGTCCTTTTGAAAATGTAACTACTGTCAATATCTCCTATGTATGAGAGAACATTTTGAATAGTGTTTTCTGGTCAGCTAAGCAGAAATGTTAAAGATCATAAAGGGCCGAATAACCACAGCCCATTCTTTGTGTTCCCTACTGCTGTGGAAGTTAACGTGTTTCTTCTGGCAGTCAGTACATGGACTTTAAACTGTTTCTTTCAGGCACATTGAAAAATTGTGTGTTCATACATTCTCTTAAAAGTTCATTTGCTCTACACTTTCCTTTCCCTATTCCAAAAGGCAAGTACAGCATGTTTTATCAGTCACAGTCACATATGATTGTGCAATCTGTCATATGATGAACTATCTCCATTAGGGATGGATGGAATATCTGGGTTAAGTGTTTTCTGTGTAAGTCTTATTAAAATGAAGATGCAAGGTCACAATCATTGTCATAGCTCAGTCCTGACAGAAGTAGTTCAACTGACACAAACCTATTTGTATTATTGCATAACACCCAAGTAGTGTTAAGAAGTCAGTCATTTATCTGAATGCCACCACTTTCCCCAATATTGATAAATACTTCATAAGAACCACCTGTTGTTCTAAGTGAAACAGGTTCTTCCTGGGGAGAGGCTCTCTGCACTAGGTTTTCACCCTATCTACAAATGTTTCGTTGCTTACTGTACTCAGATGATGCAACGTTGCTCAGTTCAGCAGAAGTTTATTTTATGAATTGTATGTACATATACATAAGTTGCATAACTTCACCTATCCTAGCACCTAAGCAAAGTTTTCTGATAGCATCTCCTATACCTTGATTGCTCTAAAAGTATCCTTTGTATTGGCCATCATGTAGAATTTTACATGTACAATGTACATGTACACTGTACAATGAGTTAGCACTGTACACTTGTTAAATCCAATACTGCTGGAGTCCTAGCTGAAGTTCTTCCCTGAAGAAGTCTCACCCTACCCTGAAGAAACTTCACCCTACCCAGTCGCTCTGCTCTGCACTTGTTTTCTCCTGGTGCCAAGCTTGGCTTTTGGAAATAAATTAAATACGCTATACTAAGAGTTTACTGGATTACACTAGGTAGTTTGGAACTGAGTGTTCAGAAAGTGCTGTCATTTAGATTGTCACCTGTCAGTTAATGGATGTCTTGAAATCTTACAGTACTGCAGAAGATCTGAGTGTCATCTGTGACATCAGCTGACTTACAGACATCGAAAACTGCATTTTCAGATTTGTAGCAACTTTTTCCACCACCTTCAGAAAGTAATTCTGATTTCAATACCATAACCTGGAGCTACTCATTACTGTTTGTCAAGCTGTATCCATAAATTCCAAAGCAGAGGTCACAGTGCAATTGTTCTGTCACCTTCTGCAACTACTTTTCAACTATAAGAGCTGACACTTCACCATTTTGAGAGGCTAATTGCTTGCTGCTAACATGCAGAATGGCCATGAATTTCCCAAGAAAACATTATCTCACTATTTTATGTCCAGACAACCTGCTTTTTTCATTTGTTTTCCAGATTCTCTGCTTTCCTTCACTTCAGATTGAAACTCTGGGGAGAGATGGGGGTTGCAGTTGATGTATTCCTGCTCTTGCACAGGAATTCAAGGAGTTCTGGAGCACACATGAAGATTAGAGAAACTTTCAAAACTGGGAGATGGGATGATTTTTTTCACTAAGATTTTTTAAAAAATATGTGCGTGTGAATTGTATATGCAATGACCATTGTTAGTCAGTTTCTTGAAATATCAAAACCATAAAGCTAACGTACTTCTTTTTCCTCTCCCTGCTTTCAATCTGGTTTTAGGAAGTCTACATTCATCACTTGTGCAAAAGTCAGTAGCAGAGGGATTCAGGAATTAATACAGTTTCTTTGGATCCACAGAGAAAGCCAGGAATGTGCGCTGATTCATATCATGTCCTGGAATTATTTCGTTGAAAATGAGTTTCAAATAGGAGTGGAGTGCCCTGAAAATATTTCTGTGACCATTCTTGAGAGGTCTTTTTAAAAAAAGTTCGGTGCTTTATACAGAATACCAGTTTGATTTCTTCTTTCCTGGGTAGGATTCAGTGAGCTATTTTTAGTTTGGATCAAGGGGAGGAGGGAGCAATAAAACCCACATTCCTGAGGAAGTCGCTGCACATAGTTGGTAACTTTGTTAGGGGTATCAGTTAAGATGCAAAGAGGGTATCTATTCACAGAGTGTGTATCTCCTTTTTTAGAGACCTGCAGTGTTTGTTTTGTGCATACATTTTGTCTATGCAATTATAATTCTTGATCTGATCCTAAAGAAGGATTGTTTTTTTGCTTCTTTCTTTTGCTTAAGAATATTTTTTTTCACCATAATTCATTCTTTTCACACCTCCAAATATAGCATCAGAACTGGATAGACTAAGTAAATTATAACACTCATCATGGTCCTTAATTTTTTTCTAATTGGATTTCACATATGTTTTAGATAATGGGATTATGGTGCTGTGATTTTTTAATTTATTTTTTTTTTCCTCCCTAATAATTCAGCAGTATTTGACATAAGAGATTCCAGTATTCAAAGCATAAACTTAGAGCTAGGGTGAAAGCTTTCTGACAGGATTTATGTCCTATGCACTAGATGTGGTTAAAGACTATATGTATTTAAGCAGTCATTTTCAGCTTCTCATTCAAGTACATTTTTTTCTGAATTTCTGAGACTTCTTGAAGGTCAGTTACAGACAAATTAATTTATATCATGGCTGCCAACCTGGCCAACACATCAGAATTTAAACTATAGCTGTTACAGCTGGAGCTTGATCTTAGTGCCTCAGTTTTTGAGCTTCACGTTCTTCGGATTGCACATAAAGCAAAACTTGTGATACATGTTCACATTTGAGTTACAAAATGTAATAACTATTTCTTTGCTAAACAGAAAACTTGTTTGTGTGAATTTTGAAGGAAGGAGATAAACTGTTCTCCTGAATCAACTAGTCCTTGCTGTGGGATTATAAACTTTCTACTGCTGCTCACCTCTAAACTAAAATGGAGCATGTCATACAGAACAGTAACATATTTTCAGAGACTGCCTCATGAAAAGAGTAATGATGAGAGGGAAAAATGAAAATGGCATAAGACTTGCTCAACATGTTATCTGTATACAGAATGTAAGTCTTGGGCTGCCAACCTTTAACTTTTTGGCTTCTTGAGGTTTGATGAAGGTGATTCATTTACTAACGAAGTACTAATGAAGTGAACAAAACTTTTGTTTTGTTTTAATTTAGACTTATGTAAGCTTGAACAATTGCAAATTTTCAGCCCACTGTCTAGATCTTCTAACTATGACTTTGTTTAGAAAGTAGTAGTCAACCTCCATAACTAGGGGGTCTGCTATCTCTGCTGAAGCAGACTACACCTTTCACAAACCTTTCTGTGTAACAAAAATACCATTGATAAAGAAGCTAATGACTCATTAAGAGCCAGACTTGCAAGGCTCTAGGAGGCAAGGGAAATGTTTAAGATTTTTAATACAAAAGAAGAGTTTTCCAAATCAAATTACTGGCAATTATTAATGGAAGCTAGTAAGTCTTAGTGTTCTATTACTAGCTTATTACTGGGGTGTGTGTACCTTTATATCTGTCTTCTAGTGCATTTTACAGTGGCCATTTCAAATAGGCAATTGAACTTCAGAGTTCCTTAGAAAAAAGAGGAAATACACAGCTAGCTGTGGTCTGAAAGAATTTTCGCTTTGGAGCTGCTGAGTGTCTATGTTCTTTTGGGAGCAGATTCTTTTAAAGGAGAAGGGCTTATTCCATAGCTTCTGCAGGTCCGTGGAAATGATTGCCTTCTGCTCTGCAAGCTTTGGTTTGGATCCTATTACACAGCTAGGTGCATTGACACATACAGTACTTCATTGAATATTATTAAGGAAATCCCATTTACATAGAAGAAATTGATTATTCTTTTCCTTATTTCATTTTTGCAAGTAAACATGAAGTATGAAAATCATTAAACTTCTGTTCTCCTGAAAGTTTAACTGAACTAATAAATTCTGTATGTTAAGTAAGATTCACATATTAAATAAGAATCCATTCTCTCTCTCTCTGTCTCTCTCAGTTTGTGGTTCTAACTGTGTGTTTGAAGGCAGGATTAGAGACTTCATACTGGACTTTGGTAAGCAAATATCTTTACCATATTTGCAAGTGTTCTGTAAAATATGATGGATGAAGAATTGTATTCTTTTCTTATTTAATATACTACACCTTAATACTTTTGTCTGCTCTCCCCACAGTATCAGACCGTGGCTGCTGTGTGGAAAGACAGAATATCCACATACAAAAAACAGTGCTTAATGTTGAAAAGGACAGTGGGATAAGGCTTAAAGTAATCCTTAAACTAGAAAAATCAAAATTACTCTGAACTGTTTGTAACTGAGTTTAAACTGGCTTAAAATGCAGTAGTGTTGCTGCTGAAAGTATCATTTTGCTTTAAGAAAACAGCTAAGTAGCAGACAGGAACAGAAATTTCATCCAATATATCAAAATTGCATTGAAAATACAAAGTAACAGAGGTTTTTATTATTATTTATGTCATAATGCAGCCGTGACATTTTTTTCTGTTTTCTTTTTTTTGTTTGTTTTAACAGTTCAGCCATATAGCTATCTGGGGCAGCATAGCACTTTGGGTAGTGTTTTTTGGAATCTACTCTTCTTTGTGGCCAGTCATTCCTATGGCACCTGATATGTCAGGAGAGGTAAAAGTATGTTTTAACTAATATCCAAATGTGTGCAAAATATACTGTTTCAGTCTCTAATACAGGTCTGATCTTCACTGGATCCTTCTGTGTGCTAGAGGTGCATAAGAGGGTTGCTCTTTTATACCTTCAATTTGGTAGCCATGTTTATTTAAAATAGAATGAATTTTTGCTCTTATGAAAATGGAACTCAACTAACAGGCTTTGATTATATGGTCTAGTGAGGAAGAATAGACAGGTAAGCTGTTTTGCAGTTCTTTAGTAAGTTTTAATTTTCTGAAGAGAAGTCTTACCTAATTCAGAACTCAGAATTGCGGTGCTTATTTGTCTGGAGACTTTTTATAATGAGGTAGCACAAGCAGTGCATTGGTTTTCCATCTTCAATTTTACAAACTTGCTGGATATTTGAAACTGTAAAATGTCTCAAAATTAGAGGTTCAATAACATTGCATGAGCAGCTGCTTGTCATGCACGCATTTCCTTTCCTATTAATATGCTGCTTGGAATGCATTATTGTACTGTATCTGTAACCTTTTGACAGTAATTACTGGTTTCTCTTTCATTTATTATCCCATTTGTGTAAACCTGCTCTGAATATTGCAGATAGGACCGAATCCATAAAAGATGCTTAATTGCTGCTTGTGCTGATCTAATTGGGACTTCAGTCCCAAATTCTCAAAACCATGCAGTTTCAGAAATATCTGAAGTTTAGTATTGCTTTTCCAGACACCAATGTCTGCTTCTGGGTATGGCCAGTACCTTCTGAGCTGAGAAGCTCAGTGCACATTCTTAGAGGGAATCAGAAACTGAGAATACCTATTTGTTTCAGAAAGACATTCTGTTAATGGCTTTCAAAGCATATCAACTTTGAAGTCAAGCCAGACACCAGTAAAAAGAGAGAGTGCCTTTAACTCCACCACTGTGATATAATTCAGCAATTAATGCAGGATGTGGGAATTTTAGGTGCTTTTCTCTCCCTCGCTTGGAGGTAATTCAGACCTGCAAATCTCACCTCCTACTTAAGCAGTTATGAGGAAAATAGTATCTAGGCATTTATATAACTAGTACATTTTAATGGAAAGCACAAGGAATTAACTTAAATACTTGGACACCTAAGAAAAAAATGAATTTGAAATTATACAATTTCTTGCTGGTTTTCCTATCTGTTATAACCTCTTATCCACGTATATATGTAGATTTTGTAACATTATCATGTTGCGTCCACTACTCAAAATTAATTATGTATGTTATTCTAAATTGAAGTAATTGCAGCTATTACACTTCAGCATGTCATTTCATATACACTGTACTTCATAGAATAATAGAATGCTTTTGGAATCTTTTGGTTTTAGGGATTTTGTAAAAACTTTATACATTTAAGACAGAAGAACTTTTATAGCCATAAGCATAGTGGGACCAGCAGCGTGTGTTATACTTCATGTGACATAAAGGCAGATACTTCACTGTTGAGATAACAGTATTTTGTTTAGTACATGTTCAGTCTCCGAAGTTACTGTGAGAAAAAGATGTTTTTGAGGGGAATGTAATTCCTGCAAACTTGGAAAAGCACTACTTCGTAGAGAGATATAGCTGTCAACAAAAATACTCTTGGGATTTGAATTCAACATGACATGAGTAGTCTGACTTGCAAATCCAAATTCATTTGTTATGGTAAAACTGTTTCTGTACTTGAAATGTATAGTCTTATTTTGTTAGAGTGTTTGCTTATGCGTGTATGTATGTATAGTAGCTTTTTGTGTGTATGTACATGCAGTTGTTCGGGGGCATGTTGTTATGCAAGTTTGGTTTTGGTTTTGTTTTCTTTCTAAGAATATAGTTAGAAGTCTGTAACATCAGAATAAAGTCTCTTAAATGTCTCATAGACCATAAGAGCTTATTTTAAAAGCTTTGATCTGGCTTTTTGAGCCATACTCCATGTGGCTAAAAGTCCTGTCAACAAATATGGCAGCTCAGGTTGGAAGCAGGATTTTTGTATGCTTTCCTGGAAGCCCCCTTCACTGACCGGGTGGTCTCTGGCAGGGCAGAATTCACTGGTTCTCTCTGAAGCAAGTCCAAACCTTCCATAAGTATTCAAAACAAAAGATTCGCAAATATAACTGTGGAAAAGATACAAATCCATATGGACATCTCTGCTGGCCTGTGCAAATACTGCTTGTCTGATTTCTTCAAACGTGCAAGTCAGTCTTGGAAGAATTCATCCAAGTACATTTGGCAGCAATTAAATCATAGAATACCAGGTTAGAAGGGACCTCAAAGGACCATCATCTGGTCCAGTCTTTCTTGGGAAAAGCATTGTCTAGATAAGATGGCCCAGCACCCTGTACAGCCAAATCTTAAGTGTCCAATGTTGGGGGCTCCACCACTTCCCTGGGAAGATTATTCCAATGGCTGCTTGTCCTTGTGAAAAATTTTCCTCCTGTCACTAATCAGAATCTCTTCAGGAGTATCTTGTACCCATTACTCCTTGTGACTCCTTTTCCATTGTGAAAAGGAAGTCTATATCTTCTTTGTAGCCGCCCTTCACATACTGGACCGTGGTGATAATGTCTCCCCTAAGCCTTCTGTTCTCAAGCTTTCTTGACTTTGTTACAATCACCAAATGAACAACTGAAAAGCTGACCTCTGCTTCTGTAGCTTTTTGTCTGTTTTGCCTTGGCCTGATCTGATAAATTATGCTGAAGGGGATTTTTCAGGGTTGTTTGTTTATTGGCTTTTTTTTTCTGAATGTGTTCACTAAAAATGCCTCTTTTTTTAATAAACTGTAGAGTCATAAGGAGATTTTACCAGCTATAATCTTTATGAAATTTAAATGTTTTTTTTTTCAGCTCCTAAGAGCTGCTAACAAGAGTTCTACCCTAGTATTTTTATAGTCTAACCAGTCAGTGTTCTTGATACAGTATTCATCCAACCATTCAGTCCCAACTAGATGATATCTGTCTTCTACAAACATCTTTTTCATGGCTTTTTTGACACAGAAATGAACCTACTGAAACACTCTAATAAGGATTCAGTCTAACTTCTTCATATTAATGTCATGAAAATAATAAGATTCTTGCTGCTTATTCCTGGTTCTATTCCAAAAAAATAAAATACTAATTCTCTTGAAGGGAAGAGAAAAAGCATATGGAGCTGATGGAAAAATCATTCACTGGTTTCACCTAAATATTTTGATACTCAGGATTTTTCATAAATTCCTATATAATACCTATACAACTATGATAAATGAGCTTAAACAGAGAGAACTACAAGGTAATGCCTCAAGAAGACAAAAAAAAAAAAAGTTGTAATTTGAGAAGAGAGTCTGAACACTCTTTGTGAAAAACACTCTTATGTTGGAGCACTGGAGGTAGCAGCCCAAATTTAAATCGTAAGAATTGTTGGTTTCTGTTCATCTTTTAGTATCAAAGCATCACCCAATAACTTACTGAAAAAAAAAGAGACAAGCATGTCACATACTTTTTGCAGGTTTTTCCTGCTTTTTACACTAATTTTGTTTTCCATCATTTTTTGTATCATTCAGTTGTAGAGAGGATAATTGAAGTTGGCTTTTACATATGTGTTGCTATATGTTAGTACAGAAGGAAAGCTAGTAGCATGCGATGCTTTAAAAGAACATACAGTAAAATAAAAAATTAAGACTTTCTGACAGAATGCCAACAGTTTTGTTCATTGTCTAGGCCACCACTCCCCTTTCTTTGTCATGTTCCTAATACTATAATCAAGTGTATTTTCCTTTCTCTTTCTTTGCTCTAAGTTTTCCCAAAAAAAGCCAAACTTTGATCCAAAATGCCTTGTTGATCTAGAATGCTGATGCAGTTATGGCATCAAGATCTTTGTTTTCTGGCCTTTCAAGATTGCTGCTCCCACACTGGACCAATTCATCCCACCTGGACAGTACTGTTCCTCACAGTGTGGTAGCTATGTGGCTCTTTATGTTACAGTACTCCTGAGTCCTACGAATAGTGGTGACTAGGTTGCCCAATAGGCAGTGTGCCAGAAGAGTTGAAAGGTGGCTTCTGGCTCACAAAAGCAGAGGTATCCTGTCACAAGTGTTCTGATAAAAATAACTGGCAGTTACATACCTGATACCTGTTACAGAGATTGCTAACAGGCATATGGGTGTTCTTAGCTGAAACACACTTTAGTAAAATTCTGACAAAACCTTAGAGACAACATTTAAACAAGAAAGCAGTAACATTTTGTCAACCTTACAACAGTTTCTATTCCAGTTAAAAAAAAATATATAGTCCCTAGTGAAGGAAACTTCATTCATTTTCCCTGATTGATGATGTTCAGATGAAAACTGTCTTTCTGCAGACACAGCCTAGAAGGAAAAATAGATGAAAAATGCTAGAGAAACAATGGGGCTTATGAAGGAGAAGAAAAAGAAAAAATAAGCTGTAAAATTGAAGAAGAATATTTGATAAAAAAGAGGTGATAACCTACATAGTTAATTATATAGTATCCAGGGTTAGTTCAGGTGCTGTAGCAGGTCAGCTTTAAGTACATGATCAGCTTTAATCAGCTTTATTTATCATTAATTAAGCTGAAGTTTTTGTTATTGTTCACCTCCATATTTTTGTTTGTTTAGACTCATTCACTTAAATTTTTCTTGAGTTTATTCTGAGAATTAGGGACTACATTCTTCTAGTCTTAGACACAGATCATAAAATACTAAGAACTGAAGTTTTATCTGCTTATAGCAACATTTTAAATTACCTTTTCTTCCTGAAGGCTTTTGATAGTGGTAACAAAACATTATTTCTGTTGGAGGAAATTTGATGTACAATGTAAGAGAGAAATGCTGAAAACATTGCAAAAGTTTTCAGTGATTTTATAACAACTTCCCAGTCTCTGTGATACTGTCTTTATTACACTACAGTGTTTATCTGCAGTAATATTTTTTCCCACATTAGTTGTCTGTCAGCACTGTCTGGTGTGGAAACATCTGAACCACTAGCTTTACAGGTTATTTTCTTAATATTTTTGCCTGTAAAGATTGTGCTTTTAAGTATAGATGCACAAGAAAGAAAAAAAAACAAAAACAAAACAACAAAACTATGTAGATATTTTGTGCTTAGGTTTAACACCATTACACAGGGCTGGGTCATGCCACAGAACATCTTTTTTGACCCATTACATGAAAGAAGCTCCATTTAATTTCAAGAAAGCTGTCACTGCAGACTAGAATGACATTTTCATTGCAGTCCTGAATAAATCTGTGAGCCAGTGAATTATCAGGAAGCATTTCCTGTTGTCCATGTTTTGTTATATTGTGCATAATACCCACTTGAAAGAAACAAATGATGCTGTGATTTAATTATGTGTTTTTATATCTATGTAGTTTTCTTGCAATAAATGCGTTAATTAAAGAAGTTTTTGTAACTCACATCATCTTAATAAGAGTAGGTACCATTCATGCGTGAGTAGAATATAAAGCTGCTCAAACCTTTCTATTAATGATTCCATCCTCGCAATTCAGATCTTCTTTTTAATGCCACTTAAAAGCGGACTGATTTTTAAAATTTTAAAATATTTCTAAGCTGGTATGGTTATCTCTTTCTTGAATAAATATGATTGTGATTTGAGTTGAAAACCAAATTGAGAGGTGGGAAAAATAAACATACCTGTTGTGTATTTCATACTAGTACAACTCCTGACTGTTGAGTTTGTTTACTTGTAGTGTGCTCCAAGTTACTGGGCTTTTTTTTTTTTTTTTTTTCCCCCACACCTACCTGATTAATGTTAGCTTCAAATTACAACACTTACTGGAATGAGTATGACATTGAGATTAAAAGCAAAAGTTCAATATATGCAAAACTTTTTGATTTATTGTGATACTGTAGATAATGCACTGTAATGTTCTCCAGAGCACCATCTGTTTCTGCTCTGTCTGACCCAGGGGATCTATAAAACTACTGGCGGAAATTGAAGTTGAGGAAAGCGTGTATTTTACAGAATTTGGGATCATTTGATTGAGGCTTGCAAAATCTTTGTGAAAAACAATGATAGTCCTTGTTGGATGATTTAGCTGCACCATGGAGAAAAGATGTATTGGAATATACTGTATTAACAGTATTAGTTTCTTAAATATTATTTCCTTCTGTGTTATTCCACATAACCAGCTTACATGGAATTGTGCTTGTTAAAATGCTAGATACACAGCTTTTAATCCCCTTATATTTTTTAATTTTTTTAATATATACAAAAAACAAACAAACATTTTAAAAAATTTAGTTGCCCAGATACTTAAATTTCTAATGAACTGGTCTTCTCTGGGGAGATTTTTATCTAAAGTCTGATCTGAAAGGGGGACTTTGGTTTAGTCTAATGGAGAGCAAAGTCAGTATTCAGACTAGTATACAATTACTAAATGCATGAGGTTGGAATGGACATCTGGAGGTCATCTGGTCCAACCCACCCACCACCTAGAGAAAGTTGACCAGGACCATGTCTAGATGGCTTTTGAATATCAGCGGGGATGGAAACTTCACATTCTCTCTGGACAACTTGTGTCAGTGTTTGGTCACTTTCACAGTAAAAAGCATTTCCTGATGTTCAGATGGAGCTTCCCCTGTTTCAGTTTGTGCTCATTGGCTCTTGTCTTGTCATAGGGCACCACTGGAAAGAGCCTGACTTAGTCATCTTTACACCTTCCCTTCAGGAGTCTATTTCTTTGATAAAATCCTCCCTGACCATTCTCTTCTCTCAACTAGATAGTCCTTACTCTTTCAACCTTTCCCCCCATAAGAGAGGTATTACAGGCCCTTCATCATCTTCGTGGGTCTTAGTTGGACTGTCTCCAATATGTCCATGTCCGGAAGCCCAAAACAGGACACTTTTCCAGGTGTGACCTCCTCAGTGCTGAGTAGAGGAGACCTCCCTCAACCTCTGCTGGCAATACTTTGTCTAATAAAGCCAAAGGTGCAACTCACCTTCTTTGCTGCAAGGATACGTTGCTGGCTCATGTGTCCAAGTCCTTTCTGCAAAGCTCCTTTCCAGCTTAGTGTCCCCCAGCATATATCGGAACATGGGACTTTTCCTCTTAAGGTGCAGGACTTCGCGCTTTTACTTGCTCAGCTGCATGAGGTACTTGTCAGCCCATTTCTCCAGCCTGGTGAGATCTCTCTGGATGGCAACACAACCCTCTGGTGCATCCACCACTCCCCATTTTGTGTGACTAGCAAGCTTCTTGAGGGTACACTCTACACCATCATCCGGATCGTTAATGAAAACGTTAAACAGGACGAGGCTGCAGTATTGACCTCTGGAGTACACAGTTACTGGTCTTCAGCCAGACTTTCTGCCATTGATCACCACCCTCTGGACCCAGCCATTCAGACAGTTTTCAGTCTACCTCACTGTCTGTTCATCCAACTCATACATACATCAATAGCTTCTCAATGAGGATCTTACAGCTTATGTCCGGCTGTGGTGTCCCTCCCACTGTAAAAGATGCTATTAATGGATACTAGTCTTTGCATTTTTAAAAACAGACAAGTGTTACTTTAATAACTTTTGCAAAATACAGCATAATAAATAAATTCAAGTAGCCTTATATTTAAGAAAATTGCTATGATACTTTTCCTCAATGTTAGCAGGAGGAGTTATAAGTAATGCCCCTAGAGTTTGAAAAGTAATGATTCTATGTTCTTCAACAAAACAAGAGAAGTACTGTGCCATGCTTTTAAGGGAACCTGTCAGATAACTCTGTTAACAATCTGTATTTCTAAAAATTGCCTTGAGCTTTATATTGTAACAAATACCAAAGTCTCTCAATTGTTACTTCTCATAAAACTTGTGGAAAATACCCATTCCTAAATGGATAATATCTGGGGTAGTTACACTGAGTTAGCCAGTAACTTTTTAAATTTTTTTTCCCCGTTTCACTGTTTATTACCAATTGGGATTAAAATATTAGCCAAAATTCTGGGTCTTCATTTTCAGGGGAGTAGTTGGTGTAGTACTTTTTTATTGAGGAAGTATTGCTTATTTACAGAGCACATTTGAAATAACAGTTTTCAAGAACATTGAAATAATTAAACAGCAGAAGTTACGGTCTTCCTTCATAGTTCCAGACTTTTTCAAGCCTGTTCTCAGCAAAAGGCCCTTATAGACATTTTCCCATCTTTTTAGCACATTTTCATTCCTCTCCTATTTTTCCCCAGTTTGTCTTTTATAGACCTGTGAGTCTTTACAGGATAATAATCAGTAATCTGTATCTTGCTTCCTCTCTATACCTATGTGAATGTCTTGTTTAGAGAAGTAATATGTTTCAGTGTATGTTTGTGAAGAATATTATTACTTCATAAAAGAACTCAATGATTTAGTGAAGATTTTTTTTTAAAGTGAATCAGAATTCATCCTATAGCACACATCCACTCTAGTCATTTGTCCTCATCTGAGACCTTAAAATTATGTTACCATTCTGATACTAAGATGCTGTAGCTTACTCAGTTCTTTAAATATAAAGTTTGCTTTTAGTCTGTCACCTTCAGGAATCCAAAATATTTTCATAAGGATTTTTTCTTTTCCCACGTAATTCTGATTTGGTAGTTTTCATTTTGAGTCCTCAGACCTTCAGAGTTTAACTTACTTAGTCTAGTACTAGATGCTTGTTAGCCAGTCTAATATTCTCAGATACACTTCATAGATCCTATTCCGTATTCAGTAGTTACATATCCATTCTTGTTCTTGAACTACACAGGTACAAAGCGAAACAGCAGAGCTGATCTTTGAGCTACCAGATTTACCTTTTCTACTTATGATGATCTGTCTTGGTAGTATGATAGTTCTAACATTCTTCCTTTCTATTGGTTAGTCTCTTTAAAGTATCAGCATTTAACTGATTTCTTTCCTCAGTATACTGTTACCAGTCTCCTTTGTAAACAAAAGTTAAGGGTTTTTTCTGTTTAAAATATTACAAATCGAATGCAGTACACATTGCTGTGGTAGTTATGCATACAGCACTTAAAATAATTAATGATACTCAGCTTCAAAATAATTAGTGATATTCAGCTGCCATCTTTCTCCATAGCAACTTTCTGTCCTGATGCACAGTAACAAAGAGTGACTTCAGTTCCGTACAAATCCTAGTGAAACTCAGTGTTTCCTGGGCTCCTTCCTCTTACACCTATTGCAAGGCAGACAACCTCTATCCCAGTGACAAAGTCTGTAGAACTACCAGAACTCATCTTCTCATGGCTTTACATCTCCTTTGCAAAATGCTATTTCTTATGTCACCTTTGAATCAACTCAGATAGGTTTCTATGTGACACTTTTACTCCGAGGCAAAAGAGGACAGTCTAGCCATTTCTTGCAGAATAACTAGTGTTCTGTGATTACAAGCACAATTAAAAGTGATGTGATAAATCTCACAAACATTTTATAGTTTGTCAAATTTCAAATCCAGGTGGGTAATTCTCTTTCATTTCCTAAAGCTTATTTTTCAGGTATGCTAGTTCAAGATGTAGTGCAACCATGTTAGCCCAAGTTTTACTAATAGAACCTTCTTTTCTTCCTGGTTCTTGGGAAAGCTTTTTCTTGTTGATGTGTAATTCTCCTCTCCAGCTTTTATTCTAGGTATTCATATTTATTGTGAAGCATTTTTCTTTACTCTTTCCCTGCTTTTTATCTTTGAAAGCACTTCCATCACTCTTACTGTCTAAAGTTAACAGAGTGAGACGATAATTCCTCTTCATAAGAGCTATACCTGGTACCAGGATTTGTTGCTGGTTTGTTCAGTGTTATTTTTCCAAATGTGAAATATCTCTTGAGGTAACCTAGGCTTTCATAAAATGCAAGGAAGGAATTCAATGCCTGTGAACTTAATTTACAAAGTGAAAATGAGCAACCACTCTAAGCTAGTCACAAGAACATGTAATAACATGTAGTCTTGCATTTCATCCCTTTCTGGGCTCAAATGCCATACTGTAGTTAGAGATAAGTGCTAACTTGATGATTCACAGACCTGGGCTACATCCCACAGTTAGACCCTTATCACCTGTATTTTTTAAGTTACCTGTTTATCCAACAATTAAATACTTGAATATTCATCCCAAATGAATGTTACCCTAAAGCCAGATTTAAGTTTCTCTGTACTTTCAGGGTACAGCTTTCGGGGTAAAGTTTTCTGCTGAAAGGGTGACAGAACAAAGAACTGTGTCTTCTGCTGTTCCACTTTGTATGGAATAATCAAATATTTACTTGGATCTGAAGAGACAATGTGCTGGCTTTTGCTCAGCCTGAGTGATTAAGGTACTCTCTAGGAAAATGCAAGATGTGTATTCCAATGGCTACTTAAAATATTCCCTGAAATAAGGGACTGACCTAAGGACAGACCTAAGTCTCTATTTATTCTATCTGTATTGCTCTCTGGCACCACAGAGGTACTTCTTGAAGCTTTAGGATTTACAGTCTGTATATGCATTTGTGAGCTTTTGTATGTATGTGTTATTTGTAATATTATTTAAGGTTATGGTCTTAATTATATAAATACAATATCCTTCTGCAGGATACAGTCCACCCTTCATACCTATTTGCAGTGAGAAAATCAGTTATCTTGCAATGGACTGGTAGTATCCTTAGCTGAAGAAAATGAGAGGAGCTAGTGAAAACATAAAAGCATGTTCCTTAGTCTGTCTTTACTCATTTTTCTTGTCTCATAAGACATTTGTTCCATTAAGAATTTATAGGCTGGTATTCCCTCTGTTTCAGTACCTCTTACCGTTTATTGTACACCAGTAAGACTTTGTTTTGTTATTTGCAGAAAACAGAGGAACTCCCTTTTTAATATACCTAATAAGCACGTTTCCTACTTAGTTCTTAATTAACAGGACCTATGAGATGGTTTTTAAACTCTTAAAGAGCAAAGGAAGGCTGAGGCATTATGAGAACTCACTTATTGGAACTTCACTGCACTGGGAGTTAAATTAATATCTGTTTTAATGTTACAACAGCAAGTACTTTGGCATGACATTAGATAAGTGAAATCAGTGAGGTTGTCTCTGGGTTGCTGAGAGGAGAAACTGTAGCTGGTTTGATGGTGTTGAGGAGGTATTATTTTAATAATTCTGTAGTTTATAAGGAGAGGATATGTACCTGGATGATACCTGAAATAGATCAACTGAAATGGTTTTTACAAGCTTTTCAGCAGCAAGAATTTTACTGTTATTTTCATCTTTCTTTCGTTACTTTTAGAAAGCTTTTTAAAATCTGAGCTAGCTGTTTCAGCAGAACATAGAATATTTTGTTCGTAGTGAAGAAAGGGAGAATATTCTCTGTCGTTTTGGCATGCAAATTCTTAACAGTTTATCAGTGCATTAAAAATGTTTTGCAGCCAGGATTTCTAATCTGCCGCTAAGTCATGAAAGGCAGTAATTCTTGATGTTTTCATTCTTTTTAAAAAATAAGAACTTATATAAAAATCTGTACAATTCACTTATTAAACAATATAAGTTCACTTTAGAAAGTCCTAATGTTGAGCATGAGCTCCACAGACGACAAATTTTTTATCCTGCATTCAGGATTTGCAAGTCCTACAATAAACTAGGCTTCCCAGCTCTCATTTTGGATTACTTCTGAATTCCCCTGGGAGCCACTTTTGTGGCAGATTCCATTTGGTTTCACAAGGCCTAAAGGGGGAAAACTTGGCATAGACCACAAATCTCTCACATTAGGAACAATTTGTAAACCACGAACAGAGGCAGCCAGAGTCCGTCCCCAGAACAGGCTGCTCCTGTTAGTGCCATTGTCTGAAAAGGATTGGTTTGCCATTTCCCAGATGACCTGCCTATGTGTAGAGAGATGTGAAAAGTTAGAGACAAAAATGTTTTCTACAGAGTGAGGGGGGAGCTTTCTTGTACAGAAAGGAAGGAAATACCTCTGTGGGATTTTATTTTTTCCCCTCTTCGTCCAAAAAATACAAAGAGGCCCTCTGTCTTTAATGCGAATGTCGGCTTTAAATCTTTTAGGTTTGGATTAACTCTGTAAAAGAAAAAAAAAAAATCTGACAGCCTTTCAAATATGACGCAGAAAAACTTTTTTTTTTTTCCTCAATTCATGTTGTTCATTTGTAAAGCCAAAGGCTGGATGGACTGAATAGTAGGCGCCAGTTGTTCCTTCATTCATAGTTAGCATTACAATGGTCAGAATTAACATCCTAAGACCTACATTATCACTTTTGCTGTTTCACCAGCAAACATTTAATACAGAGTGGCTAACACAAGGACAGCTCTTTGCTACATTCTTAGAAATTAAAAAATGCTGTTAACAAAAGGAAGCAAGAATCGTCATTACTTCAAGTTGTATTTTTTACGCTTTTTCTTGGTTTTTAGGAAACTCTGTCTCTCTAATTGCTACTTAATTATAGATACCTTGCAAAATGTAGTTGTGATAGGTGTTTCCTATTAGCTGCTGTTTTAGGAAATGAGTATTTCATCAAGTATGTCAAAAGTCATGTTTTGCTTTTAAAGTGCCTGTGCTAATACATCTTTTTCCGCTTCCTGATATAAAATTTTCTTCTTCTTTCCCCCCCCCCCGCTCTTCCACTGAAAATGTCAATTGTTTTATTTTGAACCTGTCACAGCTCAGTGTTTACACCTTTGCTGACAGCTGTTGGCAGAAATAATTACTAGAATCTCAGGGCTATATCTGTGTCCTTTTAACATAGCTGTGGAAAGTTTATCAAATATTCAGTTCAAATGCATTCTAATGTTTTCCAAAGAATCAATGTCAGTAGGAATTTGGATGCAAAAACAAGGTAAATAGGACTTTTTACCTAGATGCAAATGACATTTCTTTTTTGAGTATAATTCACTTCCGTTCTACACATGAACATTTCAAGTATACTTCTGAAATGATCAGGTATCTGCATTCAGATATTAGCTACTGAAAGCTACCTGCAATGTCTACTAATTAATATTAGAAAATTTTGGGTTTTTTTTTTTTTTAGTTATATATAGAGGTTTAATCTTTGAAAGGAATTGCTCTTCAAGTAATGATGTAAAGGATTTGAAAGGATATCGTTGTGTAGCACTGTTACTTTCAATCTCTGTGCAATCTAATTACATTACAAAGGTATTTTTAATACTGACAGCAAAACAGTATTTCAGTAATATGCTTCATTAAGTATTTATCATATTCCTTGCATCCATAATATTATTGATGTAGATATTTGGGCATGAATTGCAAGGATAGATTGAAGGTTGGGTTGGTTTTTTTTCCTTTAATGTCCGTACATTGTGATGTTTGTTTTGGCTTTTTAATGTGCTTAGTGTGGTTTAGTTTTTAGTATGTTTACAGACCAAGTTAAGTTATAAACAGAAGAAATTTCCATGTATTAATGTAAACCAGTGTATAAAAAAGCAAATGCACAGCTAAAAGCAATGACCTTGCTTGCAAATATTTCACCGTGTGTTAACATGTTAGATCTTTACTTAACAATATGTTGCATACTTCCATAATTATGTAATTAGTTGTTTTCTTAGTTCTCAATTTTAAGCAGTTTGTAAAACAGAGATCTGTGGCAGTGTGGGAGCTGTGGTACCGTGAGTTCTGTTGGAGATAACTTTGATCCAAATTATATTGCAGAATGGTTGTAACAGTGTCCAGTGTCCATAGGAAGGGTCAGAAACCGTTATATCCTGTCAGGGTTGATTGCAAATAAGAAATTGTGCTCATAACATGCAAGGGGGGAGGTGGATTTCTGATAAATCTGATGTTAATGAACATGTCCACAGTCAGCATAACACTATAGAGCAGCGTTGTGGAGGGGTAGATTTCCCCCCTCTCTCGAAGAGCTAAACAGTGCGATCTTTCTACCAGCTTCTTAACACAATTTAGTGCTTACTATCTACTGGATTTCTGTAGCAACTCAGGGGATTTTTAAAAAGGAGTTAAGGTTTTATTTCACATTAGAGAGTCCAGAATGGTTCATTTAAATTTGGTTTTGTTAGCCTTAACCAAGTAATTGATATTTTTAAGGGTTTTTTTTCCTAGATCTTGACATAACATCATCACATTTTGTGGTGTTTGGTTTTTTTCCCCCTCCAGGCAGCTATGATGTTCAGCTCTGGAGTGTTTTGGATGGGACTTCTATGTATTCCTATGACAGCTTTACTTCTTGACGTAGTGTACAAAGTGTGAGTACAGAAATGCCAAGGTTTATAGAAGAAAGTACTGACTTTTAAATGTGTGTTTTAATTACTAATGTAAGAAAAGCAAATTCAGATCAGCTCTGGTGATTATATAGAATTATTTTTCAGCTTGTTTGATTTTGACAAACTTTATTACAAGTGTTACTAGTATTTTAAATGTTTCAATAATTGCAGTTACTTTTTTATAAATATTTGTTGTTTCTAATTTGCAAGAACAGGTGATAAAATATATTATTTAGACTTGCTTTATAATATTTCTTCTTGAAAAGCTTAATTGTAAGTCATCTGTGAAAATGGATTCATAAATTGAATGTTTATGTAAGTGTTAAAACAATCTGTTCTTTTACTTTCAAGAAGAGTAAATCTGGCAGTATTTTGTATTACTTACAGAATAAAGAGAGCTACTTTTAAGACACTGGTAGACGAAGTTCAGGAATTGGAAGCAAAGTCTGAGGATCCTGGGGCACTTGTGCATGGCAAGAGGTACTGTGAAAATCAGTAGATCGTTGCAGCTAAATATTTTCAGCCTTATACACGTATCAAAGACAAAAGGTTATGTTTCAAAACCCATGCAGACAAAAGTCATCTGTAAAGACGCTGTCTAGGATTTGCTGAAATTGAATAGAACAAGCTGACTTTTTATCTGATGCCGGTCCAAAGCAAACGAATTTGACAAAATTTTTTCTTACTTTATCTCGGTTAAACTTAAGACTCCACAAAAATTCCCTTGTTACATCTTTCTTCATGGGTCAGGTAGGTAATTTGAAAAGGGAGACGGTAAAACTGAATATTTGGGCAACTTCTGTATGTAAACTCAGAGTAAAGGTGTGCGCTTACTAAAATACTTAAAGACTTTTTAACCTTAGCTGAACTCGTAGCAAGCACTTGGTGAAAAAGCGTATGAGAAGACAAAGCACCACTCTCCTTCTCTTCCAGTTCATTAGTGCCATTTGGCTGAGCTAGAGCTTTCTTTCCTCGTCTTTGTTTCAGTAGCTTCTAAAAAAAAGCCAGAACGTGATTTTCCTGTTCTTGTCTTTGGACTGCTTTTTTTAAATTTTTTTTTAGTATCTTCATGGCAAAGGGCTTAGGCAAGAAGGCTTTTTTCCTACCAAGGTATGCATGGAAAGAGACCTGAGGAAAAGAAAAACAACTCGGAGACTTCTTTTTTTGTAGGTTCAATTTTCAGGAAGCTCCTTTTCTTCATAAAAATACTTAATTTCCCTTTTCCCTTCAAACTTACTGTATCCCACCTCTAGTTCCGTGATAATCAGCTTACTAGCATTTCCCAGGTTGAGACCAAATAACATTGGATACCAGGGTGATGACCACCATTTCTAATGGGTGGAATATCCAGCTTGTGTGAGTGTTTGCTTCTACTTTTCCTAGAAATTATTTTCACAGGAATGTATTGTCTCTCATGATGGTACCATAGACAAGTACTAGGAGAGGTAGTGTGAGTCCTGGAAGCTCATCCCACCACCCATGGAACACCCAGTTCTAGTGTGGTGGGCTACATAGGAGCACATACCTGTGTAGCATCTCCCATCAGGCTCTATGTGCTGTCTTTGTGACAGCAGCTTCATACTGGAAGTACTGCAAAATCCTCTAACTGATGACAATTCCAGCATCAAGCATACTTTCCTTCATCACTGCAAGACCCAACTAGTGATTGCAAGAGTCTCTTACCTTTAAGGGGGGTCTAAATAGACTATTATGAATGCCTTTTTCCAGTGGAAGAGCTTATTTAGGCAGCTTCAGGGCAAGATCTTTCTCTAAATTAACCAACTCATGTATCAATGTACTGTCCCCAGTTTGAGCCAGAAGCAATCTGTGCTGTGTGATCTTTAGCAAAGAGCAAAAGTTGTAAAAGAATGAATTAGAGAAAGCAGCCATTAGTACTAGACAGTGCTAAGAGGTGAGCATCTTGTGGATGTAGAAGAAAGTAAGGTAATGTATATTTTTAGCATACCATACTTGCATTCCCAAGACTTCTACTGTATTCCCAGATTTACTACTTTTATGTAGCAGTATGCTCTACCTTCATTCTACAGAATGTCTTCCAAATCCCTTATTATTTAGGTTAAAGGAACTTGGTGTTTTCACCATTAGTTTTATAATTATCTTTTTATCCCGCAATTCAGTAGTTAGGAGGGCTTCATGAAAGTGCTTTAGTTACCTCACAGAATGTCTTTCTTAGATCCATTCCTTCTCCACAACGTTCTTTTTAGACCTGTATTCTTTGAAGTACGCAAGCTGCTACCTAACATGCAAATCAATGGATGTTAGACATCTTAATATCTCTTAAGGATTTACCACCTCCATGATTTTTTATATTTTTTTTAATTATATCTTAATTCAGGTAATATAGCAAAAACTTCGCCCTTTATTAAGAAAGTATTCTTTGTTAAAGAAAGGGTCTGATGAACAGGCTTACTTTTTGAAATTTGATTGAATTATTGTAAACAATTTTGTGTCTCCTGATTTGCAGAAGACTGGATTAACTAATTGCCTGTGCAGAGTAAGTAGTTAAATTGGTAAGGAATGTCCTCTACACCTGTTTTAAATATGTGCATGAGACTCTTCTGTTCTTGAGTTGTAGTGCTTTCCAGGCAAGAACAAATAGTTATTTTTGAAAAACTTACAAAGTATTCTTCAACACCAAATTACATTTTTCCAGTGTGCATTCCTCTGGAAGTAACTTACTATGTTGCAGCAGAAAGGATTTGTTCTCCAGAAATGCTAAAATAACCTAAGAAGATATAAATCACTGTTTGATTAAGAAGTAACTTGGAATATTGAGAAAGATAACTCGGGAACTTTTCCACTCTGTCCATTCTAATCTTAAAAATACTGCAACACAAAATAAGAGGCTTAGCTTCCACAGATAACAGGTCAGGATTCTGCTACTGGCTAAATGCTGTAATCAGACGGTATCTGTATGTTTAATTAGAAGTATGTTAGTGTTAATTTTTATGGCTGTTTTTTCAGCTAGAATATATTTGTTGCAGATTTTTAGAACTCTGTTGACCTGATATTGCATGCATTTAAATACAACTAAGATTGTAAGGCTTTACCTTTTGATGTTTTCCTATCAAACAATCTTAGGATGGGAATCTTATATTTAAATTCTGAATTTGTGCTTTCAGATGTTTTTTTAAAATTGGGATAAAAATTGCCATTTACATTGAAGTGATTTAAAATACTGTACTCCAAAGATCTTTACTGTATTTTAACCTATGCTTTAAAAGTAGGATGTGCTAATATAATCTTAAAAATCTGTCATCCCTTGTATTCTTTCTGTCCTGATTTGAAAAGATTTTTAAATTGCTATCATTGAGGGCTCAGGAAGAGCATTCCTATCATATCTAGATGGTTTAGTGTGTATAAGGATGTATAGTCAGATTCTTTCCCCCAAAACTGTCTAAAAATACTTTTATTCTATTCTTCTGTAGGCAACATGTTGAAATTGGTTTTATTGCACATATTTTTCAGTTAAGTAAGAATATATCTTGAGCGGGAAGGTGCAAATTTTTCATGGTCACTTTCCAACAGAAAGTTTCCTGTTGGAATGCTGTGACTTGAGGGTGCCTTGGTAGCATAAATAATAGACCAGCTTCAGTGGATTAACAGATTTGTGCCACAAAAAGTATGATTTCTATCACAAGCGCCATTGTAATTGAAATGCCCTAAAGCCATTTGTACTTAAAATTGAAATGACTAAGGTAAAAGGATACATTTTATATATAAACCATTGTTCAAAACCAGTTTCTCTGATACCTTGTATATAATGCTTCAGCAGAAACAATGGTAATACTTAGTACAAAAATATTTTTACTGGCCTGAATACTATATAGACTTAACAATAGCATGAATAACATCCCATAATTGTGGAAACATCCTTATAGATATATACTGGAAATGCTGCTTCATGTAGTCATTATTTTTCTTTCACTCCACTTGGACATTCTTTTTAGACCCAACTAAGCGGTTGGTCAGAAATATATAATGTAGTAATTTTCTGTAAAATAGTTCAATTGCCTATACATTTATACATTCATGTTCAAAAACAGTTAAGATTCTGCTTGTCCATATTGGTACACATAATGAGTATAGGCATTTAGTTACTATGATTTTTCATTGTTTAATTATGAAACTATGTTTCCTTGACTTAGCATGTAGAATTTTAAATATGCTTTTGAATGGCAACAGGGTGATTTATAATAAAAAAACAAATAAAAAAAAATGCAGTATTTCTTCAGGTATAGAAATAGAACAGAATTTAATACCTGAATAGCTGGAAGCACTTTTCCCAAATGTATTTTCTGCTTTATTTGTATTTTCTGTGCCATCAATCAGATCTGTGCAGTGGAAACTTCATTATACATAAGCTAAGAAATGTGCATGCTTCATGTTCCTGTAAAACTTAAGGCAGTATTTTCAGTGCTTAGCATTTAAGCAATCTGAACATATCGTTCTGGAACACAAGCAGAGAATAGCAATGATACCAAAAATGCTAGAATAGGCCTGCTGTGTTTTTAATAAAATAATTTTTTATTAGAAAATAATACCTGTCAAAACCAAAAATTTCATAGAAATTTGCTGATTTCAACTCACAAGAAGGGTTTTTCAGATGTATTGCAAAGGAGATACAGCTGATAACTGTATCTAAGTATTTGCGTGGCCTTCCACTTCTTTGACCTCCCATCTTATATGAAGATGCTTATTTGTCCACTCTATTTACCCTTGTGGCATAAGTCCCTATTTTTTTATTGGTCGTGTCTCTTCAACAGTTTGTAGCTCTGAACTATAAAACAAGGCTCCTACACAGCCTAGAGGATGAATTAGGATGAAAAGAAGTATTAACAAAACAAACAACAACAACAATAAAAAAAGTCTCCAAAGAGCTAGTTTATGAAAACTCTGAGAGTAAGGTGTGTCTCAGTATTTCAGACTCTCCATTCTTGATTCAGTCAGTAGATGCCAACTACTTTCCTGGAACTGCTACCTAATTCCTTTTTTGCAAGGAAGTTTCATTCCATCTTTTAATTCAAAACATGGCCACAGAAGCAGTTTCCCCTGCCTGTCCCTTTACCCTGTAGATTTTGCAGTTAGCGTTCTTCTATAGGTGTGGGAATAATGGACTTATTTCCCTCTTCCAACTTAGAAGTTCCACCTGCTATGTGCTTTGAGCACCAGACTGGAGGGGAACAAAAAGGGGAGACTGACCATTAGTCTCTCCAGTTTAAGACAACGGTTCAGCTTCATGTATAAGTAGTATATACTCACTGAAGAAAGAATGAGCATTTCTAATTTAATGGTTTGAATGCTAATCTAGCAAGAGAAGCAATCTAGTTTCATTCCTTATTCCTTCATTCCTTATTAAGTCTGTTGAGCTAGTTGACAATAATAATGAAAAGTAATTTGATCAAAACTCAGTAATGTTAGTACGTGATATCCGTTATACTTCCTACATCCTTATGCAAGAGACAACTTTGATAATCTAGCAAAACTAGAACAAAATCAAATCACTATATACTCAGATTAAACATGAGATACTTTTCTTTTTTTCTAAGTGAACTAATTTTTAGGCTAGCTCAAATGGCAAGGAGCTGGATTTTTCAGCATTGGAAATGATTAAATGATAGGTTGGTATTTCTCTGAAACATAAGCTCTAATTCAGAGTGAATATCAGATTAGAGGAAGAACTTGAAGGGTTTGTGAGAGTGGTTTTTAATATATTCCCTTACATATCTTTAATATGTTACAACAATTGTCAGATTTTGAAAGCTCTCTGAGCTATGACTAGTCTGTTGTTATTTATTTAGTAATGTAGCATCCCATTTGAGAGAACTTTAAATATAAGAAAGATACGTGGTAAGGAAACGTGACATGTTCATTACTCCATTTACTATAGTTTGCAGCATTCAGCTCATGCTTCAGCCTCAGTTTAGAAACTGTTTAATACTCCTGTTTTCTAGTTGGGCTTAAATGGAGAATCACGTGGCTCACATTCAGTCGCAATAAACACATAGCACAACAGACTCAGTACTGCTGAGAAGGAAGGAGACGTGCTGAAGTCTCTAGTAGTAAAAGTAGTCTGTTGTTTGAGTATGATCTCCAGAAAAACATCAGAATCATGGAATGGTAGGGGTTGGAAGGGACCTCTAGAGATCACGTAGTCCAAGCCCCCTGCCAAAGCAGGTTCACCTAGAGCAGGTTGCCCAGGACTGCATCCAGGCAAGTTTTTAACATCTCCCGAGGAGACTCCAGAACCTCTCTGAACAGCCTGTTTCCAGTGCTCTGTCCACCACCCCTCACAGTAAAAAGTTTCTCCTTACATTTAGGTGGAACTTGATGTGTTCCAGTTTGTGTCTGTTGCCCCTTGTCCTATCACTGGACACCACTGAAAAGAGTCTGTCCCATCCTCTCGACACCCACCATTTAGATATTTATAAGATCCCATCTCAGTCTCCTCTTCTTCAGGTTAAAGAGGCTCAGATATCTCAGCTTTTCCTTGTAAGAGAGATGTTCTAGTCCCTTAATCGTCTTTGTAGCTAGCCCTTCACCAGACTCTCTCCAGTAGTTCCCTGTCTCTCTTGAACTGGGGAGCCCAGAGCTGGACACAGTACTCCAGATGTGGCCTCTACCAGGGCAGAGCAGAGAGGGAGGAGAACATTCCTTGACCTGCCAGTCACACTCAGTGCACCACAGGATACCATTGGCCTTCTTATCTACAAGAGCGCACTGCTGGCTCATGATTAACCTGTTGTCCACCAGGACTCCCAGGTCTTTCTCCGTGGAGCTGCTTTCAGGCAATTCAATCCCTAACCTGTACTGGTGCATGGGCTTATTCCTCCCCAGGTGCAGGACTCTATACTTGTCCTTGTTGAACTTCATTAGGTTCCCCTCCACCCAGATCTCCATCCAGCCTGTCCAGGTCTCACTGAATAGCATCACAGCCTTCTGGTGTGTCAGCGACTCCCCACAGTTTGGTGTCATGAGCAAGTTTGCTGAGGGTACACTCTGTCCCTTCATCCAGGTCATTGATGAATATGTTGAACAAGACTGGACCCAGTAACGACCCCTGAGGCACACCACTAGCTGCAGGACTCCAACTAGACTCTGCACAGCTGATCACAACACTCTGAGCTCTGTTGTTCAGCCAGTTCTCAGTCCACCTCACGGTTCAGTCGTCTAACCCACACTTCCTGAGTTTACCTGTGAGGATGTTATGGGAGACAGTGTCAAAAGCCTTGATGAAGTCAAGGTAGACAACATCCACTGCTCTCCCCTCATCTCTCCAGCCAGTCATGCTATCATAGAAGGCTATCAGCTTAATTAAGCAGGATTTCCCCATGATGAATCCATGCTGTGTACTCTGATAACCTTTTTTTTTCCCCACATGCTGAAGAGATGACCTCCAGAATGAGCTGTTCCATCCCCTTCTAGAGTTTCATGGGGAACACATCTTGCTAGAATGCTTTTCATTAAAGCATTATGGTTTTGTACACACAGCTGATGGCCATGGATGTGACCTTTCCTCCGTCTTCTTTTCCCATCTCTTCGGGCTACTGTGTCAGTAGAGGCTAAAAGCACTTTCTTACGTAAGAAAAAAGAAAGACTGATTCAGCCTGGCACTAATCAGGCCATGCTACATTAAGGAAGCCAGTGCCTTCCCTTTACACCACATGTTTCTAAAGGATTCACACTCAAATGTTCACATTATTCATTTATTTGTTTTGTCAGCACACAACAGTGCTTGAAACAGATATTTTGCCTGTCCTGTGATGAGTAAAAACATTAATAACTATCTGGACTTCATAATCTGTTCTTCCACATGTTTTTAATCATCTTAATAAATAGTACAGGCACAATTGAAAAAGGAGAATGGACACATTTCATTTAATAATTAATTCCCATTTAACAGACTCAAAGATAAAGGGATACTGTAATTAGTAAGTAAACATTTTTCACACATGTCCACTTTCTTTTTAGCTTAACTGAAAGAGCACAACTACTGAAGAATGTTTTTAAGAAGAACCATGTGAACTTGTATCGCTCTGACTCTCTGCAGCAAAACTTGCTTCGTAAGTGTTCACCGACAAATAAATAACATTTATAACATAGAAGTGAAGTTCTACCTTTCACTGCATTTGTTTATAGTAAAGATCCAGTATCCTAAACACAGTAGACCACGTTCTTTGTCTGTTGGTAGTGTTCTCTTCATTCTTAAAATGCCGCATAGAGTTCTTTCTGCTATTTTATAACGTCAAAATTATGTAAGATAGGTCATGGGTTTTCTACCTGCTAATTGCTGAAAATAGGTCTATTCCCCTCTATTGACCTTTGTTAAGTTGTTTTTATTAAAGCTTTAAGAAAAAACAAATCTGGTCAAGATGTAATTGGTTTCTGGTTTATATCTGCAGATGGCTACGCCTTCTCTCAAGATGAAAATGGAATTGTTTCCCAGTCTGAAGTAATAAGAGCTTACGATACCACAAAACAAAGGCCTGAGGAATGGTGAAGAAGCACAGCTGGAGATTTAGGCCTTATTAGTTACTTTTGTGAGACAGACTACTAGATCTTTGCTGGGAGCTGCCACCATGGCCCAGTTATCAGACATTTAAAGATCTATGATGGTCTTGTTCCATAAAGTTTGGATTTGTGTATTCAGTAGACATAAGCACTGTGCAACTATACTGTAACACACCATCTCCAAATTTTTTAACAACTATTTGCTTAGCCTTTGTAAACGGATTGGAATTTACCTTGTATCTTGCCAGCTTGCTTATTTTACAATGAAGTTGAATCAATAGCGGCCATATAGTCGGAAGGCAATGGTCAGATCGCTAAACATACTTTACATTGGCAGGCCATTAGCATCTGTGAAGGTTTTTAAGTGTTAATGTATTTAAATACAGTTGATAACAAGCCTTTGATTTCATGAAGTGCTGAAAAAATAGCATCGTAATGGTGTTAATTAACCTTTGAGAAAATTAACCTTTTTTTTTTTCCCCTTTTTTTGTCAAGATATTTATACATGTTTGTGTCAAACTAACCTAAAAACGTTTGCCAAAGAAGTTACATAAATCTTTTCTGTTGTTAGAAATAATTTGAAAGGAAATTAACTCCGGTCCTGATCTGAGAATTGCATGCTTGAGTCTCCGCACTTGAGGAGAAAGATTTACAGTACAGTGAGTCTAATTTGAGTGGCCTTTGTGGCATTTGCTTTCAAAACTGCAAGTCTTTGCACCCTTGGCCTTATACAAGTTTTTCCCTTATGTTCTTTTAGTATTGCATTTGTTGAAAATGGCTGCCACCTTGTAAAGTTGAGTACGAGTAGTATTTTGTTCAGTTTTTAAGAATTGCTCTGCCTTACTTCCCTTTAGCAAACTTCAGTTGTTTTTGCAGTGCTTAGTTGTAGCTGCTTATACTGTAGGTTCAAAAGAAATGTTCTTTTAACTTATTTTTTAAAATTAATTCAATTTTCAACATTTTTATACTAAAATTATTTGAAATGCATACGTTGAAATAAGAGAGCAAAGCATGCCCTTTGCTAGTTTGTGGTATGTACTGTTTCATTTGCACTAAAGCCAGTTGCTATAAAGGTGTGAATTACATTGCAGCAGCCTCTTTACAAATTACTGGTCATGCAGAATACCTATATATTCTCACCTTTAATGAAAAATGGAGAGGAAGTGACTGCAGTAAGGATACACTCCTGGTTTAAGGGAGGCGGGGGGGGGGGGGGGGGGGAAAGAGAAAAAAAAAACAGGGGCGGCCTAAAACA
>WUAM01000179.1:20396644-20421464 GCA_024336885.1 Actenoides hombroni | reverse complement strand
TTGGGGTGTGGGGGTGGGGGGGTGGGGGGGGGGGTGTGGTGGTGGGGGGTGTGTTGTGGCGAGGGGGGGTGGTGTGGGGGGGGGGGGGGGGGTGTGGGGGTGGGCTTTTTATATCACTGGGGCAGTTTTGGGGCCATTTCTGGGGGCCCTGGGGCAGATTTGGGGGTATTTGATGCTATCGGGGCGATTTAGTGGGTATTGGGGGGCAAGGCTCCCAGTCTACAGTCATCAGCAAGAGTTAGACCTGGGGTTATTTCTCCTGTGATGCATCTCTAGTTAATTGTTAATAAAGTTTGTCTTTGTGTCCGTGTTTAGGCAGAAGCTACTCTATGCTCCCCTCTTGTGTAAGCTGATGGCAGCTGAACAGGGGCTCCATCACACGGGCACAATTGCCATTCTCTTTATTTGAATCTCAAATTGCCCCATCCTGCAAAAAAAATCCTGTAAAAGCTTAAGAATTTGCTTGAAAGTGTGTATGTGGTTGGCTTATTTTTGTGGGGATAAATGGCATTTCACTCACTCGAG
Organism: Actenoides hombroni; assembly: GCA_024336885.1. Taxonomy (NCBI): domain Eukaryota; kingdom Metazoa; phylum Chordata; class Aves; order Coraciiformes; family Alcedinidae; genus Actenoides; species Actenoides hombroni. Next base: position 20,420,939 of record WUAM01000179.1, on the reverse strand, counting down.
TGGATTTGTTCCATTTGTGCCAAATAAAAATCAGAGGCAGATTTCAGTACTGGTTTTGTAAGCCAACCGTGAAAGTTTGAAGATACATGAAGTTTTCCTATGAACAGCTGAGGTCTTAAATGACCGCTCTGGGCTTATTTTTTTGCTTTCTCTGAAATATTGATGCAGTTTATAGAATGTGATGTGACTCTAGTGGAGGTGAAATGGGTTGTTTGTACCGGAGGGACAAAATAACTTCGCTCTGTTCCCCTTTTGTAAAGGTTGCATTTGTGCAATCACATCTTGAAAGAATTTGAGATGCTAGCAGATTCATTTGCATCTTTTTGTGTAATGTACTTTAAAACAAAGCCGCAAATAGTTAAGAAGACAGGAAAAAATGTCATGCAGACTGTTGGTGAGCATCCTTCATCCGTAGTTTGAGGACATCAGATGTCTTTGAGTACTTCACTTTTAGACTGTTTTTTTGTTGGGTAGTGTTCCTGAAAAATACCCATGACCTTGCTTATTATTTATTCTTAGCTGAAGCCTTCCAGCTTCCAGGTGATGTGTCATCATTAATTTTGAATGAAAAACACTGTTTCTAAAAGCTCATATAGCTACTGCTCTTTTTGCTGTTGTTTATAAAGCTTATTATTAAAATAGATGAAGGGGAGATTAGTCATATAAAAGGCAGAGAAGATATTTTCATTGTAGTTTAAGGTATTATTATTTATTGGGCTTTTCTCACTGTCCCCATAGCAAACCTATGGGGAGAGCACATTATAGTACTACTCACCTACTTCAGTGCAAGATCAAACAATTTTTCTTAAATGACCTCTGAAATCATTGCATTCATGCACACAGGAATTCTCTCACTTTTGCCAAATGGATGTATTATAGAAACAGATAGTAAAATCTCCTTAAACAGATTCGTACTTCCTACTAATAATTTTACTACACTCAGTTTTCTGGGTTAGGGGGTTTGGTTTTGTTGTGGGGTTTTTGTTTGGTTGGTTATTTTGGTTGTTTTTTGGTTGTGTTTTGTTTTGTTTGGTAGTTTGGGTGGGTTTGTTGTTGTTTTTGTTGTTGTTGTTTTCTTTTGTTTGTTTTGTTTTGTTTTGTTTTTTCTGTTTTCACTAAGATACTTTTGGGGTTGCTTTAGAGTATAAAACATTTAGTGGCCCATGAAGCTTAAGTGTGAGAGACAATGATATCACCATTTCAGACAGGCACTAACGATGTCAGTAAAGCCCTGGGACTTTGGCTTGGCTACTAGACTCTAAGCCAAGATTGGATCTTCCAAACGCTCCTAAATAATGTCACACTTCTGTCTTGACTAGGTTAATGATAGAGAGGCTTAGCTCCTGTCTGGCTGGATGTAACCATCAGGAATGGTCATTTCATCGTGGCATTTCATTAAATATTGTCTTGAATTTCAAAGAACATAAAGGCTAAATTGAGTTAACAGCTTTTAATAATATCCTGGTGCAACCAGATTTCCCTTTAAAAATTAAAAAAAAAAAAAATCATCTAAATTGCAAACCCTTTAGCTACCTGAGTTGGTCTATTAAGCACATAAGGACGGCGTTGAATAAAACCTACTCTCTAAAACTATATCCTTATTCTTGGCTGGTTGTTGAAAAAGCCCTTCCTGCAACCACCTTGCTGGGAGAACCACCTGCCAAGCCACACACATCCTTGTCACCTGACAGGCCACACGCATCTCCCAGCCTGGAACAGCTGGTGGAAGTGCCAGGATGTGCTTCAGCCTCAGCCCCACACCCCTGGGAGGCTCCTGCCACATCTCCACTCCTCCAGCTGCAGAGCCCCATCCCATTGCCTACATCAGCAAATTAAGACAGACCTGTAAAACCCACAAAGTGTGTTTTGGTTGGTTTAATCAGGGGAAAACGTGCTGCTTTTCTTCTTCCTTTCTTTTGCCTTGGTTCTTTTTCATGTCTGGGAGGGATCATTCTGGACTGCTTTGGGTTGGGAGCTGCATGCTCTGACAGTCAGCATTTTATGATTTATTTCTGAATAAATATTTCTGGGATTTGGCCAACAATTGCCTATTCTTCACCTCAGTCAGGAATATCACTGAGTTTTTCTGAAGACACTCAGAAGTACTGGAGGGGTAAGGTTACATGGGCCAGCTACTGAGAGCAGCACCTTTTATGCTTGCCCACAACTAACCCCTTGAAAAAGCCGATTACATCTTTTGGAGCAAAATGGAGAGAAGTCAGGCTATGTCAGCCACTACAAGTGTCAAAGTAAGTGAGATTAGTCACACTATAAATGCCTCAGGGCTCACTCAAGAACTAGGATGTTGGGTTACTGATATCTTGATACATATATATGTTTATCACAGTCATGTTCCCTTCTCTGAAATCTGTAGCACTGCTAGGTGGAAGAGTTATGTTTAGACTTCAAGAAACATTATTCTCTTAAAGCATCAAGAGCAGAAGACATTTTCAAGCCAGCAATGCAGCCATCCTTGTTCAAGAAGCATACTATTGCAGCCGCTCTCCATCTATCCTTTAGGAGATGACTCTTATCTTACACTCGAGATCATGTCATGAAAGATGAAGAGATTTGCTTACATACACTAATTTATGTGCACTGAATGTATCCCTTCTATCCAACCACAGCAGTGCTCTCTGCTCTCTGTCTCAGCATCCAGGCTCACAAAGAGCTGCTAGGAGTAAAAGTGCAAGGACAGATGTCTAGAAGAGATAGGACTTGATGATCCTAGGACATGTGCAATTACCTTTCCTCTACTCCAGCTGCGGCTAAAAATAGCCAGTCTTATGGCTACCAAGCAAGGTTTTCTGAAGAGGTGTTTAATTTGCTTCTAAACCAGAAATTCCTGTGCTGTTGAATTCAGAAACAAATTCTCAAAGCAACATTTGTCAATTCTGAAAAAAAAACCAGTAATTACACCACCAACTCTCTCCAACAGCAATAGCCAATAAAATCCTAAGGGAAAAGTCAAAAATACAGTGTAAAAATGACTGTTTTGTTGTATTTCTAACAGCTATTTTCAATGCACTGAACACAGAGAAATGTTTTGACAACTCCAAAAAAAAGATTGAAAAATAGCCGCAGTTTGTCCACTGTTTCACCTGAAGAATGTTAATCAGCCATAATTTGGCACATAGCTCCTTCTCTGTAACTTGCAGAGAAAGAATAAGTTATTGCTAGTAAATAACCATGTTTTCTAACAATCTTCATAACTGTAACGGTTTTTAAGCAGTACCAAGTTTACCAGCTAGAGGTGGAAAAACTCAATATGCTATTGCCATGCAATTCCCTAATCCTCCAAAACAGAGGATTTAGTGGTATACTCATGTTAATGAACAGTGCTACAGGAAGGTCAGGGGAGAGAGATAGCAACTGTCAGACCTGCTTTGCTCTGCAGCAGATTGTGCATTTCTTTTTCCTCACAACAGATTTAATGACTAAAAAAAAAAAAAAAACAAAAGTGAAAGGAAGTGAGAGAACGCAGTATTTGAGTGTAGAAAGAAAATGGACTTACCAGGGAATGAAGACAGCTTCTATTTTTTTTACTTACACTGAGAAAAAGAACATTTGAATGTTCAAAAAGAAAAAGTTAATACATACCAATGCAGTTATTTCAGGTTGGTTTTTTTCTGAATAAATAGTTCTGAATATGTGGGCACTGTTTCCTTTCTTTATTATTATTATGAAACTAAAAATTGAGAATAATGGACAATTAATGTCATCAGGATGGACTGGTTATAGAATGACTTAAGTCTTAAGTAAGATGCATCCTTTACAGAACTATGAAAGGACTAGTTCTGTAGGATGTATTAATATCTAGCACTAGTAGATTGTTTCTAATACATCAAACTTCTGCAGAGGTAACTCACCCGCAATGGATCTTCTGAATCTGAAAGTGTAATTCCTTTGTAGCACTAAACCTGGTAAGGTAAACAGTTCCCTGACACTTTAGTCAGCAACAAATTAGATCATTTTATTAAATATTTTAATAATGCAAACAGGCATTTTAAAAATGCTTATATTATTACTCTTATGAATTTATTCTGACCATTAAACAGCTGCTATCCAATGCTTAAAAAGAAGGCCAGATTCTGCATTTTTGAACATGGGACCATTCCTTTAGTTACGTTAGCTCAGGTCCTCCATACCCGCTTCCTCAGGCTACATTTTACCCAACTGAGCACCCATGTAGATTTGCACTTATATTGTTGTACGTTTCTAAAAGGTAATTATGTTTTGTTCATTCATTTTATTTGTCCTGTCTTTGGTACAGCCTCATAACACTTTCTATGTACAGCAGATTTCCCAAATTATGTAAAACATTGCAGGTCTGAAAAAAATAGCATTTGATGACATAAATTAGATCTATAGCTATGCTAATCCAATCAGTGAACAAAAGATTAAATGAGTTTAAATACTGAGACCTATATTCTCTGTTCCGGCTGCAGGTGAGTAGGATTTAAGGAAGAGCTTTTCCTCAGCTCCCCCGCAGTCTAGGGCAAGTCAGGGACTGGGTCAACCTGGTGCCATTTTGACTAGCAGCAGAGTTGCCCTGCAGCAACATCACCTCCACCTCCTCTGTGCAGTGAGCAAGACATTAAGCACATGCTGTATGGCTGATCAGGTGTGTGTAGGGGAAATATTTGGAGACTCTTGTCTGAAGTGCACAGTCCTGGAGTTTAGAATCATAGAATCGTTTAGGTTGGAAAAGACCTTTAAGATCATCAAGTCCAATCGTTAACCTTACTCTACCAAGTCCACCACTAAGCCATATCCCCAGGCACCACATCTATACAGCTTTTAAACACATCAAGGGATAGTGATTCAACCACTTCCCTGCACAGCCTGTTCCAATGCTTGACAACCCTTTCACCCAAATAAGATTTATATGCAGGAAAGAGCTCTTATCTAGTGAGCCCAATACGTAATAGCTGTAAACTTTGGATCAGTAATAACTGGGGACTGGCTTTAACTCAGGTCCTAGAGCAGGCACACTAATACTCTTTCCGAAATATTTTGTTGGTAATTTTCTTGACAGCAGCTGAACATAGAGCAGATGTCTTCACTGAGCTGTCCTTTTTTTGAAATAATGCAGTGAACTGAAAGTCCTGTAGTGTCTAAACCAAAGTCTGAATGTGCCTTTCTAAACATTATTACCCTGTATTTGCAGGCACTGCATTTCATTTGCCTTTGTGTTGCCCATTCATCTTATTCACTCAGGTCTCGTCACCGTTCTTCCAAACTTGGCTGCTCTGTTTGGCTGTATCATGAAATCTGTCATCCGCAAACAAGTTGGTAAGTTAATAACTGGGTCTTACCATCATCACAAACCCGATTTAATAGGGCCAGGCATGGTCTGCATTTGTGTCACATCACAGTTCTCCCTAGAGCAACCTCTTCTGTTAATTGATGCATCTCCCTTGCCTTAGTTGGAGACATGACATGACACAGTCTAGTGTTTGCCACCCCACAGCACCTTCCTTCATGTGAATGGCTGCCTTTCCCACATGTAGGGTGCCTGCGAGGTGGACTGCCTTGCAGGGTCCCCTGGCACAGCGTCTATGAACAACTCTTCTCTCACTGCTATTTAGCAAATAGTGACTTGCAAATGTTGTGTCTGTTCCTTGAGGGGCCTGGACCACTTGCACCTCCATCTTTCTGTGAAAGCACAATAATTGTGCAATTCAGTGGTAACTCAGTGGTGCTGACACAAGCCTGCTGCTGCTGCTCAGACCTCAGCTGGAGAGGGATTGGGGTGGTTTGCCATGGTTAATCACCCAGGGAAGATTTTTCACTGGAGAACTTTTAGGGGGAAACCATTAGTGTTAATTATATCCATCTTGCCTCATATCCCCTCAGCTTATGTCTCTGCTAGAGTGGAGAGCAAAAGCCTTGCACAGCAGCATTGGAGCTAGGGTCTTATTAGGGGCTCCTGAGTCAGCCTGGGAGTGACTTCTGCTCAAGCCAGACAGCACCATGCACACTCTGTCCTTTATCATCTTGGTCTACACAGCACTTTTCCTGCTTGTGAGATAAAACCTTTATTAGGAGGAACAAAAACTTTCATCTCTTCCTACATGCTTAGTGGCTGGTCATCAGACAACTGTCCTGAAGCCCAGCTTTAAGGAACAAAAGTCAACTCAAACCCTTCTGGCTGACGTCAACTGTACTTTAGTGACATAAACAGCAGGGTCTGCACAAGCCTATTTCACTCTTTGCCACTTGGAGCATTACCACCATGTAGGTACAATGCAGGTGTGAAGTCTGATTGCTACTGAAGAAAAAAATTGAGTAGGAAGATGTCTTTGAATGTGGAACCAGTACAGGCTATGCTCTGCCACATAGGAAACCTAAAAGAGACTAAACCTTTAAAGAACTATGAGTAGACTCATAAAATGTTTTGGTGAACACATTAGTTATTTTGGAGAGCAGTAATGTTGACTTGAAATATTTAGCTTTTGAATTTCACTTAAAGTATTCACATAGACTGAATGTAGTCGTGTGTTTGGGGAATTAATAACTTTACTTCTAAGCATTACTTATTATTCCTATATACAACAGCCCAAGGAAATTTTCTTTTGCTTATCTACATTTCAGTCTCTTTGCTTAGATTTCCTCTGGGATCTGACCTATAAAAACAACTGGATTTATGATACACTAAAGTTTACAGCAAACACTTAACAAATACTCTTATTTCAGATATTAAATTAATAATGTTTAAATATAGTCTCAGATATTATCATTTTTGCTGTTTACTGAGTGAAGTAGTTTTCCAGCAAATGTCAAGGAACCAGGTAAATAAGCCAAGGGAAAAAGTAACAACACACCACCATCGACAGTGCAGGCTGGGGATATGGCAGGAGCTGTTTATCACTGGGAGACATAAGAGGGGGGTATTCGTAGCCAAAAAATGTCACGGATTCTCCTTTTCTGGCAACAGTTTCTGTTGGTGCAGAGCACATGTTGCAGAAGGGCCATTATGATACAGAATGTGCGAGGACTGTTGTGTGAGGAATGAGATTTAACACATTTTGGAGAGTAGTTATTTCTCTGAATGATGCTGCTTACAGTATCAAGGCCGTATTCAGGATGGTGAGGTGAAACCATGCAGGAGTGCGGGAGAAGCCCGCATCCCATTTCTGGTGAAAGACTTCCCACAGGGACACCAGGCTACAGGCGTCACAGTAGCCCAGTTTGTGGGGTGTGTTGCAAGAGCACCATGTCAGGTCCCAGTTCCTGGCGGAAGTAGGTATTTCATACACCAGCGATCTATCCCTCCCTGCTCCTGCCCTGTCTTTGGTTGTCTCCAGCTGCCCCTCACCTCGCCTCCTTGCCAGCAGCCCCTACTGCCCACCACTTGCTTTTACCAAGAGCTGGGTTGTGATGATCTCCACTGATTGCAGGAGGGCAGTCTTGGACCATCCTCATGTCCAAATCATCCATACAACGAGTCTGCAAGCATCTACTCAGGCACAGCCAGAGGCTCCATAGGGATGTATCACATGGTCCTAGGGAAGAGAATCAGGAGGGTGCCCACCGTACCATGCACATAGCTTATATAAATAGCACATGGGCAACTTTTTACTCTCTCTCTGGGACTATCTCTTCCAAGTGAAAAAGCTCAAGAAAAAATACATCACTGTAGAGTCCTCCTTCAGCTCCCCACTTATGTCTTCTAACCTACGCATAACCATACTCATCAAGAAGCCTTTGGAGGACAACAGATGGTTAAAAGAAACTGGGAACCATTCCATGGGGCAAAAGTATACATAGAGGAAGAATCAGTGATATGTGCAGCTTCTGCTTTTACTACCCACTTCTGAGCCTTGCAGATCAGCAGTAGCCCATGGGCTGTCCCTTGAAAATCCCCAGTGCTCAGCAGAGCATGCTCTGCTCATAACCTGGCTGCTGAGAACTTTGCTACTGGATGGCTATGAACTGAGCGCATCCCACTTGTGTTTATTACTTTATTATTGAAGTTGTTTGTACATCTCCTGTAGTAATAAACTGGGTTTTAGACTAAGAGGAGCAAGGGCTGGAACTGTTGTGTGCTGGGACACAGCCTACCACAACTGGGTTCAGCAGCTGGGTTTGGTAGTTAGCTGGCATGTCAATATAAATGTTTGACAACATCAGTAATAGTAAGTAGCCTCAGCCCTAGACTGAAAACCAGTCCTAAATTAACTGAATCATGAGTCCCCATTAGCCTCCCTCTCAGAAGAGAAGTTATTAGCTATCCCACAGACTGCTTGTAGTCCTCTGTATTACCCACATTTGGTTTCCTCCAATGAGCTTATCTCATCTCAAATTGATGATGAATTATTATGAACTTTGGACATCTTACTGTAGACTTTTGGCTCCGGGTGCTAGAAATTTCTTCAGTGCCAGATTGTTGACTTCAGTCTTAATTAATGATCACTTGTTATCAACTTAGTGCAAATGTTTCATTTCTAGCTTTTGGTTTTGTAGTCTAAACATTGCCAAAGTCCAGATAGACAGCTTAAACTTAAAATGTTATGATTTTGATATTGACTTGATGCCTTCCTGGCTGAGTATGAAGATTTTGCTCTTCCATCACTTTGATTAATAGACCTATTAAAAATCCTACATTTCAGGGTACCAAGGAGTGAAACATCTGAACACCATGTAGATCAACCTAGTTAAGAGTTAATCTTACATTTCTGTGAGAAATTTTTTACTTGCTCAGAAGCTGCTTTGCTCTTTAGTACAATTTTAAAATGATGAATTATTGTAATTCTCTGCAGTCATCTCTTTGTCTTTCTCTTAGCCAAAACCTTCGTTCTGCAGTTCACACGCTGTATGGTTAATCATTATTACTCTATTGCACAAACACTCAAGAGTTCAATTTAAGTATCAGGAAAGTATTCTGCAAACCTCTCTGATAGAAAATTGCAAGGTCTTTACCCCTAAAATTTCAGACAGAATATAGACTCACATCTTTACCTGAAACACTGAGATGCCAGTCATCAGGCTTTCTCAGCTGCAAATGCTAGACCATGCACACATTTCATACAAGCTTGCTCCCACACCCTCCATCAAATATCCTATAGGTATTAAAAACATGCTTTGGGAAATACAGCCTTTAGCACAGTAAAATAGAAGTGCTCAGCCCTTTTTTTCTATTGGCTTGTATTCAAAGATGGATCCATGTTCTGTAGACTTTATTTAATACCCTCTTACTAACTAACTAACTAACTAACTAACCAGATTTTATAAATTCTGTTTCCTAAAGCAGAATTTGTGTAACTTCTGGTTGTTGAAGGCATGACCGAAGTTGAAGACAATTTTCGTATGCTCAAGTTCATGGTACCAGACAGGGCTTTTTATTTAGTTGCATACTGAGACACTAAAACAATTATCAGTCTTGAAAATTATAAAAAAAACACTCCATATTTTTTGGTTTTGGTCATCTGAGATTCTTAAAACACTCCCAAAATTTATTAATTTATGTTCTGGGATGGATATATGTGTATTCTCTGTCTCGCATTTACCAACAGTCATAAAATGGAATTAACATCCTGTCTTAATTCATACTTCAGGTTTATGCAAAGAATGTTGTAGAGTATTTCCATCACTTTGAGATGAAAGATTAGATACATTCAGGTTTTTTGTGAAGATTTCTTCATATCTGTCTCTAAAAAAGTAGCATAACAGGTAATCTAGTCATTATCTGGCCCAAAAAAGCACTGCACTTAAAACCATTGGAATTGTGAGGAGTAAACACATCTGCTTAGCTCTTGCGCAGCCATGTGGAGATTCAGCACAGACACAAAAAGGACTTGTAGACATCTCAAGACTTATCTGCAGGTAATTAAGTAAAATAAAATAGTAGCATCCATGTGATTGAACTTACACACCCCACTGGTGAATTAACAGCGCATGAGCAGCAGGGAACTGGTGACACAGGAATCTCTATGGAAACTGTGTAGGTGCCCAGAGTAGTGGCTTCCTTACCATGCTAGAGCCAAGACTTCTTTATTGCGATAGCTTCTTGTGATCACTTTTAATCACGAGGCAACTTAATCATACAGACAATTTATTTGTTTTGTTCCATTCTCATCTCTAATAACTTTATACAAACCTTTGACTTCTGCCCATCTGTACAGGTCAAATACTGTCTCTTAGTGTGTGCAAAACTCATGACCATTATCTGTTTATTAAGTGGAAAGCCTGCTTTGTCATCGGTTGTCCTGATTAATTCCATGATGAGAAGTGGGATGAACTATTAAATCCTGCCTTTATTGGAGTGCTTAGACCTCTGTGCATAGGCAAGTCATAAATGGAGGATTGTTTTGTACCTTGGCTGCAAGCGTGATTGCTCTGGCAATCACAGTTGTTGTACAAGAAAATGTGCTCAAAAGCAAATGTGTAAATGAAGTGCTGGGCATAAAGTTATAAATTCTGTCACCCAGGAAAAAGTGCAAAGTTATATCAAGGTAAATGGAGACATCGCTTTCCTTCTGTATTTAGTTTATTGTTTAGCTGAAGAGGTTAAATGTCCATTGATAGATGCAGAAGGAAATGTCTCATAAATTATCCTACTTACCTGCATTCTTTTTTACTCATTCAGATGTTGGTTTGAATATCATAGAGCTCAGAAGGCCTCCTCTGAGATAACTTCAGAGTCATACTGATCTTGGTCAGATTATCTGTCCTGAAACAGCAGATAAATTTTAATGGGTATCAGATTATTTTTCTGCCAACTAGCTGCATCCAATACTATAATATTACCACTGGGGGTAGTTAGCGAATAGGCTTTGGTATTGATGTCTGAATATTTTCTAAATCTCATTGCCTAGCTCAGCAATATAATGAAATGTTACATGATGTCTGTGCAATTTTTCCTACAAAGAGCTTTGTCTGTCCTACTGGGATGTATGTAGAACAGAACTAGTTCTCTAAAATCTGATTTTCAAACTTTCCTATTTTTGCTATAATTCTTTCTGAGAATTCAATGTCCATTTCTTAAATGAAGTTGTTCTGTCTGATAAAATCTGGCACTTATTACTGTGAATTCAGTTTAATACCAATAACATAATCAAAATAATTACCATTTACAAAAGATGGGCAGATCCAACCACATGTTCACACCCAGACCCACTCTGCTGACACTTCTGCCTCTCCCTCTGAACCCTGGGGAGCCTGGCCAAGTGTCTGCAGTGCATTCAGGACATCACTACCATACAGATGATGCTTGCTAATGTGCAACCAAACCATGACTGGTTCTAGGGGATGTGTGCCTCCTTTGCCCAGTCATATACCTATGTAAAGGTCATTCATGCTCAGGAATGACAGAGATAGTCTCTCAAGGTACCTCTATATACTCAGCCACCCCATCTCTCCCTCAGTCCAACAACACAGCTTCCTCGGAATGGACCTTTTCTTTGCAAAGCAGCCAGAGTCCTATTCATGCAGCAGAACACAGATGCAATTCAGCGCAGGCAGGCTTGTTGATCCAGCTTGGCTGCTTTCAGGATGAGCTTCCTGATGGTGCCTGTTCTTCTAAGGTGATTCTGAGCTTTGGGAAAGAATCCTACACTACAGACTCCATCATTAACACTGTCCTTTGGACTATGTCATATCTATCTGGAAGACTCAGAGAAATTGAGGGAGACTTAGGAGTAATTTGCCTGAGATTCAGTGCAGACAGAACCAATGTGATTACAGGGAAGTATCCCACCACCCCCAAGAGTGTATGTTCCCCATGAACTTTAGTTGCATTTATAGCTTCTCTTAGACAAATAGCTGTAAATGAGATAGCTGCTTTCTGTCTAGATACAGAAAAAAAATTGTACTCAAGAAAAATAATTGCTGCTATCCATCATCTGTTTGTTGTCTCAAGAGTGGTCTGCTGCAACTGTTATCCTCGGGGTAACCATGGGAAGTACTATTTGAATCTTCCAGGACCTAATAACAGAAAAAAGTATCATGACACAACTTAGTGCTGGATACCAACAGTTTTGAACAAGGGGTCTGCTTGAGTTTCTGGGTAGAAGGTAGGAATTTATTTTTTTTTCCCCTGTATCTCTCCCCCTTTCTCTTCTTAGTGATCCCCAGCTCCTGAGAGTCTCTCATCCCACTCTTGAGCTAGGAGCTCTCCCAAAGGAACTGAGTGGACTCTCCAAGACTTTCCCTATTCCTCATCCTCAACAAGACCTTGAGGACCTACAGACCATTACCCCTCTAAAACTGTGTTCATGGCAACTCTGCTCTACTTTGGCACTTTGCTGGAGGAAAGAATCCTGATCAGTGGAAAGGGAAGCAAGGTGCTCTAAGCATTATCCTTCCACTGCTAGAGCATCATCCCTGTTTGATCAAGGCAGAAATGCATCACAGCCATGCAAAATGGTGGAAGGTGAGCTACTGGTTGAGGATGGTGAATGCCACCCCCTCATAGGATTTTGGTATCAAGTGGTTTCACAAGCACTTGAAATCACAGTGCTCCCAGAACATCTGTACCCTGATCATTATTAACTGCATTGTAAAGATGCTCAGAGGTACAGTTAGTGATGACACATGGGTGGGCCAGGAAGGAGGGGCACAGCTGTGGTGCAGTCTGGCTGCCTCTCCTCAGCCACTGTCCCGGGGTCCCCAACAGCACCATGGCTGGGTAGAATCAATGGAAGCTTTCTGCAGACTTGAGTAGGCTTTGCATGAAGCACCCTGAGTAAATGTAGCTTTGGAAGATGCTCTCCCCTGACTGACCACAGAATGATTGTCTGTCCTCGGCACAGGTCTCTGCGGAGAGCCAGGAAGATTTGAAAGGTGGGGAAGACTAATTTATTTTGTTCTATTTCTGGCATTTGTATGTGTTTATGCAGGCAGCATAACAAGTGACTACTTTTTGCTTTTACTAACTTGGTTTATTTAACTTTTTTAATGCACATTAACCTTTAGTTTAAAATCTAGCTTGCTTTTGAAGTGAAAGTCTTATATAAATTACCAAATTAAATCCAAAATATTCCTCAGGCAGTTCAATATTTACTTATTTTATTTTTTTTAATTACATTAGCTAGAGGCATACTTTTGGATTTGTAGGTGTTTGGATAACTTAATTTAAAATAGCAAAACAGACTAGACGAGATAAGAGAAACTTAGGTCAAATTATTCTGGTTGTGACATATGTGATACATAATGCTGTGTAATTAGATATTAAAGTGGTTGCTGAGCAGCAGGATGTTTTATGAAAATGGGACAAATGTTTTTTAAATGTACCACTGGAAACCAGACAGATGGTAACCTATATCCCCAAGGAGGATAGCTGAATTCCACCAAGTTTTTTATATGAATTTGAACTGTAGTGAACAGGAAAGGAGGGAATTTGTGATTATAGCTTAGCTTGCCATTAGTCAATGTTTGGCTGCATGTGCAAAGGATGCTTATATGTTGCTTAGTCTGGACAGTAATGTTTTCTGGGGATTTGTTCTTTCTTGAGCAACAACAGAGCAGATGGTGACAAAGCAGATCTAGCAATATATCATGGAGACAGGATACTTGAAGCAGGCAAGATGATCTAGAGGAACAAAATAGAAACTGGGGGGAAATTGTTACACAAATGCAGAGTGTATTCCGGATAATTTTATTAATGCTGAGGACAGTACTTTGTCAAGGTTTAGGGCTGGGCCATCCACTACATGAATGACAGATGCTCTATATTGACCTGTCTCCCTTCCCAAAGGGAAAGAGAATAAGGGAGAGAGATTTATGGATTGGAAAAGAAAACTAAAACCATTTTAATGAAAACGATAACAATAAAATGAAATACATGCAAATATATATAAAACCAGTATCAAACCCAACCCTCCTAATGTCAATTACGTCACCACTGGTGCTGTGGAGCAGGCATTGAACCACATTCAGGAGCTGGATTCTGGAACTGGATTCAGGAATGCATGGACTGGGATCGAAGGCAGAATGGACGGAGTCCTCCTCGGACACTAGCCATTGAAGAAGATCTTGACCCTCAGCTTTACACTGAATATGACATATATGGAATGACCTTTTTGGTTACTTTAGGGTCACTTGTCCTGTTCCCTCCTCCAGCAGGTGCATCATTTACTTACTGCACCCCCCAAACATGGCACACATGATTTAGCAATGACCTTGGTCTCCACAGAAGCAAGTATAAGCAGAAGCTTTTCTATATACCAGTCCTCACTAGTAACTATAAACATCAAGTGTTAATCACTGTTGGAAGCAGACACTGTCTGCAAAACTACTGTCAACTTCAGAAAGTGCATTTACTTAGAGGAGACTGAGCTGAAAAGTAAAATCACAGAACAGAATTAGTTTTGTTCAAACTCAAACCACGACATACTTAGGCTAAGAATTTTCATATTGCTTGGCTGTTAAAAGCCTTATTAAAATGTTTAAGCATCATCCTTTGGGAGTAAAATTTTCAGGGCACATATGGAAAAGAAAATATGACAGCTAGGTACTGAAACTTCTGCTGCCTGCACAATTTTAAAATACCTGACAATCTTAAACAGCAACATGCCTTTCGAGACTCACCAGTTTTGTGGTTCTGTAGGATTCAGCTCTGAAACCATGACAGGCTTCAGCACTACCTGGTGCACATAATCGTAACTGGAAAGACACCTACAAATATTCTATGAAGGATAACGGAAGAAACAGCAATCCCAGGAAGCAACATCTCAATGGACCAATTTTAGCACACTAGCAGTTGGATGGTGGTGGTCCTTCTGATCCCTACCTGGGAGGTGGTGCAAATCCCCATCCCTGCCAGAAACTGGTGCTTCTTTGCCAGCCAGGCTGCAGCCTGACCCTGGGAATGATGCTTCCTCACTTTTCCCTGCTGTTTGCTCTCCTCCCATCACACCAGCACCTGCACTGACATGACAGTCCCTCGTCTCTGTCAGACATGTTGTCTTGATTAATATTTCATCTAGAATCTTTATGATTACATTCCCCAGGTTGGAGGCTGCTGATACAAAGGAAGGCAGTGGTGAGTGGTTCATGGCCTTGAGTGGCAAAGGAACACTTAGATCCCCATTCTTGTGCTAAAGCTAGGTAGAACCTGGCTTCCAAGAAACACCGTACGATGAGGAGATGGCAATTCCCATCTCGCCAGGCTCAAGCAAAGGATTACTGCTGCATTTTGTACGCAACACTACAGCTCAGGTAATCCAAGACATAGAAATGATCTATCAATTCAGCAAATATTTTTCTCACAGCTCTCCATATCAGATCATTCCAGGGCACGAGCAGCATCATACAGCCTTGACATGCAATCAAGCCACAATGATCTTATCATACAGCGATTATCAAGTGGTTGGTAATGACACGTCCCCTTGGATTCCCCATTTGTCATTCACTCAAAGTTAGCATTTCCTCTAATCTGCCTCATCTCAGCAACACTGTCAGACAGCCCTACTACAAATGATTGCTACACCAAGGTGTATTTGTGTGTTGTGCAAAGAAGCATCACATAGAAGATCCTCTTTTTAGCAGATGAAGGACTAGGCAAACTTAAGGCAGGATTATTGAGCAGTAAGTATTGGCATTTTTGGTGCAAAGTGTATCATGAAAAGTTATTTCAACAGCCCTCAGAGAGACTAATTTTAATCAATAATTGTAACAATAGAGGTATTAAACTCGGATGAGCAATTCCCTGATATCATAATGTTTCCATTTTCTTTTTCTGGTCATATATTGGAATGAGTTGTAATGTGAAAATAAATTAAAAAATGAGACAAGCTACTAATGGAAAGGGCTAAAAGCATAATGCTTTGTGCAGTTTTTCAGTATCTTGTACCCAAGATTGAATGAAGAGAGCTACAAAGTCTTATGTCTGCACATATTCTTGTGTAGTTGCTGGAATTAAACTCGACATTGTAGACTTTAAAGAAGAAACAGCCTGATTTCCCATATACCCATATGTATTAAGCTCTGTATAATCAAAGCTTGCATTCTGAGATCTATTTGGGATGTGACTGCTGGTTTGTCCATTTCAGGAAACTGGAGTATTAAATACTGCAGAAGTAGCATCCTTTGAATATTAGAAAAAGTATAAGGAGACAGAATTTCTACTAAATTATACAAATTAGTCTGATTGTAAACTGTGTAGTACAGACCTATAAATAACTAGAAAACATTGCATGATAGAAGCAGTGATAGGAGGCTCAGAAACACAACAGGACAACTGAAAAAAGGCATTGTGCCAAGAGTGGTTAAACATGGTATCTCTTTTACAAGGAGCAATCACAGTCAAAGACTCTTTAGCATGGAATAGAAACAGCATAGGGAGGCTATAGTCAAATTGTCAATGGCATAGAAAAAATTGTCTGTATGCCATGATTTTCCCCTGCACTTGTGTTTGCATCCTACAGTCACGTGCTCAGGCATGCTGCTGGTGCATTCAGGAACTTGTCTTTCCCAGTGGAGCCATGGCTGAGGCTGGGGACCAGGGGAGCATCTGGGGCACCCACAGGCCACACGGATGCAAAGTCTCCTAACCATTAGGTCTCTCCTAAGCCAGGCTGACAGCTGGCATGAGTGTCATTTCTGGTAAAGATGTGGTACAGGTGTATGGCCTTGCAGTCATGATGGAGTCAGAGTAGCTGCCAGGAACAGTTACTGCACCTGCTTTTCCTCAGGTTGCATCTTGAAGTCAGTACTAGTTGCACTTTGTCCCTACTGTCTCTCTTTCCCAGTGTGTAGGTTACTTATCTGTCTACCAAGAGAAAAATAAGAGATCCCAGTAGTGACACACAAAACAGCTTCTTAATGCTTAGAAGTTTTCCTCCTCTCCTCTCCTCTCCTCTCCTCTCCTCTCCTCTCCTCTCCTCTCCTCTCCGCTCCTCTCCTCTCCTCTCCTCTCCTCTCCTCTCCTCTCCTCTCCTCTCCTCTCCTCTCCTCTCCTCTCCTCTCCTCTCCTCCTCACCTTCTTCCTGCCAAGGAAGGGGTGAGAAGAAAATGTGAAACAGTAGAATTTACTTATTTCAATTGTAGAAAACAGTTATAAGAAACGGTGTTAGAACAAAAAGTTTAATGAGTCACATCTCAATGCCTTACTTAATGTTTCCTTCCTTATAACATTCAAACTTCATCAGAGTAAGGAGGCTGAAGTTCATGTGTCTGAAACCTTGTACATTGTTTCATTATTTAATGCTGTAAAAAGCCAGGGTCATGTTAACACCTTTGATCCTCTAGGGTCATTAATTCAATCAAAATCAATGAGCCAGACCTATTAAACCTTGACAAAAGAAAAAAAAAAAAATATATATATATATATAATTACCAAATCAGGAGGTAAATACATTGAAACGTGGTGACACAGCCTTTTCATTTGTGAAGAGAACTCAAGTCTGGAGGCAAAGAGGCCTTTACTCTCCCTAGATTTTAATTCTTCAGCAAAGTCAGTGTAAGGAAAGGAACATGATATCTGGATCCATATCCAGTATTACCTGTTAGAGATATCTCCTTTTGTCAGGGTTACTTCCATGCTAAAGCAAAGGAGGAAAGCTTTGGGACTCCAGGCCTGGGAGCCCACCAGTGGTGGTCACCAGTGGGGTTTTGCTAACTCCAGCTCTAGGGACAAGGGGAACATCCTTATGTCATCCATGAATGAGAATATTGTCTTGTTCCTTATAATTATTTTACAGTGCTAAGAAGTGCATAATTAACGTTTTAAAAGGAGAAGCCCTATAATTAACAAATCAGCAAATAATTTTTTAATTTTAAAAAAATTGTTCTGTTAGTCTGAGACATAGTGACGACAGAGGCTCCTAAGAAGCCACTTGTCCATAAATAATTTTACTTAATAATTAAACTTATTATATCTTGCCATTAGAACCTGGAAGCATGACTGCTTCTTTTGCTTGGATTTAATATTAGGATTTGATTTGAAAGGTGTTTCTTCAGTGAATGAGTAGTACAATTACAAAACAAACTCAAATATCCCAGGTGTACTATCCTTAGGGTGTGATTCAGGAAGATATTAGTTGCTGGTATAAAATTTCCCAGATTATCTTGTGCACAGATGCCATTTTTAAGAATAAAGAAAATTTCTGGTGCTAAAGCTGTGGGAATGAGGCCCTTTGCGTGTCAAGAGTGATGTATGAATTGATAGTTCATGAAAGGTGAAGCTCTTTGACTAACTTATCAGACATCTACCTTTAGAGTTATGGCTGGATGAAGTAACGTGACCAATTACCTTTACTGATGTCTTGAGCAGTCTGTGAGCTTGTTTTTGTTACCAGTGACAATATGGTCCAGTTTGATGCCCTCAGACCAACATAGCTAAACAAATTAGCTTTCTATTCCAAAGAAAATGTAACTTAAAGCAAGCTATGATTTATGTGAAACAAATGCTGGCTACAGCCCATGGGGTCTGCAGCTCTTACCTCTGGCCAAATTACTTTTTAAAACCACACAGGAAAACTCTGAAGTTGAATGAATGAGTAGTACTTACTACCAAAAAATAAATCACTAGGGCCTGTGTGGATACTGGCAAATATACCAGACCTTCCAGAAGTGCAGCTTTTTATGAAATGTTCAAATGGCTGGAGAGGTTCATGCACCGGATGACCAACTCTGCCCAGTAAGAGCAGCTAAGGGAATAGCAGCACAGAACCTGCTGCTCAGGTTGACTTTTGAGCAACATCATATATCATGCAATTAAAAACTCAAAGCATGGGTACCTAACTGCAAAGGTGTCTTTTTTGTTGGCATCTTTTACCGAAGCAGAAAGCACTTTGCATTTTCCATAGTCCAAATCTCTACCCTTTTGCTGTTTTACCATCTAAGGGAAGTTCAGTGTTTGCTCTGCACAACCTTTCTGGCAATGGAGAACAGACACCAAGGGGAGAGTGCTGTGAAAAATGTTAGATTCATAGCCAAAAAGTCCCAGCTGAGAGAAGAACCTGCAGTGTAAAAACTGAGCACTCATTAATGGTCCACACACCACCTTGCTGTCCATGCTCAGGTCTGACACCATTCATCCCTTAGACTCATAGCTTTCTCAGCAATAATTAGGTCTTATTCTTAGAAGGTTCTCCCCAAAGCAAGAAGGCCTGCAATGAGGTCTTCAGCCTCCTATAGGACAGTGGAGGTCAGTGGAACCACCCCACAAGGATGATCAGATCCTACACTGGTCTCACTGCACTAACATTGTTCATCTTGGTGCAATCTTTCCTCTGTCCTAGAACACCTCTTTGAAGGTATCCACATTTTGGTGGGTTCTATAAAAAACAACAGCAATGTTAACTATTAGTGGCTGAACTAGATGATCTTTAAGTTCCTTTCCAACACAACCGTTCTGTGATTCTATAATCCATTTGTGGGATTGTGTCCTCCTAGGACAAGGGATAATGGTTTTTAACTATAGAGGGTAAGTTAGGCTACACATAGGAAGACTGTTTTTTACAATGAGGGTGGTGAAACTGGAAACATTCAAGGTCAAGTTGGATGGAGCTCTGAGCAACCTGATTTAAAGATGTCCCTGCTCACTGCAGGGGGGGTTGGACTAGATGACCTTTAAAGGTCTCTTCCAATCCAAAATATTCTGATTCTTTAAGTCTACAGCAGAGAGAGCACATGTCTCTTTATAGCACAGGAAAAAGTGCTACTTGTGGAGCAAATTAAAAGAAGATTAGGGCTTCCCAAGAAACCCATTTAATGGTCATCCTTGTGTACCATTTTATTTCTCCTGATCTATTTTCTGTGTTTTATATTCCTGTAAGACCTTTGGTAAATTCTTTTCACACTATATCACTCCCTTCAGCATCCTTTTTCCTTTAGCTTTATATTTGCATTGTTTATTGTTAATTCAGATTTACAGTGCTGTTTATTTAATTATGGATTGAGAAAACTCTGAGAAGTGCTGAGGAAAGGTCCTCTGGCAGAGCATTTGCTAGTTAGAAAGAGGCAGTGGTGTTGAGGAGGGATTGAGGAGTGAAGGTTGAGGAGGGACAGTGCTGCCCTGGCTGTGAGACCAACTGTATCACCTCCTTGCTCTCCTGCCCAGACCTTCCAAACCTGAAATCAGAGGTGTAGCAGAGACCCTGCATCTGGAGAAAGCCCATAACCAGAGAGTATCCAGGACCAGTGGATGGTGCTTGAGGTGAAGTTGCCAGGAGGGGACACTGTCTGTGCTGCAGGACCCCTCCCACAGGACCCAGTGCAGAAGGGAAAGAGAAGGCTCTGGGTGTCTTGTCCTGGCAGCCCTTGGGACAAGGAGGATTAAACCCGGGATTCGTCTCAGACACCGTGTGTGATCTGACAGCCAGTAGCTGCTTACGAGCTTCACTTTAAAGGATGTAATGCTGGACAGTCTCTTATTCTTTGGGTAATTCCTCCGTGAGTTGGTGTGCTACTGCCTCTCAGAAAGTAGAAGGTGGGAGAGTGGTGTAGGATAAAGATTAATAAATACTAAACCATTCCAGTTACAATTAAGTTTCTTCCCTTCATTCCATTTTGCCAACTCTCTGTAGTACTGAGGTCATGCCTGAGTAACAACATAAACCAGAAAAAAACCCCAAAACTTCAATCCTTCTTCTCTTTTTTTCACATTTGGTATAAAATAAATAAAAATAATTGTCTGGAATACCTTTATAACATGGAATAGGAAATTTTTTGGCAATGTTGAGAATAAACTGCATTTTCTGAGAGGATGAATCACTGGAACTTTGTTTCCCACCCATCAGGAGAGAGAGGAGAAGGAGGAGGAAGAGAATGGACAATGACTTTCTTAGAGCTCCAGCCCCTAGTATCATGCCATTTTGAGAATGATCTTTTTTATTTTCAAGGTACTTGTCTCGCCTTGGAGTTGTGGAACTAGACTACTCATATGATAGTTTGTTTATGAGAGAAGAGGAGAGTCTGACTAATGATTTTAGAAGAGGTGAGATTGGTAAGATACTATGGTGCCTCTTTTCCCACTTTTCTTTGACTCCTGAGCACCTCCCTAGAATTAATACATTTCTTCACTAGTTAGTGATTGGAACTTTTTTAAGCTACAGGTCCAAGAACAGAGGGATGTGCACACATCTCTCTTCAGGATCTTTAGCTTTAGGTGAATGTCAAAAATGTTTGGGTTTGTAAGTAGCGCTATAGTTACTTACTGCTCTTAGAAAGAAACTCATAATGTGAGTTGTTTATCCTGTTTATCCCCATTATCCTGTGTTTGACAGTGTGGCATCAAAATTATCAGGGTATATTTGACATAACTTAGTAGAATTAGGTGTCAGGCTGGACTGTCTTATAATGAAAATGTCCAGTTGTATATTCTAGGTGTCTTGTAGCTGCCATTCTTACTTTGGGCCAACTAGTCAGTAACTGCAGTCACATGGTTTTACTCAAGCACAGGGTACAGACTCGAGTATGAAGCAGAGGCAGTTCATAAACTTCTGTTGGAAAGAGTTTGAACTGAGACTTCAGACGTTCTCCAGAAATTTTCCATTACAGGCACACCATGAACCTCAACTGTGTGCAGCAGCCCTACTGAAGAAAACAGATTTCTCACATATGCCTGTGCTCTCCAGGAATACAGTGTGGCATTTACCAAAACACCCAAAGTTTATAGTTCCAATTTCTAAGTGCAAACATGCTTGGGAACTTGCTTTTGAGAAGTACCATCGATGGATTTACACTTCTGCAAACTGGAACTGAGTTCCAGCAGGGCAGAGGGCTGCCTTTATTGCATATAACAATACAGATACATTTCCAAAAATCACGTAGGCAGAGCAATAACTCTGAGAAACTTGCAGGTCTGTATTTCCACACTGTAAGATGAAATTATACTTTTGAAAAGTCCCTTGCTGTTTTCTCATTTCACAAATAACTCTTCTAAATACAGAGACCTGGTTCAGACTCAAAATGGGGTCTCAGATCCCAGCTGATTTCTTTCTCTTCACACATTCATGCCAGCCGTAAAGGTCTGTAGGTTAAATCAGGCCTTTAAAATGGCTCCTCTGTAATTCTGTGTCTTACAATTCGTCCTTTCCCGATCATCTTTGTAACTGAACTGCCCTCCAAGGATTCACAGAGGAGTGATTGACTGGCATTGAGACTAGATAAATTATTCTGTTGATGGTGCCTAGGAGGTAATAAAATCCAGTTTAGTCCATCAGATCTGGAAGGCCAGTGAAGTCAGAATAAAGAAACAGCAATAAGAGATGTGTTTTGTCAAAAAGACAGTGAATATGTGACTGTGAATACCTACAAGGGGTGTTCTCTAGAAGAAGAGGATACCATTTCTGCTACCTTTAAACACAGACAAAAACTAGAAATAATGGATGATATCTCTGTTACATAGGACTGTACCCCATTAATTTTCTTTGTGACCAGAAGAATATTTATATAGCAGCTACCAGCCAGGGAGCTCTAGAAGCTTTAAAAATGCCAATTAGTTGCACTTCTGAGTTCAGGCAATGCTATCTCTATTGTACAGATGGAATGGTGGTGACACGGGGAAGTTGTTTATCAAATGAGCACAACCAGCCTGTAGAGAAGGTAAAGCATAAGCCCTCAAATGCCTGCCCTCTGTTCCTGCACTTTGACCATCCTTCTGTCAAAGAGTCTTAATGAGCTTTATATATGTATAGAAATATCAATGCATAATAATCTGCCTTGGCATTCTGAGGGAGGGCTAATAAATGTAAGAATAAGACATAAATCATTGATTAAAATGTCAGAAGCGATGAGAATAAAGGATTGCTCCTGCCTTTGCTGAATTACATATGCAAATTTGCATACACTACAAAATGAACATCTTTAATTGAATGAATTAGAACCTCACGTAGAAATGACTGAGCCATATTTGCATACAACATTTATTAGGAGGAGATGTGCTTATTTTTGGAATAAACAGCAAGAGCAAATCCCTGGAATCTGCTGAAGCAGCCTGTGCCTGCAGCTCATCAGAGCACACTGTCTGCCCTGACAGCGTCTGCAACACTTGTTAATACAAGTTGTGCCCTGAAAAACCGTAACTGGCAGATTCAGGAAAACATTGATGCATTTCAAACATTTACAGGAGTTTACTGCATTGTTTTTAGCCTGAATAAATTAAAGCCACTGACTTTTTTATGTTATTCTTTTATTTTCAGACAGATGGATTAGTAGTTTGGCAGATTTTGAATTCACTATTAAGATGGAACCATGTATATTTATTTGAGGCAAACTCTATACTCTATTAAGTGAAAGGACAACTTTTCAGTGAGATCCGTCCCAAAGGTGTTAAAAAGTATTGGAACTGGAAAGTACAGCATATTCTGTATATATCTTCATCATCCAAAATTATCTGGTATAGACAATCATGGGGGAAAAAAAATCCTGTTAGAAATCTGATGTATCTCATTCAACATATTAATTCAGAAAATTGTACTTTTCATAAGATTTCATGAAGTACTGAACCTTCTTTGATGCTTTATTTCACTCAGCTCCTTTGATTTGAAGTAAAGGTGAGGGCACTCAGCATCTGCGTTTTCAGCAGAGCTCAAAACTATTCAAAGCACAGGAAAGTCTTTTTAACTAGTTACAGTTAAAGCACAGGGGAGAGAGAGGAAAGCAAAAGGAAATGTGTCCAATCCATCCTAAGTCCCACCACAAGCATCCCACGTAAGACTCTGCCCATCTATTTTTCTTTCTTTGGTGCTGGTTACTTCTTGAAATGAAAACCTTATGGAAATACACTTAAGCCACGTTTCCCTGTATACGGTCATTGCAGTAGTGATCCTCCAACTGTTTCAAGAGCTTTGTATAGTAATCAAAACACTCGTCCTTAATGAAAAAAAAAAACCAAACCCACACCTTTTCTATACACCTTAATGCTTTTCTCTGGAAAGTCTGATGCTTGTGTTAGTAGCTTTCATTAGCAAACGCAGTCTGTGTTCAGATAACTTGCACATGCAAGATCTGTTAAAAGCAGTGTCTTTAAAAAAAAAAAAAAGCGCACGAAGATGCTCTGCTTGTCTCGCCGGCGAGCCGAGCGCTGCCGCCCCGGCCGGGGCTGCGGGTGGGCAGCCGGGAGCAGCCCGGTCTGCTCCAAAAGGAATCGGAGGGTGCCCTCTAGAGGGGCTGCCGAAACCAGCAGCCCTCCCCACACCTCGGCTCCTCCCCCCGTGCAGGCACCTGTAGCCTAGTGGTGACATCGTGGGAAATCCAGTGTTCTAAACCTAATCTCATACCTCTCGTCCGTCACACTTGGGATGCGCCCCGCCAGCAGTGTGCCCAGGTGGCCAAGAAGGCCAATGGCATCCCGGCCTGTATCAGGAATAGTGTGGTCAGCAGGAGCAGGGAGGTGATCATTCCT
>WUAM01000179.1:20384920-20396544 GCA_024336885.1 Actenoides hombroni | reverse complement strand
ACTCCTTTTGATTAATATTTTAAAACCCCAAACTTTATATTAAAGATAAAGGTAAGTCTATTTCTAAGTTCAGAAAGGTGCCATAAATTTAAAAGCTGCATATTGTTATGGGTACCTCTTTGTGTGAGGCCAGCAGGACAGGTGTTACATCAACTCTTCCAAAGCCAGTTTCTAAGCTATGAACACACTTCTTTCTGCAAACACACATGTATACAAAACCAAACACAACTTACGATGGCAGGTGATGCTTTATAACATTTTGCACCGAAGTAGGATATAAAGTAAGTTCTGCTTTTCCCTTATTTTACTGTTATTTGTACTTCATGAAGCAGGCCAGCTTGACTGCAGGTCTTTACCCAGAGGAAAGGTCTGAAGGTAGAACACAGACCAAGTTAAAGCACAGGCTGTGAACATGAGGGAACAAATATAGCTGTCCACAACTCATTTAAGGCTAAATTAGACCCCTTTCTGCAGTTAATCAATAGCTTTGAAAAGACTCCAACAAACCCTGCCTACTGCGCTGGTGATACACTTTTAACACTGATAGACAAACAGGAACCTCAATCAATAAGCAATTCGTAAAGCCACTAACAAGTAATTAACTATGGACACTACTATGTAGGTCTTGCAATAGTAGCTTGCATGACTCAGACCAAGAGTCTGGAGAGTCATCAACTATCTGCCCTCTATTTTCTTTAACTGTTTTAACTGTTGAGCCTATTTTAACTATTCTGGTTAGGGTCTCTACGTAGACAGAAAACACAGTTTTGCTTTTTTCTCTCTTTAAAAAAAGTAGAAACATCTGGTCTGGTTAATTTTGAGGAAAGGCTGAAGGATCTGGGGCTCTTTAGCATTGAATAAAGAAGGCTGAGGGGAGACCTTATTGCCCTCTACAGCTACCTGAAGGGAAGTTGTAGCGAGGCAGGAGTTGGTCTGTTCTCCCTGGTGATAAGTGACAGAACAAGAGGAAATGGCCTGGAGTTGAACCAGGGGAGGTTCAAGCTGGATGTTAGGAAGCATTTCTTTACAGAAGGGTTTGTTGGGCATTGGAATGGCCTGCCCAGGGAGGTGGTGGAGTCACCACCCCTGGAAGCATTTAAGAGCCGCTTAGGTGTTGTGCTTAGGGACATGGTTTAGTGGTTTTTGATATGGCTAGGAATAAGGTTGGACTTGATGATCCTGAAGGTCTCTTCCAGCCAAAACTATGCTATGATTCTATGATCCTTTGGATGAGCATCCCCTGGCTGACATTCATTTATTCATTGCCCAGAGCCTGAGAAATCTATTCAATACTCAAGGCTTTACACATCATCTAACAGGATTGCTCATCGTGCTGGTACAACCTGACAACACCCACTGGCTGGGCACAGAGGGATGAAGGAGAATGACCTAGAGCTGCTCCAAGGGCCAAAAAGCTGCTCAAATAAGGCCCTACAGCCTTTAGGAAGAGTGTGAACTATTCCCAAATAGCAATGCATGACCTTCAGGTAAAGTTGTGAGAAGAAAGTTAATGGTTGTAACTCTTCTTGCTGCAATAAATGTCCACGTTTGAATCATGACCGCAAGAAAGACAGTAACAGTAATCTGTCTAGTACAGATCTGATAAGCAAAGATTTAGAGTTCAAGCATCATCCTCAAAGGTGAGTGCTAATATAATCCAGACATAATCCAGCACCTTTTGATTTAGAAGTAAGATTTAAAAGAAATCCGTATTTTGCTTGCCAACGACATTTTCCTGTGACATTCTCAGTTCTCTAAGACAGAATACAATATGGATTTGCCTTGGTACAAATTAATTTTGGACAACTGGTACATCTTCAATAGTGCTATTAACCACGTACCTCCTCAGAAAAACTATGTGAGAAGGAAGGCTGTGGTACAGTGGCTGTTTGTGACCTTACCATTTCTCTGTCATTCTGATATGTAGGACATGTGACAAGATCCTGCATAAAGCAGGGTCACAAAACACCACCACACCTCAGCAAAGCAACCATCTAGCTCCACATCCTAGCTTCAGTTCACTTAGTGTTTGCTTTTAAAGGGCTTGAAGATCTATCCTCTCGCACATAGCAACCTTACCTATCTTAGCCATTTTATCTTACATTTGGTAACACTCAGTACGGTAGTCCCTTCAAAACCATATCTGTTATTTGGGGAAACTAGTTCAAAAAAAGATGAGCAAAACACAGGCTAGAGCAAGGAACAGGCCGATGCTCTTTGTTGCTGTGGTGCTTCAGTGGCTTGGTCATAACCTGGACCCCTCTGTACAAGCCACTGGGCAAGAACAGAGCAACAGGATGACTTCTGCTCTGGCTCATTGGCCTTCTGGGGAGCCAATTTTTTAACTATTGAAGTTCAGAAACCTTGGAAAGTTCAATTCTAAAAAAGTATATTTGATTCCAAGTAAGAGGATTTCTTTCAGGTTTGATCTTAGCAGTGTCACCAATAGATCTTCCGGCATTTCTAAAGAGCTTCTCATGGCAAGGTGCAGCCTGAAGAGATCTTCCTGATCTTTTGTAATGACACCAGTTTTTACCTTTTACTTTAGGTTAGTTGAAGACCTACAGATTCATTTCTTCTCATTATAAGTAAGATAGGCTAATTCCTAGAACAGACACAAACAAAACAAAAAACTTCCCCCACCAAAAGGAACTTCCTCTCAACCTATAAATCCATAAATAAATCAGAAGGATAAAAATCATACCCAAGCATCTTATCTTTTGAAGGCAATCATATGCCTGAAAATACAGTCTGCACTGCTGTGCATACATTTGGGAAGGGGTGGAGGAGGGGAACAGCCTGTGCTACAAGTAATTTCTTCATTTTTAAATACAATATTGTAATTTTGGAGAGATGCCAATCAGTCTGCATTCCCTGCTCTCGTAATGGACTGAACATGTCCCTGGAGTCATTCCTCTGAAGTTACAGTCTGGATGGATTTGTCCCTTTTGTGTCCACTCATTGAGTTTCAGCAGACACCTGCTAACAATACAGGGCAGGGGGCAGGGGGGGGGGAAATATCAGCAAATGTGTCAAAAAGTGGTCATATCTATCTGACCATTCAGACTGACTATAAGTATTGACTTTTTTTCTCTTTCTTTTGTATTTTGTACTATTAGGTTAGCATTTTGTTACTGTATAATTATTAGTCAAAAACCAGAAACAATATATAAATGCAGCCCTTCTGTTTTTAATTTTCTGTGCTATCTACACTCATTTGTGCACTGGCTTTGGATGTATGCATTTTTGTTAAAAGTTCTATGTTAGCATTAAAACAAAAGCAAACAAACAAACAAAACAAACAAAAACAAACCCAAAACAAACAAACAAACCAAAGAAAAACACAACACAACAAAACAATCAAAAAAACCCAACAACAAACAAACCTAGAAGTCCAACCCTATGATACCAGAAATTTCAGGTAAATTCAGTAGGGGCGGTAGAAGGTGTCTAGTGTGAAAATCAGGCTTTTTCTTCAGGAGCTTCATTCTCAGTCTGGAAATCACAAACTGTTCCTTGTTCTGCAGATTCATACAAAAACCAGACTGACAGGATTCTGACCCACCACAATACCACAAGTTTGCTAAAATCCAAAGAAACTCACCCAGTATCCAGACAGTCTAGTGAAATGCAGCTCACGGGGAAGCTCTGATGAGCCCTCCAGTTCAGCACACAGTGATCTTTTTAAGAACAACCAAGAACCATAAACTAGTCACTCTTCTCCCTACACCCCAAAAATTTCCAGTCCACTAGGCTCTCAGCCTACCTAAATTGCACCATCAGAATTTGGAACTCAGAGCACCTGAGAGTGGTTTTTTTTATACCATGGCCACACACAAGGGAGTTTGTACTCAACACCTTCACAGATCAACCTGCTAGACAGAAGCTGTGAGTTTAAGCTGAATGGGGCTCTCGTCCCAGACCTCCCACTCTCACTGTAAGAGAAGTCCCTCCCTCTGTAACAGAAGATCAGGTTCATGACCACCTGAGGAACCCAAACATACATAAGTCTATGGTACCTGATGAGATGCGTACCAGAGTCCTGACAGAATTGGCTGATGCAGTTGCTAAGCCACTCTCCATGACACTTGAAAAGTTCTGGCAGCCAGGTGAAGTCCCTGGTGACATTGCACCCATTTTTAAAACAGGTAGAAAGAAGGACCCTGGGAGCTACCAAATTGTCAGCCTCACATCTTTGTCTGGGAAGATCATGAAACATCCTCCTAGAAGCTATGCTGAGGCATGTGAAGGTCAGGGAGGTGATTTGAGACAGCCAGCTTGGCTTCACCAAGGGCAAGCCCTGCCTGACCAACCTAGTAGCCTCCTATAATGGAGTAACAACATCAGTGGACAAGGGAAAAGCTATGGATGTCATCTATCTGGATTTCTGTAAGGCCTTTGACACAATCCACATAACATCCTTCTCTATAAATTGGAGAGATAAGGATTTGATGGGTGGACTGTTTGGCGGATAACGAATTGGTTGGATGGTGGCATCTAGAAGGTAGTGGTCAACGGCTCAATGTCCAGATGGAGATTGGTAACAGGTGGTGTCCCTCAAGGGTCCCTACTGGGATCAGCACTGTTTAATATCTTCATCAATGACAGAGACAGTGGGACTGAGTGCACCCTCAGCAAGTCTGCAGATGACACCAAGCTGAGTGGTGTGGTTGACATGCCAGAGGGATGGGATGCCATCCAGAGGGACCTGGACAAGCTTGAGAAGTGGACAAGGCCAAGTACAAGGTTCTTCACCAGTTGTTCAGCCTGGAGAAGAGAAGACTCCAGGGAGACCTTATTGTGGCCTTCCAGTATTTAAAGGGGCCTATAAGAAAGGTGGAGACAGTCTTTTTATCAGGGCCTGTTGCAACAGGATAAGGGGTAACGGTTTCAAACAAAAAGAAGGTAGATTTAGTCTACATATAAGGCAGACCTTTTTTACAATGAGGGTGGTGAAACACTGGCACAGGTTGCCCAGACAAGTGGTAGATGTCCCGTCCCTAGAAGAATTCAAGGTCATGTTGGATGGGGCTCTGAACAACTTGATCTAGTTCCTGCTTAGTGCAGGGGGGTTAGAGTAGATGGCCTTTAAAGGTCCCTTCCAGGCCAAAATATTCTATGATTCTATTACTCTCATGTTGTTGTCTTCCAATCACAGAGCATTGTTGAAGAGCAAGCATATCCTCAGACTGAATTTAATGCTCTAGGGGCCATTTCCCAAACAAAAACAATGATCTCTGATCCAGTTTTGCGAGGAACTACTGCATGTTCTTAGTAGAAGGAAAGACTCTGAGATGGAAGTACTAGCCAATAGCCCTGAATTGAGAACTTGGTGGTCTGGAAAGACAGAGCATCATTTCTTTACTGACCATTAAATGGCTTTTGGCATCATCCTCATGGATAATACATCTCCCCTAGTCTTCAGCTGTTTTTACAAAAAATGCTCACTACACTCAGTTACTGAACAGTTAGTGTCTGAATTTCCAACATCTGCAGCAATATTACTGGACCTAGCAAGTAATTACAAGAGTTTCCTAAAGCCCTGAAATCCTTGTCCCTCTGTCAGCAACATCTGTTCCATTAGTTTAATAGTCTGTACAGTGCCATCAAGATCCTCCGATTACTGCTTTATATTTCTGCCTTGGCAACGTTCATGTATTTTGAGTGTTCCTTTGTCGCCAAACCACTCTCCTCCTTCCAAAGAGACATGTATGAAAACAGGAAACTGTCTTCTATAGTTAAAAGCAAATGGTACAAATGGTCCATGAGATGTGAAACGTTCCCAGCAAGTTTCCCCTCCTGTCCTCTTCTGGAGGTTTTATTTTTACAATGTTTTCAGCATAAATTAATGAAAGCGCTGTGACTCTTACTCATTGTATAAAATACAGGCGGTAGCTTACAAAAGCAATTGCTCCTCAGTATGAAACCATAAGTGTACAGGCCATTTTAAGAACACTTTCTGGGTTTGCAGTGTCCAGTATTACTAAACATGGTCAGTTCTAGAAAGAGTATCATTTGCCTTTATTACTCTCTTTTTTACTTGCTTTAAAATTATAAAAATGCATTTGGAATGCTAAAAAAGAACATGTAAAACAAATATAGTGTGCTTAAAATCTTCTGTCAGAAAATGTTACAATTAGAAAAATTCCATAACTCGATACTAAAATGTCTCACGGGAAGATTTTCAATAACAGTTCGTTTCAGTTAATAAAACATTTTCAAAAAGTTATAACATCTGTTGCAACATATTTGGTCTAGAATAATTTGATTCCATACTCAGGTTATTTATTTCAGAAATTTTAAATTAAAAATAAAATTGTAAATGTCAGTCATGCCAAACAGAACGTTTAGCGATCTTGCTTCACAGGAAATTTTGAGGTTCTGTGTCTTCCACGGAAATAAAATTCCACTAGAATTTCCCACAGAAACAGGAACCTGCACACAGCTCTCACAAAAGACAACAGCCCTATAGTCAGATCCATGGGAATTTGTTGTCCCTAAGCCTCACCTCTCTTCTCCCTTCAGTAGCAGCATTAATGAAGAAATGGTATCTTGAAGGTCAATAGATTGGGACTTAGGCAACATTTTGCCAAAACGTGGCCTGACTATGGGGCAATAGGTTTCTGTGCTTCAGGATGGAGTTGGCTTCAAGCTTGGCTCCTGCACTTCACACAGAGAAACCTTAAGGAATATGTTTTTGGATGCCAGCTCAGCTGAGGTCATCACCCCAACCATGTGCAAGATGTGAGCAGATGTAGCAGTGCTCCAAAGACTCTGCTCCAGCTGTGGCAATGTGGATGGAGACAAGAAAGCATTTAGACCAGCTGTCAGGAAGCCCATTTTGGTGGCATACCAGGCAGGTGCCCTGCCTCTTCTTTGGATCCAGAGTCATAAGCTCTTTCCTAAACAGAATACCAAAACGGGGCTCTTGAAATCGAATGAGTTGTGGGCCCATTTGTGTAGCTGCAGTTTGTCTCCACAGGAGTGCTGTGAAGAAAAATCTGCCTTTCTGAAGTTCTCAGAGGTGGGCTCCATAGTATGGTGAGAGGAAGAGTGAGGATAGCTGGCCCCAGGGTCCTCCCTAGCACCCTTCACCAAGTAGAAACTTGCACACTGTGAGACTGATGTGACATCAGGAAGACATCATGTCAGGAAGCATGTCAAGGAAATCAGCAGTCTTTGGAAAATAACAGATTGCTTAGGTAACAAAATGATGTTAAAGATCAAGCAACATGTCAAGAGAAGTGCTGGATCTGAGTAGAGGCTCCCATAGCACTTGATTGGGGAGGCCAACAGAATCACTGCCCTCCTGCAAGGATGTGCCAACACAGTTTGCTCACCAGGTTGTTATAAGGATCACCAGGTTTGTCTACAGCCTTCAGGGGTGAGCTGCCTTGACATATCTGGAGCCTAGCAGCTCACCTAAACATAAAGCTGCACAATTTAAAATCATTGTTGCTAAATCTGCATATTTCTCTATTAATGCATGAACTAAAAGTTGGCCTAGGTGTAGATTGTCACTCTTCAAAAGTAAGGTCCTGTATTTCTCTAGAGAATGTAGTATATGGAAAGAAACTATAACAAAAGGCTGAGAACAAAGAGGAACATATTATACCACCATACAATGATACAAATCCACAGTATACACAAATTTTGAAGACTGTGCTGTTCAAATCTCAGGAAAATTAAAAGCAAATATGCTAAAACAGTCTTCATTTACAGACATTCATCATGCAGTTACTTTCATGATGATCCACAACTTTGTTGATAATGTATATCATGCAATTAATCATTGTTCTGACATTCTCATGTTTTCATGTAATTATCCCATTTCGCAGAAGCCTGCAAATCGAGCAAGGTCTGGAACAGTACTACTATTCCATTTTGTCATTCCTAACCTTTAGTGGCTCAGGCCACATATTTCATTGTTCAGCCTTACACACCAGATCTATATGATCAAGTTCCTGACTTCCCTTCTCCATTTTAAAAGCCTTATTGTCAGGTATGCTCACTTAGAATTAAGAGGACCAGCTTTACACAGGAATCAAAGGAAGTACTTCTTCTCATAAAGTATAATTAAATTGTAGTGTTTAACACCAGAGGATGTTACAAAGGCCAAAAGCCTAAATGAGCTCAGAAGAGATTAGACAAATTCAAGGAGGATGGTGTCATCGGTGCCTATTAAACACAGGTTTAGAGGCAACCTCTAGCTTAGAAATGCCTTCAGTATCTGAAGGGAAGTGTCATGCTCTGTGTGTACTGTTATTTATCTGCTTTCTTAAGTATCCAATTCTGGGCACTTTCATAAAGCAAATATTGGGCCAAATGAAAGTGCCTTCTTCCCAGTGTGTTGTCTCCGATGTCACTAATTTCTGTTCAGCGGGATGGACAGACACACTGCTCATGTCCTAGTTTATAAGCAACCAGACAAGAAAAGTGCAGTTTCCTCTCCTTGAGCTGTAAAGAGACTTGATCCAAATTTGTGATAGAGCTGCCTTAAAGAGCACTTGGGGATTCTTCATTGCCCACTCTCAAAGCCCGAAGTTTGAGCCTCAGCCATTAAGCTGCACGTCCCAGTGCTTAACTGGTGCCTCAGGGTCTGGACCCCTTAGTAAACAGTTTTGGGGGCTGGGCTTGTCCATGTTTCGTCTGGGATTGTCCCCTCAACCAATCAGGGTGACCACAGTACACACTCAGCTGTGGTTTTAATGGGGTCCTGCCTAAGAGCCAGAGGAGTTGGTTCTTTGCAGAGCAGCGGGCCTGGCAGTCAGACCCTCCCCTTGGACACACCACACAAGGACACTGCCATGGAGTGAGTCTCCATGGAGTGAGTGAGCCTCTCCTCCCACTATGGGTGAGTGGTATCTTGGGCTTTCTGGTGTGGGAAGTTTCCCCTTGATGTGTGAATGTGTGCCCATTTTGGTTCATCTTTCCTTAAGGTTTAGGAATTAATTGTGTAGTAGTTTAATTCCCAACTGCTATCCACACTTGTATTCGGTCAGAAGCAGTGCTGGGCAACTCTGGTTGCAATAAACCCCCATTTTGGATAGTGGCTGCTGTTTGCTTTGTGTGTGCCTCTGTGACAGTACTGAACACGTTTCTCTGTTTTATTCCTCTGCCTAGAACAGGTGGAGTTTGTGATATGAGGAGGAACAGCAAAACACAGATGAACAAAAGAAAATCCAACCAAGCTACTCACACTGACATCTACGATCTCACGTTTAATGGTACTAATCACTGTATCACCAATTCAAACTAGATCTCTAATTTACAGACCCATATGTGTATGTAGAAGATAACTGGTTTCAAATAAACCAAAAGATCTCAGGTCCAGAAGCATGTGAAGGATCAGGGCCTGCGGTGGTACTTGCCTCTGGACCTGGTCAACCTCCTCATCTCAGCCCAGTGCCCTGCTTGCTCATGACACCTTACCTCACTTCACCTGCTTGGAAAAATACCTACAGCATAAGCCAGCTCCCCAGCAGGAGAGCCAGCCCAGAGTTTCCTTTCCTAGCCATCCATTTGCATTTTGACAGCACTAATCATTGCTCTACAACAACATCCTTTCTTCTCAGGAACAAGTCACTGTGTCACCCTTTCACCTTCAACTTTCTTCACATTGGCAGAAGCTTTTTAGGCTTAAAATCTTGGTAGTTCATCTTGTCAGCTCTGCCTTCCTATACAGAAAATATGCCACCCTTTTTTGTATCTCAAGTCTTGTACCTCTAGCTGGAGCCCTAAATCCTACTTGTAGCAATAAATAATAAGAATCAATATATACCATATGCTTTCTTTCATATTCTCATGTATAAATTGTCCATGTCCCTTAAGAACTGGTGTGGGAAAATACATTCTGTAGCATTCTTCATAACAAAATAGTTACAGCCTATTCTACATACTAGGAATTCAGTGAGACACAGCAAGAAATCAATAAAAACACAAATTGCTCCATCAATACGTACATTCATTTATACTCTTCAAGGTTATCTTAGCTATGCCAGCACAGAGACACATTTTCTCCATATATAGCCATGAATATTAAACTAGGCAAGAGAGAAAGGAATGGAAACAAAAGCTATCAGTACAAATCTAATCTAGCTAGCACGTTCAAAGACTTTAGAGTTGGTTTTCCCCTCTGCTCAGAACGCAGTCTGAAATCCGGGCACGGCAGCTGACACTGACTCTTCATTCCCTGTGCAATCATCTCCTCCCAAGGCAAGCATGTTTAGCCATGCAAAACATCTCCAAATTCATCTTATGTATGTATCATTATACCCATTGGTGTATTATCTATAGACAAGACTTATTTTGCATTAGTGACCAATAAATGTGTTATGATTAAAGAATCAATGGGTTAAATTCTGGTCAGTGGTCATCCGGGTCAAAGGAGAACAAAGAACACCTGCAAAAGTGTCCTTTTGGCACTTGTTGTACATGGACTTGTGCTGAAAGCCACCAATCCAGAAAGACCCCACAAAGCTTACACCTTTACTGATGTTCTCATTCATAGGTTATGAAGGTGGTAACTTCAAAGCAGAACTGGGCCTGTTGCATGCAAAACCATATTCTGCAAATGTCAAGCTTTAGGGCCAGAAGAGTTCATATGCCTAGCCAGAAGTGGAAAAATACCAGGGAAGATGTGAGGAAGGACCTGCCCAAGGTAACAGACTTTAAACGAGAAAGGTAGTGACAGGGAAAAGATTTCTTTGCAAGAGGTCTCTGACACAAGTGAGCTGTAGTAGGAGATAACCTCTTGTTGCCTGCAGTAGTCAATCATTTCAGAGAAACAACATTTCAGGAGATTGCACTGGTGAACACATGCACCACTGGTTTGTCCTGTTATCAGTATCATGCACAATAATAAGTTGCTTAGTTGCAGAATTTTTATTGCACCATTTATTATTTGTACAATCCAACCCAAGTTTGACTTGCCAGGCCAGTGTCATTTGTATTTTTCCAGTCTGTCCAGTCCTGAGACAGTCTCTTGCCTCTTATTTCTATTGTGTTTACTATTATATGCACATTTTCTGCAAGGTCAAGCCAAACATGCACTTTTGACAGGAGGTGAACGTTGCATTTTTTATGGTGGATAGTCATTTTTTTTGCAGGCTGTTCTTCATGGTGTGCCCAAGAAGAAAAAATGAGCCTTGAAAAAACATGGAAGGAGCTGATTCCTTGATGCAACTTTCCTAATGCTGAGTGTATGATTAACAGAGATTGGTTTTACTCTTATTCATCACTAGTGAGATCAAGGTATGGATGTATATTTATTTGACATGTTCTGAGCATCTCAAATCTTAGTGTAGAATCATCCATGTGTTACTGGAGAGTGTGCCTCATGGACTAGTAGCTCTTCTGTTTCTGATTAGATCACCGTGCTGGATTGACCTAGAACTTATTACCTTGATCCAACCAGTTTTCTCAGAACCTGCATAATTTTTAATTAATACGGATTTTTCAGTCTGGAAAAGAGAAGGCTTTGGGGAGACCTTATTGTGGCCTTCCAGTATCTGAAGGGGACCTACAAGAAAGCTGGGGAGGGACTTCTTAGGCTGTCAGGCAGTGATAGGACTAGAGGAAATGGATTAAAACTAGAGATAGGTCGATTCAGGTTAGACATTAGG
>WUAM01000179.1:20364724-20384820 GCA_024336885.1 Actenoides hombroni | reverse complement strand
CTTAGTCTTGTTGAACCTCATGAGGTTCACCTGGACCCACCTCTCCAGCTTATCCAGGTCCCTCTGGATGACATCCCGTCCCTCCAGCCTGTCGACAGCACCACTTAGCTTGGTGTCATCTGCGAACTCGCTGATGGTGCACTCGATCCCGCTGTCAATATCACTGATGAAAATATTAAACAGTACAGGTCCCAGCACAGACCCCTGAGAGACGCCACTTGTCACTGATCTCCATCTGGACATTGAGCCATTGACCACCACCCTCTGGGTGCGACCATCCACTGTCTCCAGAGGACTTACCCTTATTGCAGCGATCCTCCCACTTTCCTTTAAAACCATCCTCTTATCCCTCAATAAGAAAGGCCATGTGAGACACTAAGCCTTGGATGATTGTGTTGGGACTAATTCTTTTTTTCATTATTATTTAAAAGCAAACAAACAAACAAACAACTGAGGCAATATAGTTTTTAGCCTGAGCAGATCTTATTTAATCAAACTTCTCAACAATGTCATTCAGAATAATGACAGTCCAGTGGGAACCCACAGCATCCTGAATTAAATCAAGCAGTATATAAATATAACCGAGGTATTCTCAAAGTAAATGCAACTAACCAGTTTTAAAATGGCAACCAGCTTTTGCCTTTTAATTGGGGTGACATTTTGCAAGGCCATTCCTTGGTGAGTTTCATATTCTTCCATTCTGTTCTGCTTTTCTTATTTGTATAGTGTTACCAAGGCATATATGAAATACATTTCAAAGTACAGATATCAGCTCATTTACAGCTAATTATAATAGGCAAGTGGTGCAGTAAATGGAACACCCGATTTTCTCCCCTCTTTTTTTTCCTTTTGGTTGAAGCTTTTGTGATGTTCTCCAGGTGACTCCCATGCATAATGTAACACTAGCAATGCTGTTTGCATAATAAGCTATTTTCTACCACAGAAGCAGAAACATTTTATCACTATAGAGAAGGCTCGGATTATGAATACATTTTCATATAAGTTGATTTATGTGAAAATTACCAATAAATGCATTCTAGCAATAAGTAAAATGTTTGTTCCTACTTTAAGGAGTAGTATTATTTGAAACTTAGGGGGAAGGGAAATGCATATCCTACCAAGAGAAACTATTTTATTAATATGATTCAAATGTCAGAGATTGCAGTCACCTTCCAATGTATGGAGCTCCCTCAGTTTCCTCCAGCAAACTCCATGAAAGTGGAAAATGCTCAGCACTAGACAGAGTACTCTGCCTCTCACCACATTGAACCACCAGTTCTATGGCATTTAATGCAGTAGAAACACCAAACCCAACCCTGCTCTAAACCCATGGCAACTTCTGCAGTCTCCAAAACAGTTGTTTGTTGGCCTCTTGTTTAAAATGCAACTACATTTTCATATTATGAGGTACACATTTCGTTACTAGGTTTTTTTTTAAATATATTTATTTGAATTAGAGCAGCATTCTCAATAAGACCAGCTCTGGAGTCTGACAGTTCTATAGGAAGGGGACTATGAAGCCAGGGTCCAGTTCAGCAAGTGCAGACAAGCATCAGCACCTCCACACACTTGAGTAACCCCACTCCACTGCAGAAAGTGGAGCAGTGGGGTTAAAAAAGGCTCCATGTGGCCCTACACCCATTTCAAGATCAGTGCAGGATCACAGCTCGCGGATTTGGTCACAGATGAAATGTGACCTAGATGCATATAAAGCACAAGCACCAGTCTCAAAACTGACACCCCTGAGACTAAGCTGGTGCCCTTTGAAGCCAGCAAAATAGAGGGCTTTGGATCTGGCCATTTGCATTGGAGGGTATCCCAGAACCAATTAATTGCCATTGAGAGTGCGTTTTTGATGGGCTAGGGTAAAGTAAGCATTCCTCGGGAAGTGCTGGACCTGCTCCTATTCAACGATGAGCTGATCCAGCAAAGCACATGCTGTAAGCAAGCCTTGGTCCTCCTGAGCCTGCAGGCACCTCGGTGGAGCTGCCTGACACGGAAAGACTGTGTCCCAACGGAGCAGATCAAGCCTCTACCTTTGAAA
The DNA here is from genome assembly GCA_024336885.1 of Actenoides hombroni. NCBI lineage: Eukaryota > Metazoa > Chordata > Aves > Coraciiformes > Alcedinidae > Actenoides > Actenoides hombroni. Next base: position 20,382,776 of record WUAM01000179.1, on the reverse strand, counting down.
CAATGAATAGACGTACACCTCGATTTTTCAGAGCAATACGCCGCTCAGATCTCCTGCCACTGTAAATCAAGGTGGTTTTATTGACACCAGAGGAGTTCTGCTGATTTACATGAGCTGAATGTCTGATCCAATGCTGGAGATCAAGATTATTTCTGCTTAATAGAGATAGCTCACAGAAGAAAACTTTTCATACAATATGTCAATGTCTTTCAATTCTACAAAATTAAAGGCTAACACTCTAGTTGGGGGGGGAGGGGATGGAAATTGACTGCTGCAAATGAACAACACATAACATTTTTTGCTTCAAACACGGTTCTGTAGATGCAAACATTGCTTAATGTCATAATTTCCCTGCAGGTTTTGTAAACTCCTGCAAAAATGCTCTCTGTAGAAGTCCATTGATTTCACCTGCTTTATACCACAGAGGCTGGTGTCAATTTTTTTCCAAATGCATACATTTTTTTTCTAAATGCCTTCCAGTTTTACTAATTAACTTCCCTCTCTTTTCCCTGCAGACCTGCATGTGAGGAAGAGCACTGCTCAGCAAACAGCCTTGAGCACTACACACCATTCTTCAGTTCAGCAGCTGAGAAAACACTGTGATTGTTTAGCAGGTATCACTGGACCTCAGTGGGAAACTGAGCCCTCCACAACAGGCTTGGTGGTGCTCAGACCCACACCGCTCATGGTCCAGTCCTTGTTGATGGCAGGATACACAGTGCACTATCTTTGTGTGAGATCTGACAAGACTGTTGCCCTGAGTTGCCTCCAGGCAAAATCCAGCATCATTCATTCCCACTCTCTGCTGCCGAGATGGGTCTGTACCTACCTCTGCTTCTCATTTACATTTGCTATTAGGGTCACCTTATCGAGCCCAGCTCAATACATTTCTCACTGGAGGGAGGAATGTTTTGTATAAAAAGGTAAATAAAACCCTTCTCCAAAGGAGGTTATTCCCTGGACACAAACGAGTCCCAGCTTTCCTGAGTGACCAGGGCAGCATTGCTGTGCCCTTAAGTCTGCTGCTTAGGTGTCCAGAACCACATTTTCAGCCCAGCAGCACAAGTCAGCCAGCCCCTGCGACTTGTGACCCATATTATATTTTCAGGCCCCCTCAGGTGAGCATTTGCCAGGCACACCTTTTGGCTCAGGATCTCTTTTTATGGGTGCCAGAAATCCTTGCAAGCCTCTCCTGCATGGTATCCCTTTCCTGCTATGCACACATCCGGTCCCCACCCCAGATGGTTCCTGCCCTGTAGCCTGTTAGTAGGTCTCTCTTCACACCCAGGAGACTGGCTAGTATTGCTAAAGGTGCCTTAGTAAAATGCCTTAATCCTTGAGATTTCTGTTAACTCTCTGTGCTCTCCCACCGTCAGTAATGACACTGGTGTTGTAGCAGCTCCATTGGCTCCAGCTGTGTGTCACTGAGCCAAAAACTCTGACATGAACAAGAAGCATCCCAGATTGCCGAGCTGTGGACACACCAGGCTCTCCTAGCAGCAGGTAGAAGCCCTGGAAAAATTCCCTCTTTCATCACTGAGCTTGGGACTCCCAGCATGAGGAGTCTGTTTCAATTCCCCTGGTCCAGCTTCTCTGAATAACACAACTGATGCCAATTCACAAAGTAACACTGACCCCTTGGTCTCCATATTTGCAATTTTAAAAGACCTAAAACTATATTCATTTTACTACCATTAAATAAATTTGTGTCTCTAAGACAGCAGCTAGTACCGCTGCTGGAGCATGGATTCAAGAAATTCATATTCTAAACTAATTCATATTCAGATGAGATGGTGTGGAGATGAAAGGTTGGAAGTAAGCTACAGAACAGGGGTGTTAGATCATTCATTCTTAGTTACACATTTACTATATCTATAACAGCTCACTTTTCTATTTTAAATCCTACTAAGTGGAGACTATTTAAATGTACTGCTGTAGTAATAAAGAAAAGGTCAACTCAATGTCTGTCTTGGCCATTAATCAATCTTTCCCATGCTTTCTAATTATCTTGATTGCCTGATAGAATGAAGCATGGGACACTGATCATCTATATGTTCCTTGGTTATATCTGCTCTTGGCACCATTATTTGGGGTTTTTTTTTAAAGACCAGAGGTGGTATTTTCATATGGAGATTTTTTTTTCAAAAAAGATGCCGAAATTCTTTCTCAAATAACCAGCTCCTTTTCTGCCTTATCTCCCACCATTTTCTGTAGCAAATTTGCAGGCTGTTCCCTATAAAATTTTGAAGTGTCTTTAATCATCTCAGGCAGCAATTTTGTGTTGTTTTGGTTTGTTTTTTTCCTCTCCTTTTCAGTAATCTGGGATTCCCAGCATTATTCTCTCTCTCCCTGATTATGAATTGTAGCTTTTTATTTTTAGAGGGAGCTTAATGCAATGCAGTAACACACAAACACAGGACCAAATTATAGACATAAAAGGATCAGAATTTTTTTTTTATAGTGATAATTACACTTTACTCCTGGGTGTCACATATCCATGAGGGACCCCAGAACTTCAGCAAAAGCAGACAGATAGATCATTACCAAGACATCAGGAGCTGCACAGCAGGTCTCCATCCCCAGGTGACAGAGAGGGCCTTGTGGAAAGAGTGTGGCAGGGGATGGGCAGCAGGTCACATGCAGACTGCTTAGCTCCAGACCGCTTAGCTCCAGACCAGGGACTAGAAATATATGTAACAAATGTCATTCAGAAAGGGGCAATTGTGCAGCTCCCATATGAGCTCAGGGGGGTGGTTTAGTCTCAATTCTGCTGTACAGAAAGTACCAGGGAGACAGGAGACTTGCAAAGATGGAAACCTCATCTTAATTCTTCTGTACTGAATCACCAGGAGTTTGGGATGTTTGAAGAATGCAGAATGGGATCCTTTGGAAGCATTTCTCACCCCCTTTGATTATCTGTACAGCTTGATTGAATGAGTCATGCGACCCAGCTCCTTCAGATATCCATTAATGCTAGGCAAACAGAGCATATTCAACACATCGCTGTTTTTTTGTGAGGTTTGTTTTTTTCCAGTTCATAAATAGCTTGAGAACAAATGTATTCATTGTTCAAAATCTTTGGCTAGTAATTTTTGCAACTTACACAGAGCGTACAATTTGCTCAAGTACCTACGGTGAGCACCGTCTTCCTCCAAAGCTGTGTCAGCAGGCAGGCAGCCCCCACAGCCTTTCAGCTAGAGGCACCAGCAACCTCTGCAAACCTCATCCCTTGCTAGAACCAGCATGCGTTGGTGGTGTGACACTCAGGTGCTCCAGCTGCTTCCAGAAACTTGGATCAGACTGGGTTTCTGCAGCATGATATAAAAATGAAGCTGCAATATCGTTTTTCCTGGTGCAAATGCTGTTAACAGAGAGAGGACTCCAGCTATTAGCATCCCCACTCTTTACATACTGACACCCTCAAAATCAGGGTAATTTCCCCACCAACTCAGGGGCAGTGGGCTGAAGCTGGGGGAACTGAAGCCCACCACACTCCCCAGCACAGCACCAGGATCCCCAAGCCAGGACTGAGTGAGCTGGGACCCTTCTAAAGCAGATACCACCTTGAGTCCTGGAAGAAGTCAGCTGAGGTTGCTGGAGTGTCACACCCATTTCTTCTCTACTCTTCCACACTTTAATGGCAGAAACAATCTACAGTGATGTTGAGTAGACCTTGCTGCTCAGCATCCCTTACTGGCTACTTGGTGCTTCCCTGCTCAACCTATTAACCACCCACCAGATGTACAGATCTTGTGGAGTTGCAGAGTTTCTCTCTCTGGAGACATTCAAAACCCATCTGGATGCGTTCCTGTGTGATCCTGCTCTGGCAGAGGGGTTGGACTAGGTGATCTTTTGAGGTCCCTTCCAACCCCTAACATGCTGTGATTCTGTGATTTCTCCCCACTGAAGATCTAGAGACTGATGTGTTTGGGGGGGTGTTGAGCACTTTGTTGGACCCATCTACCGATTTTATGCATTGCAGAGCCACACTGGCAGCACTTGTGGTACCTTGATAGATCTCACCTCTGGCAAATGGTGTGTGCTACTAGAAATAAACAGCACAGCCAAGTGAGCACAGGTTTAAGGAAGATAAGTATTATATGACTTTGTCTTATTTCCTAGTCTTCCAAAGACTATCCCATAGTAATAAATTAAACAGTACCTCTAATGGTGAATTACTAGCCACAAAATTACAAACTTTAGTTTCAGCAATAGTGCATTCAGGCAGTATTTACATGACAAATAAGAAAAACCTCTGACAGAAGAATCTTTCAGGTATTTGTCTGGTTTTGTCACTCAGCTCACAGTTTTATCTTGCATTTAATCATGTTGCCCTTCATCTGCCATCCAGTAACCAGAGTACTAAAATAGCCTTAATCTCTCTGTATCTCATTACAATGTTGAGACTATGGTTTTGCAAAACTTTCTGTTAAGTATGATACACCTCAGCTGCATAAAATATATGCCCAAAGTGTATACAGTATGTGGACTAGTACTATAAATTCTAGGGCCATCTTAAAAGCGAAAGCACTGGATAAAATGACACAGAAAATACAGAGTGATAGGTAGGTAAAGTGTTATTATTAGATAGTAAAGGCAAATGAAAAATATCAAATGCAATCTCATTTAATAAAGAACACAGAGAAATACACATTGGTGGGTCTGATAGCGTAAGACTTACTTTAAAGATTGTATCCTTCCTTCCTGAGAGCTTATAATAAAGGGCTCTACGGCATCTGTTGAGGGCAAACACAACTGTGGAGAAATCTCTTTGTTTTGTTTTAAATCTCTAAGTCTGTAGTCAGTATGATATAACATATTTTCAGGCCAGCACAACATGATACAATAAGTCAACAATATTTATAAAGATTGCTGTTTATGTGATTAACTTCTCATCAGCTTTAGGCCGTAGATATTCAGTACCACATAGCACTAGGCCCTTAATTGCATGTGATTGTTGTCACACCTTGGTGTTAAATTTACTCTTCACCTGCCTGGCATTTACAAGTGGCAATCCCTTTAGGCAAATGTATGTATGAATAACTAATTATTATTATTGTTGCTGTTATTTCAGCCTCAGCTTGATGGAAATTTACTCTGAAGAGCAGCAAGTGGCTCTGTGGAAGTCTCTGGAATGACTGAATTTGGGCTGTAATATTGTACTGCAGATAGATGGCAATTTATTAGTTACACATTCCATTTGTCTACACTGGTTTCTGTATATTTTAAGATCTCTGCTTTTAAGTATCTCTAAGACCCCTGTTGTTTCAATTACTTGTCACTGTGGCCTGAGGTATCATTACTACACTGAGGATAATAAACAGCTCCTCCTCCTATTTCTGTTGCTAGAGCTGTGACTAACTTAGCATCATCAAAATGCAGCATAGGATGGAGAAGTAAGTGTCATATGGTTGGTGCCTGATCCTAAATCATATTCTGCTCTGCCAGCTTTGTTATGTGGTCTTGGGCAAACCTTACACTTTGGAAGGGCTGAGCACTATGTAAGTCCACGACATATACTGACTACACAAGATAACATAATGATCTTGTTCTGAAATTATATATCCTCTGCAGTTTGTTTGGGTTGGGTTCTTTTTAGGTCTGACAGACACTATTTAAGACAGCAAATTTAGAAATGCTACATAGAAGGACTAAGCATCAGAACCATTTCATTTGCATTACAGTGTGTTGCTGGATGTCAGTGGATGTTCTGATGGGGATAGCTTAAATTTTTAGGGTTGGGATGCTTATCTTCTCACGTGAAGTCTTAATGCTTTGACAACTGTCCCACAAGCCTACTGTCGCCACCAAAGACCAGATACAGCTTCATGTGGTTCTTTCTGTGAATGTCTTATTAATGCTCTCTCCATAGGTTCTTTTTACTTTCTCACAACCAGTACTTAACATTTGATCTATTTAACAAAGAATTTGGGCCATGTAGCTTGTGCTTATTTATTATAACCAGGTTCATCCTGTTGATTAAAAAAGTCTTGGTCTACAAGAACTGTGCCAGCCCTGAAGAATGCAATAGTTAAGAGTATATTATATCTCATCTGTGTCTGTGCATCACCTAACTTAGGTCAATTTTAAGGGCAAAGGGTTATGCTATCTTTTATTTGCTTAAAATCTACATTTTTATCACAGAAGTTATACATGAAGAGCTCTTTCCTTTATGGAGGAGCAGAAAAAAACACTCTGTGGACTCAAAGCTCATACAGAATCCTGCTGTTACCATTCCTGCAATCATAACTTTCAGCTAATTTGTTCCCATTAAGTGTAATGTTACAGAGAAAAACTGCTTTGCAAACATTTAATGGCTTCTATCAGTCTGAACAAATGAATACGTAAGTTCCTGCCTCTTTATTTTTATTATTTTTTTTCTGATGTTCAGAAGAAACAGTCTTTGGTTGCCTTTTCCTGCAGGTGTGAGACAGTGAGGTCTCAGGTATTTGAACATTACTTCTTTTTCTGGGGTTTTGTGTGCAGACTAACTTGCAGGTTCAGACTGTGAACTGCACAACTACATCACAGGACTATGTTCTTTCCTTATTCTGCCTGTAATAGGCTACAAGCATGAAAAAATCTGGTGGTGGAACAAGACAGAGAGCTGAGATCACAAGCATCTTAAAATGTCCAGTGTGATTTGTTAAAGGACAATAATCAGAACCCAAAATCTCTGATGCTGCTTTCCCCCATGAATTTTGCAACACCAGACTGCTTGCTTACGAGGATGATCTTACTGGTTTGAACTTATTGCCTGTACTCTGTCTTTCACCAGAAACTCCAAAAGAAACTACTTTGCCCCATCAAACTGCTGGTTCGGTCTTGTAAAGGTTTTGAAGTATGCTGGGAAGTCACACAGCTATGAAGGGTTCCTTCTGAGGCCGTCTTTACACATCCTCCTCCTGTGGACATCACCGTAGAGGTAACTACTCTAGCCCAAACGTGTTTGTGGTTTGTTCCAGTGATGTTGCCACCTGCAAGGCAAGTGCCAAATCCTGCACATGGCCAGGCACAACAGTGATGGCACAGAGTAGAGGATAGGTGCTGGAGAAACAATTTGAGAGGCAGAGCTGCTTCCATCCATGACCACACTCTGGAGCAGCTGTCCTCTACAGATCTGGCCCTGGAAGGAAAATCAGCCAGCTGAACTGAGTGTTGAACATCACCAGGATCCCTCTTTTGGAAAGAAATTCTGCTGTACAAGATGGGACAAGTCCACAGAGAACTCATACAGGTCCCCATGGCTGGACTGTGAGCAGAAGACTAAGGCTTCCAAGCTCTCCAGGGACAGTAGCCACTGGTAGCTGGGTCTCTCACAGACATAAAATGACTGGCGGCCTCTTGTCTACCCATTATTGGAAGGGTTAGTCTCCAGTTTAGGAAAGAAAAGAAATACAATTGAAAAATAGAACAGAGAGACAAAAGGGTTAAGTTCTCCACCTTAAGGAAGTACATTCCCCGGTGCTGTGAGTGTTGTGTGGTGATTTGCTCCAGTGCAATGTGTTTCTACAACACTTCTGTTTTATACGCCACCTAAGTGGCAGAACAAAAGGGAATGAAACCCTCCAAATTACTAACAACCTTTTTTTTTACCATACAGATAAGTAATGGGGCAGCTGGATAGAAGTAAGTACTTTGTGCCCTGACCACAAGATTGCAATTCCTCTCACATTTACTTTTCCCCTCCCTGCTTGAAAATCCTATTGTATGAGCCACTGTAGCATGGCAGACATAAGCATCAAGCTTGTTTTTCTCCACACACAGAAAATTAACTCCTCCCATATTAAGGACAGACCAGCTTTTTTATTTGGTACCTCACACAGATGTAATCTTGAGATGTTACAGATTAGCATTACAAATGGTTACAGACATTTTACAGAATACAAAACTAAGAGTTCAGGTCTTTTAAAAATAAATTTACATTGGTTTTGTATTGTGCTATCTACAAAGGCCTGAGGAACCTCAGACTTCACAGAGAGTAAAAATCATCAGTCATGTTTTCTAAAATATCATTAATTTCTCCAAAATAACCTTTGTATATGCAGAATCTTCTAATTGAAGATTATTCAGTGTTAATTATATATAATACCTTGCCATCCGTCAAGACTTCTTCAAAATCTAATTTCCCGAACTATTATTTATTGATCTTTAACTATGTAAAATACTGACTTGTAGGCCCAACAAAGAGTGAAATAACGGACCTTACAACCACCAGTGGAATAACACTATCATTTCAGGCCTGTCAGGGAGTGAAGGAAGGACTGTTCTGTGTTTTGGGAAAAGACCATTCTCTAGCAACTCAGTGAGTTTTTAGCAACAATTGTTTAAAGAACCTCATTAGCATAAGAAAAAGACTCTTGGTGGAAATGAATTAGCAGTCACAGTGCAGGTGAAGCAGGCAGATAATATATGCAAGGTAAATGGAATTTATTGTGAATGTGGTCTATCACATGGCTGCCATTTCCACACGCTTTTTTTCTGACATACACTCCCATGTCATAAGAAAACAGTCCCACTTAAGTTTCCCATTCCTTGTGGGAACAGAGCCTGTACCAGGTGAGCATGTCATTTCCTATGCCCCTTTGGGCACTTTTGGTTCAGAGCTCCTGGGGATGCTCACCATCACTGGCTGACCCACTGAGGTCACTCCATGGCAGCCAGCAGTGGATTGCAACAATCTCATAACCAGTGCCTCTGGCACCTGAGTCAGGGAGAGAAGCCATCGAGGCACAGGTACAGTTTGTGCTTCAAACTGTGGGGGAATTATGAAGAAGGATCCAGTTGTCCTCCAATCAATGTTTAAAACACCCAGGACTACAGATCAAAGGTAATATATCCTGCTTGCATGTGGATCAGTGAGCAGGAACAGTCTTACAGGGACAGTTCAGAGGATGGGGTTCTCAGCTGGTTCTCAGGGGCCACATCTTCCTGAGACCAAGGGGTCGCAAACAGCTCTCCTTTCCTTGTGGCAAGGATCCAAAAGACAGGGTATTAACTGTCATCATCACTGTAGTCATTGTCATCATTATGATTACTTTGTATGGAAACACTGGTAACTGCTACTCTCTTGAAACCATGGTTAGCAGTGTTTGTTTGGAGAAAGAATAGGAAAATGAAATGAGCCCTTCTCAGGTAGATCCTACCATCTCCTAGCCACCAACAATTTAGTGACTTCTTGGCATGGGCATTGTACCCATAACTCACATGTAATGGTCTATCCTCTTCACATTTCTCTGATGTCCTTTGGATGCATTATACTCTGGACCTTCTCAACAGTCTACGGTGATGAGTTCAAGCGTATGTCCTGTAAAAGAAGCTTGTTTTAAACTCGTTAGTTGAGTGAATGTCCCCCAGCTCTTACAGTGGAAGGAATACTATGAATTATCATTCTTCATTCACTTTTTCCACACCACTCATGGTTTTACAACCCCTTGTTATAACCCCTTTCAGTTACCCCTTTTCCAAACTAATGAATGCACAATTATTTGGAGTCTTTTCATATGGAGGTTTATAGAAATCTAGCTGGTTCCTTCCTAATTCACCTCACACTATGCAAGATGAAAAAAATGTAGATATTATACTGTATAATCTGAGAAATAATATTTGATCATGTAATTAGACTGTATCATAGGCAAATGCACTAGGGAACAGAGTTAATGTTGCATGTACAACCTTAATTTTATTTCCTGACTTTTAAATGCCGAATTAGGCAACTTTAACATTTTCTTAATGCAATTTTTGTATGGAATATTATATAGCCTATTACATATGCATGCATATTGAAATATGGAATACATTAGGCTGTAGCACACAGATTGTGGCACACACATCTGAGTAGTAGATGTCGGCACTAGTCTTGCCTGGCACTGGCGCAAAGTTACAAAGGTCATTTCAGAGTGGTGCTCTCAACGCTTTTGGGCATCACTGCCCTGTTGTTTATTCTCTATATACAATAAGTCTTACAGTGCAGTGTTATAAAGAAGTAGCTTGAGAACTTTTTTTTTAAAATGGAATTGATGTTGCTTTTTACAACCTCCTCCTTACAAAGCTAGCCTTGTCAAATATTTAGGCTTCAGTAACTTAAGAGAAAAAACATGTCCTCAGAAGCTTTAAAACTTATGAAAATATAAAAGAATACTATAAAAACATAAAATATTTTTCCAAACATAATGATACTCTGGCTTTAATTCCCAATCTCTGCAGACTTCCCTGGGTATGAAGACAGTACAATTGAAAGCTAAGAATCTCCCTTTTCAAGTGGTAGGCATAAGAAGTCCTTTTCTACCTACAAAGGGCTATAAGATGATTGACTTCAAGGATGACATTGTTCCACACTGTAATGTCAGGGTATCTCTGAAGCTACCTGGCAATTTTAGGGGTTAGAAGAAATCCTCTACAGAGACATATTACTGAGCAAACTGCAAGCAAGACATTTGTATGAACCACAATATAGGATTGATTGATGTAGCTAATCTAAATAATACAGTATTCGGTCATCAAATGAAAAATAAAACACATCATACATGTATTATCATGAATGTGTGACACAAAAGGGTGCTGTCAGACATGGGGTTGTACTTCCCTGGTCAAAGACATGTAATGCATGTCAGGATTACAAAAGGTTAATATCATATGACAGGAGCAAGAAATCTACTGTCTTCAGAGGTTACTCTTCAAGAATGTCACCATGGACTGGATGGAATATACCACTAATAAATCACAGCAATGTTCTTCCAATAGACTAAGTGATTTTTGAAAAGGGCAAAAAAAATCAAATAACATATTCAGCTAACAGGATTTGATCAGCCGATCATCTAGTGAATATTAAAAAAGCTGATCTGATGAATAAATTATTCAGTGGAAGCAGGCAAAATTAACAAATTATGTATTTGCTGAACAACAGTTAAACCATTCAGCATATATATAATTAAATATTTATTCATACATATTTATAAATAGTTCTTACACATTTTTTGTTTCATCCAGGTGAATAAAAACTCCTGACTCTTTTTCTTCTTTCTTCTGAGGAAAGTGGAAATAGCCTGTCTTCAGAAAGCTTGATCTCAGGTCAGCATCTCAGCAAAGGCAGCTTCATTTGCATTTTTAATCAGATGCCTAGTAAGTGAACATGTAAAATCTTAACTGTGCAAGTGTCAGATTTTAATATTTAGCTTTCCAGTTTTCTAGATGCGTGTATGTCTGCAAGACAGTGTAAAGAAAGAAAGGCTATGTCTGTGCTCATATTTTGGCCAGATGTATTTGGGCAATGTATTTTCTTTCAAACCCGGACAGCTATCTTTCCTGGTACTTGAGGTTTCCAGGAGCTACAGTCTCTTGCTTTCATACATATATATGGTCTGAAAACAACAATTAGGGAAGCTAATGCCCTTTCTTTGAAAGCATGGCTTCCTCCGTCATTAAACAGAGCTGATTAGAAAGGATATCCAAGCAAAAGAAAATTGCAATAACCAGAGTACTAAAAAATAAAAGGGGTTGGAGAATTACAGAGACCAAAAAAAAAAAAAAAAAGAAAACCACCAAGACAAACCACAAAAAACCCACCAACACAACCCTTTGTTTCTTTGCAAGCTAAATCCTGAATAAGTGAAATGAGTATTTGTGGAGGGAGAACAAGAAATATTGTCTTCCTTGAAGAGGCACTTTCCTTCCAGCTAAGAAGATTTTTATAATTTTTTTTATGTTAGTCCAGATTAAAATAATGTAAATTACCTAAATTCTGATCTCCTTTATTCTAATTGTGGTGGCAGAATCAACACCAAAACCAGTAGATATTTCCAAGGATGGCAGATGATATAAGATTTCCTCAATTGTACATTAAGAGATTCTGGGGTGTAGCACTAGCTGAAGTTAACTCTCACCTCTCTGTTGATATTGATGGGAAAATCTCTCTCATCTTTTAAGACACAGCAAAAAAACAAGAATATAATAACAAGGATGCTGAATAATGGCCAGGACATAAAGAGATTCTCATGATAAAGTAACCGCAAAAGTAAAGTTGATAGATGCTTGGGGTATTATCGTGTTATTATCTGAGACAACCACAAATGTACCATCATTTTTTTTTTCTCAGATCCTTTGCATTTAAACAAGAAAATGCATACATTTTTATAGAATGTCACTTATTTGAAGTGCTGTTCTGAGATCACCTCTGGATGCCTTTGGGTACAATTCATCTGTGTGTGGAGATCCAGGGGTGGGTGGTGCATCAGGTGAATTTCAGCCTCTGCAAACATGGCATCTGTATATTTACCATTGAGCAAACACAGCTTCACCTATTTATATTTTTTCTTAATAAGCAGATTCAGCTTGTGATAGACACATTCCTAGACACAAAGACTTGCAGGGTGATGGAATTTCTTCTCACCTGAAACCACAGTAGTCTCCTGGCCCTACACCCACACAGTTTTGCCTTCTCATACTGTTGTCTTTTTTTTTTTTTTTTTTCCATTTCTTTTAATGTGGTGTTCAGTCCAGTTTGTGTATCAAAGGTTTTAGCACCAATCCCAACTGTGCCATTTTGCAGTGCACCAGCTGGTATGCAACCAAGGTCTCAGGAGATTCCAGGTTTTGCTCATTGCTTTCCTCTTTTCTGGACTGTAAGTAATTATTTTGTACCCAAGGACTACTTTTTGGGCGTTCCCACGGGATTACTAGTGTTACTTCTACAAGATTATTCATGTAGAAGTCCTTCATTTTGTCTCCATGAAGTGGTTGAACTCTGCATTTAAGAAGGAGCTGTTGTCATGATTTCATGTAAGGTTTAGGGGCTGCCTGAGAATGGAATAATGGTGAAGGCAAGAGCAGGGAAGATTTTACTCCCTTCAGTTCCTAATAAGACCTCTTTAAATATGGGAAAGGCATCTAATGTGGGGTGAAACCTATCATCAGCAAAGAATCAGATGTCATTCCCATGCATACAGCACTGGTGGTATCTCTGGACACCTGTCAGGCTTGTGTTTTTCTTCAAATTAAGCCTAGCTGACTCTGCTTGGTAGATAACGCCTGGCTGATCACATATATCCTGTTGTGTTTGAACTGCCGTCAGGTTCTCATCTAGATGGGTGTAAGGACGATTCCACTTCCAGATGTTTTCCTCTGTTTGTCCCATCTGTGTTTTAACTGCAACTGATGTGCACACCTTGCTTGACAACGTTTGACAGTACTTCTGAACAGCTACCAAGATGTGTAGGTGCTGGTCCCAAACATAACACTTCAATGTAAAATATCAGTAACATCTCTACTTGGAGAAAACAATGTTTTCTACTCTGAATTCCAGCTCATTGAGACTTTTGTCCTGCAAGGACCACCTTTTTGCAAGTCTGGATAACAGATTTTGGAAAGTATATGAAGGACAGGAAGTAGCAGGACCAGTGAGAGTCACGGGTGTTTGGCAAAGCAGCTGGATCTCAACCTGTGGAACACCAGCTCTCCCTTTCAGCAGGCAGCCAGCGGATCTTTTGAGGTGCTGCTGTTAAAATGCCAAGTGCCACAAGAGAAAGCCTAAATGTTGCAAAGACCAATTATACATTATGAAGCAACTCTCTGTTACATGGTGCTGGCCAAGACGAGAGCACCACGCTTGGGAAAGGGCTAGGGCAAGACCTAATGCTCCAGGGAGGTGAAGCTATTCCAAATCAACACTCCAACAGTGAGCTATTTTAGGGCAGACAAAAGTTTGAACTATGTTATGTCATCTGTTTTATACATGACATATTTCTAAGAAATTCTCAGCAACAAGTACTTTATACCATTTCTCCCTTCTTCAAACGACTTTATGTACGCTATTGTTAATTAAAATGAGATTTTCCATGTGTCCACAATTGATTCTTTAAAATATTAATAATTTTCCCTACATTGGGTATCAAAGCCATTACTTTTTCCTGTGTGTCCTTCAACTATATTTAAATAATTCATGTATCCATTTTCCAGCCCTCAGGGAAACCTGTTTTTTTTTTGTTGTTCTTTTTTTTTTTTTTTAATACAATGTGATCCCATTGAAAACACAGGATATTTCCTTCTCCTAAAGTTATAGGATATTTTCTTTCTTGCTAGTGTATACTGGGCACAAGAATCTAGTTAGCTACCATTTTATTAAGACACAAATGTATCATGGAAATATGTGTCTGCCTGTGTATAAATGCCCTTTCCGCTGCTCATCAATCTTGCGCTAATTAGAAAGACAAAAATATTTTAAAACCAATTAATGTCACTGAGAAACATTCCAGTAATTCTCAAAGTACAATGTAACCATGATAGATACATTTCAATTATTTCAAAGTATTTTCACAGAGCACTGAGTAAGCATAAGGGAAAAGCAGGGGCTAAAAGCTGCATCTCTTGGCTGATGGGTCTCTGACATAGGATGTGGATTAAGGTTTAAGTGAGACCAGCAGTTCACGTTCTCCCTCGAAAAGCTCCTGAGTCACCTGATTAAAGTGCAACCTTGACAAATATGCACAGCGTTGTCTCTCACAGTTGGAATCACCAAAGAGGCTAAAAACAGCACCATGCGCTGCATAATCTCTAACCTCGGGGGACAACAAAAACAGAGAATTGCTGTGTCAATCTCATTTCCTTGTTAGGCTCATTATCATAAATGCAGGCCTTTGGTTTTGAATGCCACACTTCAATAACATTTACCTATCAACAGCTGCTGAAATATTGAATTCCACAGTCATCTTTTCCTTTTGATGCTTTCCCTTTTGTTTCTTTATCCATAAACATGAGCAACTGAGCTAAGCTTAAATTAACTAGCTGGGGTTAAATGTTTAGGGCAGCAAATTATGGCTAGCCTGTTTGCAGAGTGGTTTAGATTACAGAGGAGAGTTGCCAATCTTAGCTCTCATCATGCACTCCAAATGTGCAGAGCAATATTGGCAGTTCATGGCCAAATCCTGCCTGCTTTAGTTATCACAGGAGCACTGCTCCCATGAATAAGTGGAGCAAGATTTAGCCCCTGCTTGGAAGATAGAGATGAATCACACTTTTATTCTTTGAGTACCTCACGGTACCTTCAAAACAGGCATGTTCAGTGATTGATAGCCTGTGTCTAGATTGGGTATTTTTCTATATACTGACAAATATTCTCTTTGCAGTGATTTCTAGGAGCAGAGGAGTATACACTGCAGCAATGTTGGGATTCTTATTTTTCATTGTGCCCTTTGTCTTTGTTTTGATTAGGTTTTTTTCCGAGGGTCAGTTATTTCCCATTCTTTCTCTGCTCAGGGTGCTCTGAAATAATCCTGTTACAGATCTCCAGCCCTTGGCATCAGTAAAACAGTGGAAACTTGCATCAGTAAACAGGTGGGGAAAGACACAACCTTTGCTTCAGGGTCAAATCCCAAGTGGTGGCACAGTCTAAGAGAAATTAAGGTGTTTGGCTTTCTTGAAATGAGATGTTGGTATCAGCTAAGGCTTTTTTTTTTTCCTTGATAGAGACAAGGACTATGTGTTAACTGTTTTAATCCAGTGTGCAACCAAAATGTAAATGCAATTCGGAAACAAATGTTTGGTTAATAATTTCAAAATGTGACTGTAATTCAGAGACAAATGTTTGGTTAATAATAATTTCATGACTACATGCTGTTACAAGATCATTCAGGTTCTGCAGATGTGTCGCAGGGACTGGCCATGGAAGGGAGTGGACCACAACCACTAACAGAAGGTACAGTGGCGTCTCCCCATACTTTGAGACCATTACTTCACACAGACTGCCTCTTTGCAAGTCTAGGGCCATGCTCCTCAACCGCAAAACCACCTTAGTCCTCCTGCAAGAGCAACTGCATACCTGTACAGAGCCTATGAGTAAAATGGTGTTCCACTAAAAATGGGTATCCCACAAAGTCAGAAGTGGGACACATGCTCCACAGGAGCTGTGTTGCTGGGCCACAGCACCCTCATCTGAAACTCAGTAGAAGCGTTATAGAAGGAAAGTGTGGGGAACAAAAGAAAAAAAGACATTTTTAGGTCTACATACCCAGCAGAACCGCTGATAGCAGAGCAGAGGAAAAGCGAAGCCTTCCTCAAAACAACTGAAGGGGCACTTTGATGGTCCAGTGATAGGCGCTGTCAAAAACTTCCGCAAACATTCAATGCATAAAGTATGTATTCCATTTTCCTCCTGGCTGTAGTCCCCATCTCATTTTGGGGTCCGTTAAGCCGAAACCTGCTTCTCTCTTCATGTCCATAGAGACCCAGTATCTGCCTGAGGAGCTGCAGAGATAAAGGGGGGCAGCTTGAAGGACATGATGTTCCAACACCGTTTTTCTCTGTTTGCATGAGGCTCGTGGTAAGCAAGGGTTGTTTCCTCCACCAGGAGCAGCGGAGTAGGTGTCAACACCAAAGAGTAGTGAGCTCCTCGGAACATAGTTGACACCTAAGCAGGTAGTTTTTGGCTGTTTGTTTGAATTTAACTATGAAGACTCTAAGAGTAACTTTATACCATTTTATTACTGTATGACCTCTGATAGCTGCTGGCCACAGCTGTGGTGGAGCCAAGTCGGATGAGACAAGGTGGAGGACACATTTAATTTCTGAGTGGAAGCAGAGTTTCTCTCACACTTATTTTCAGTCTCTTTTTTACATTACAGTACAATATATATATATTTTTTAAAGCACGGGCGATCAAAGAGCCAGTCAGAAAACAAGGAGACTTATGATTGATTTTGCTTAAGTAAAATAGTGATTTCTATTACACTGGCCTTTACTTTGAGGCTTTTGCCTGCTATAAGGAATTGATTTATTCTACTTGTCAAAAAAATCAGAATCAGAAACAGCTCAGCTTCTCATATGCCTTGCATGAAAGAAATGCCCAGCTTGTAGAAGTTAGCCCGACTTTTCTGCAGGAGAGGGGCTGAAGACACGGGAGTTAATTACATCAATAGAGAAGGGTCACTTTTAATTTCTAGCGAGCCCAACTCCAACTGAATAAATAAAGCTGAAATGGGAGAGCGATGGCCCCAGTAAGCGGCTAAAACTCCACATGATGGCACAGGAATGATTTCCCACCACCGCCGTTTAAATATAACTAAGGTGTTCTGTAATTTTACTTCTACAAGCCAGAGGGCTTATTGTAATCCTGATAAATTATAGCAGCACAAGCAGAAGTGGGACAGGAGAAGGGAAATGCGAACACAAAAATATAAAATTGCCTCGCAGAAAAGAAAGAGGAGAGCGAGCGAGAGGTTTGTTATCGTTTATTTTTCTTCAACATATCATTCAGTTTCAGCTGTCTCCCATCTCACCCAGATCTCCACCATTTCTCAGAAACGTCTCTCGATGGCATCTCATTCTCTTCCTGTCTTTCACCAGCGTTTCATTATTTCTTAACTGTCCCTGAAAGGGTCTGGGCGGGAGGTGGACGAGGGCGGGAGGCAGAGAGGAGAGGGACAAGCCTTCGCCCCACGTGTCCGCCTTATTTAACCAGTTTCCAAAAAAGCCGGGGGGGGGGGGGGGGGGTGGGGGGGCGGCGGGAACGGGACATGGCACACACGTTGCAAATAATGTTAAATGTGATTAATCTCCCGGATTCCTGGAAATCTGACATGCATGAGTTACGGCGAAACCTCTTTTATTTCGCCATGAAATGCTTTTGCATAATGAGAAAGAAAATGTCCTCTGTGCCCTAATCAACTCTGACAGGTCCTGGACTCCCAAATACTTTTATTTATGGCATTATTTATGTCACCCCTAATAACCGGGGAGGCGGGCCCGCGGCTCTCTCCGTACGGGGAGGGGAGAGCAGGGGAGAGAATTGGAGCGAGGGGACGCGAGGGCCGCCCGCCCGCCGGGGCATCCGCGCCGGGCGGAGGGGCCACAAACTTTTGGCGGCGGCTCCGCGCTCCGCGTAGCGCGGGGCGGTACCCCGCGGCCCCAGCGGGTCGTGCCGAGGCGGGCGAAGGCGGGGTGCCGGGGAGCCGCGCTCCGCGGCCGCTCGCCCCCCGCGGGGGCCGGAGCCCCGGGGCCGCACCTTCTTCATGATGCCGGTCTTCCTCTTGCTGAAGGTGGTGTAGCGCCGCAGCTTGTTGTC
>WUAM01000179.1:20348981-20363872 GCA_024336885.1 Actenoides hombroni | reverse complement strand
CGTCGGGGCTGCGCCGACGGCCGCTCGCGAGTTGGCGGGGCAGACGCCCGCCGGGCGGTTGGCACCTGCGGGCGCGCCGCTGCCGTCCGCGGGGCGGGGAGGGGGCAGCCCCGGGCCGGCCGAGGCCGCGGGCGAGGAGGGTGGCAGGCTGGGGGGAGCAGCCGAAGGGAGCTGCTGGTAATGGGAGAGGCTGCTGTTAAAGAGGTGGTGATTTTAACGGGAGGAAAATAGATCGGCTGCTTGTCTGCACCGTTTTCATAAGATGCAGCGAGGAACAGATCAGATTTTTTTTTTTTTTTTTTTTTTTTTTCCGTTAAAGGTGTAAGATGCTGAACGCGTATCTTTCTTCTAGTGATGGCTTGGAGTTAAAAACCACGTAGATCTTGATATGCAACCTAAATTTGGCATCAGGAAATGGGAAATTGCATCTTTAAGCAGAGTACAATCAAAAATGAATTACAATAAATCCTATATAATTGCATAGGTCATTCTCTTTAATGAGATTTTATTAACCTGACTGTCAAGCTTTTGAGTCAGGCAGATATTTTATCTTCTTCAACTGATAAAAGTGTCAGCTATAAACCACCATATAAATATTCATAAATCTACACATCTGTGGCAGCCTATCAGCATCATTCTTTTGGACATTAAAAGCATTCTAATTACTTTCTGTCTAGCAGAGCTGAAATGCTGCCTGTTATAGTATGTGCTTGGCAGGCATGATTGCTTTTGTTTGCCATCACAAATAGCAGCATCCTATTTTATATACTGATGGTCCAGAATATATTCAGGGTTTGACTGAACAGGATGAATATTATGAAGCACCATCTGGTTTTGATAACATCGGGTATATTAACTCATCTGTTAATTTTTGACACATCATTGATTTATTTATTTAGAAAAATTGGATCCTGTTTTGGTATGTTGCTGTTTGCCTTTGTAACAAATGTGATGACATTTCCTTACTAAACAGGGAGATATGCTAGTTAATAGGATATATGGTTATGTTCTAATGCCTGGTTTTGCTCAGAAGCAGCCGCGTACTGGTTGAATTTATCACGTCTTGTTACAAATAATTCAGGTACTTTACCTAAAAAGTTTAGTACTCAAATAGATTAACCTGAAAATTTGTGACTCTGACACATAGTCCTGTGATCTGTGACAGAAGATCATGTTTTCTTTTTTTCTCGAAATTACTTCTTACTTTAAGTGCCCAAATGATGGTATTTCAGGGTTGGTCTTTTTGTGGCCCACAATCAAAACACCGCTGATAAATGTGACACCTGCGTTTCTTCACAGAAGCAGACTACGCCATGGAAAACACTCAGCTCTCTAGTAGACAATATGCAAGGCCACATTCACAGCAGAGTCCTCTGGGCTTTGATGAACAGAAGTTTGGACTTTCTCCTGCCCCTGTCGTAGCCAGGAGCTAGAGAAGGCTTTAAATTTTGCCATTGATTCTGTCCTGTGCTAAAAAAAAAAAATAATAATTAAGGAACTGCTGTTTGACCACTGAAGTTCTGTGAAGTCCCTGTCCCACGACTTGAATATCCAGGCTTTACTTTTACTTTATGTTCCTGTGTGAGTCCCAACATACCCTTCTCTCAGCTAAGAAATAAATACCAGGTAAAACAGAACAGGAAAAAAAAACCCCAAAAACTTGCTACAGTGTGCGGAAGTGTGATTTTGTACAAGTTGTTAACAGAGGCTGATACAGCAAGAGGCAAAGTTTAGACCTCCTGGATATTATAATCCCTGAGGTACAGGTGCTATGCCCCTATCCTTCCTGCTCAGTGATGAAGAAACAGCAGGCACCTTCTGTTGAAGGAGCCATAGCACTGGTAAAATACGCAGGGAGCTGTTGAGGGTGACCTAGCTGGGATCTTGGGGTTGTATGTCTGTGAAATACTTCCATCCCATTGTCCAGAGCCTTGAAATTCTCTTAACAAATGTGTGAGCACATTTCACAACTTCAGTTTCAGAGATTTACCTTGGTTTGCTGATACCTCTTCACTTGTGCGGGCATCAGTGTGCAAGCTGGCGAGTAAACATCATTCCTTGGATGTCTGTCTCTGCACTACCAACTTAAACACTTGATGCACCTCTGTGCACTGACCTGTCAGCCTCACCTCTATGTCTGGGAAGATCACGGAACATCCTTCTAGAAGCTATGCTAAGGCATGTGGAGGACAGGGAGGTGCTTTCAGACAGCCAGCTTGGCTTCACCAAGGGCAAGTCCTGCCTGACCAACCTAGTGGCCTTCTGTGATGGAGTGACTACATCAGTGGACAAGGGGAGAGCTATGGATGTCATCTATCTGGACTTCTGTAAGACCTTTGACACAGTCCCCCACAATATCCTTCTCTAAATGGGAGTGATAGGGATTTGATAAGTGGACTGTTCAGTGGATGAGAAATTGGTTGGATGGTGGCATTCAGCACTCGGCAGTCAACAGCTCAATGTCCAAATGGGGATCAGTGACAAGTGATGTCCTTCAGGGGTCCGTGCTGAGACCAGTGCTGTTTAGTATCTTCATCAGTGAGAGAGGCAGTGGGACTGAGTGCACCCTCAACAAGTCTGCAGATGACACCAAGCTGAGTGCTGAGAGTGACACGCCTGAGGGATGGGATGCCATCCAGAAGGACCTGGACAAGCTTGAGAAGTGGGCCTTTGTGAACCCCGTGAGGTTCAACAAGGCCAAGTGCAAGGTCCTGCACTTGGGTCAGGCCAATCCTTGGTATCAATACAGGCTGGTGTATAAAGGGATTGAGAGCAGCCCTGTGGAGAGGGACTTGGGGGTACTGGTAGAAGCTGAACATGAACTGGCAATGTGTGCTCACAGACCTGAAGGCCAACTGTACCCTGGGCCACATCAAAAGAGGCATAGCCAGCAGATCAAGGGAGGTGATTCTGTCCCTCTACTTTCCTCTTGTGCACCTGAAGTACTGTGTCCAGCACTGGAGTCCTCAGCACAAGAAGGCCATGGAGCAAAAATGATCAGAGGGCTGGAACACCTCTCCTGTGAAGACAGGGTGACAGAGTTGGGGTTGTTCAGCCTGGAGAAGAGAACGCTCTGGGAAGACCCTATTGTGGCCTTTCGATACTTAAAGGGGGCCTATGAGAAAGGTGGAGACTTTTAGCAGGGCCTGTTGCAACAGGACAAGAAGTAATGGTTTTAAACTAAAAGAGGGTAGATTTAGACTAAATATAAGGAAGAAATTTTTTACAGTGAGGGTGATGAAACCCTGGAACAGGTTGCCCAGAATGGTGGTAGAAGCCCCATCCCTGGAAACATTCAAGGTCAGGCTGGACAGGGCTCTTGAGCAACCTGGTGTAATTAAAAATGTCCCTGCTCAGTGCAGGAGGGTTGGACTAGATGACCTTTAAAGGTCCTTTCCAACCCAAAATATTCTATGATTCTCTGTTTCTATGCAATTGATTCTTAATGTTCAGGCATGACATTTGTGGCCCCTTGGGATTCAGAGCTCCAAGTTTGCTTTTGAGAGTGGGCACCTCAAGCACAGCCACAAATAAGGATGCTTCCATATTTTTTAAGCTTTTCCTAATAGAGCTCCTGCCAAGAATGAATGATTTCTTCCTCAGTCCCTCTCTAAGAGACCACCCTGGCTGCCAGACTCCAGAAGAATTGCAGGAGGACAGGTTAGGAGAAGGAGGAAAAGCAGGTGTTCACCACCCTGCACTTTGTTGAGGAAAGATCTAGCTCAAGACCCCATCTTGTGCGGAAAGGTCTTGCATGAGAGA
Organism: Actenoides hombroni; assembly: GCA_024336885.1. Taxonomy (NCBI): domain Eukaryota; kingdom Metazoa; phylum Chordata; class Aves; order Coraciiformes; family Alcedinidae; genus Actenoides; species Actenoides hombroni. The sequence continues at coordinate 20,360,110 of WUAM01000179.1, read as the reverse complement.
TGTCATCCTATAATGACAGGTGGAACTGCCCTTCAGAGCCAGCCTTGTCTCTCCTCTAGTGAACAGTGGTTGCTCTGACCACTGCTGCTGCAGAGTGTGCCACACAAACAGATGCATTCAGAGCACCAGCAGATACCCGTTTTCCTCTGTTAGAAATCTAATTAGTCTATTCAGATTTTTTTCATGGCATGAAAACAATGTGTTATCTTTGGCTTTGTTAGCGTGTACATTAAACAGTATCATAGTACACCAGAGAAATTCCTTCTCCTTAGGAAAGCATGATGTACACCTTACATTGTGCCTTAAAATTCAAGGTGGGCTTTCATGGGTAGCAGAGAAAGAAGAGCAGAGCTGTCTTACAGGTGTTATTCCAGTGCCAACAACCTGGCATGTTTAACATGACTAGTTAATAAAGCTCTGTCACATCCAGGCTGAAAAAAAAGAAAGTTTAAGTGACTAGAGAAGGTGAAGATCATTATTTTGCCTTAATCAACAAGTTTGGAAAACTCATCTGGAATTAGATCTGTTGGATCAATATTGAAATTGCCAGACACTTGTAGTCTTCATCTACTGGTCTGTCTCAGCGATCTTCATGCAAAGTGCCCAGGAAAGCATCACTTTAGTTATGGGAGGAGTCATGCTCTCGATTTTGTGACCTGAGCATAGATATTTACAGCAGTGTTCGTACCTAAAAACTTAGTGACAAAGCCTGTATGCCTGGACAAAGCCATTCATGGGGTACAGAGCTGCTGCCCCAGGGTCTAAATTAATAATATAATAATTGAGCAAATCAAGAAATTCAGATCATCGAGTGAGAGGACTGAAACACCACAAGGTGAAGAGTGAGACAGTTGAAATTGCTAAGGAACCTGGACTTTTGAATCTTGCTGAAAATTAAATACCAATGAATACGTTCGCTGCAGGGGAGAATGTATCATATTCAGACCCTCTCAGTAGTTTTAAATATGACCTTTTAAAGCAGCCGCCCAAGATTACGAAGGAAACTGGAAAAGCCATGACCTGAATCCAGAGCCATTGAAACCCAGCATAATGCCTTATTAATAAAAGCAGTCTGGCCTAAGTGTTGAAAAGAGCCTCAAGTATAGGAAAAGCTGATGTTATACCTGGCAGTCTTTCCAGGAATCTTTTCTGATACATCAGTGTAAGTCATTCAGGCTGAGTTTCAGAAATTTACTCTCATGAGAACCCTGTTTTTAGTCTGAAAGTTGGCTAGCTAAGCCCCATAGTTCAGCATCAGTGAGAAAAAGATGTAGAGATGAATGCTATATCCAGGTGTTGGTACCTGATTTGCCATATCATAGTATCTTCTGGTTGCTTGCACTCTCAAATAATCTAGTTTGGAATACTTATGCTGTAGCAATTTAATCCTGCTCTAGTAGCTCTTTATGGGCCTGATCCAGCAAGTCCTCCTTCAGGCAAAAGTCTAGTTAAAGTCGATAGAAGTTCGGTAAGACTAAAGACTGCAGGGTCTGAGACATTAGAATTACATGGTTGGTGAGCATCGTAATAAGGAAAAGGAATATCACAATAAGACTTTAATAAACTGTTTACTCTGTTTTAGTCCGGTACAGTCGTTTCAATAGCATCCTTCTCTCCCAGAAAATACATATATTACATTAAATCAATTAAGAATCATAGATCAGTGATTATTCAGTAGTAATCACATGAAAACAACTTTGTATCATTTCTTAGTGATTAGACTTTGCACAGTGCCTGCATTTCTAATTACAGTCACTCTGTAATCCAAATTTCTATGATATATGCTAAACGGGCAGCATTGATTTTTTTCATTTTTTCTCTATCACAAGAAATAACTGTAGTTATCCTTCTCATTTAGGGTTGTTCAGGCTGTGGGTACGTGTACCGTTACTGGTGTAGAAGTTGCTTCAAAGTGGTGCCCGATTCAGCACAGAGCCAGATGTTTCCAGAATGTGTGCTGAGAGCATCCCTCGCTTTTGGTGGTACCCACCAAAAAAAGCATTTGTGACTCTTTGTGCTAGCATTTCTAAATAGCCCTGCCTTGTCATGACTTTCATTTTTATCGTCTTTAACCCCATACTCAAAGTTAAGAAAAAAACAGTAATTGCTGTTATTGTGTCTTTGTAGTAGATATGACACTGAACTGAAGATTAAATCAATGCTGTCCATTCTGGATAAAATTTCAGTTACATTTTAAGCCATTATCACAATGAATGTGCCTATGCATTCAATTTTACAACAAAACTAATAATTTTATCTTTTCTTAAGTTAGTGTGTATTATGGCATTCTTCAAAACTGATATTTGAAAGGTCAGGTTACTTTTTGCCATATTTTAGGAGAAACTATAATATTAGAATAACATCTCCTATACTAATCTAATCCCTTTCCTGTTGTTTCATTCATATTTTGTTCTCTTGCATCAAGGATATGCAAAGAATGAGTAACTGTTTTGTCAACAGGGACCATAATGATTAAAATACAAACAGTAAATATGACTTCAGGTTTGGAATCCGATTATAGGATTAAAATGAATGAAAAAACTGCTCTGTAGTAGGATTGCAAAGTTCCAATCAATATCATCCGCTAATAATTTCAAAGGGAAAATGTGGAAAGTAAAGAAATAAGGCAAAGAAAGCATAACTTGAGGTTGTTAGTGGTGCTTGAATTTCTTGATTAATTTTTTTTGTTTTCTCAGGAGGTCCCAGCTAGAAAGTCACAATGTCACCAAGGGTCCATTCTTTTAATTTTATTTCATTTCATCTGTTGTGCTGTGTTATTTTGCATTTGCTTCGCAAGGGTTACAGACAGCTGGCCTTAGGTTAATGCAGTAAAAGGGAGGCAGGGAGGGACAGCAGGTATTAAGGCTACAGAGCACCTGCTCCCTCACCAGCACCCACCTGCAAAGAGGGCAGCAGTGCCTGGGCGTTTCTGACCTTTTGAGTTTTCGTTGTGGACAGAGGGCATCGCTTAACTTTGTGAATCAAAGGTGTGTTGGAGAAATCTGCCCTGATTCACCCGAGCCCGTCTACAAGGATGTGGTACGACTCCTTAGCACAGGAGGCTGACTGCCAGGATGCTTTAAGTGGCCTTAGGGCCCCCCCAATCCTTCATGTGCCAGTGGGCTCTCTCTTCTTGGCCCTGGGCAGCCTCGTAGCCCAGCACTGCGCCTGTGCTTACTCTGTCCACCTCACATCCCTGTTCTTCTGGTTAAGTCCTTGGGAGATGACCTCCTCGGGTTTTGTGCTGGGGAGGTCTCCTCGGGCTGCATTCCAGACAGAAAGTGTTTGTGTGCTGCTTCAGGGGTCTGGAGGGTGGTAAACATACAACTTAGTGTTGTTTCAAATATTCTTCAGGCCAGCTGTGTGAAGTAGATTTTTCCACCAGAACGTGTATCTTCTGGTGATACACCAGAAGGTGTATCATGGAGAAGTACTGTGAGAAGTGCCACCTCTTAAAGGCCCAAAATCTGAATGTTTCTGTTCTTTCATATATTACCAGTGCTGATGAAGCTATGTTTTCATCCTTAGTGATGAAGTTAAGGTAAATGAAGGTCTGGGGTGCTTAGTCTGATGCATCTGCAGCAGGTTGCCTTTTCAAAAGTAAATGCATTTGTCACTTTCTAAAAGTCAAGCCTGCCTGAGAAGTGCTCTCCAAAATTGGCAGCAGATTTAAATCTACCAGTCTTTTTTTTTTTTTTTTAAATCTCATGCAAAATGTTAGTTACATCTTTTTAGACACCTAGAAGAACTCAGCTATGAATAAGCTAAAAAAAAATTTTTAAGTATTATTTTAATTGGGGAACCTAACAGGTCATACCATAAATGTCTTGGTCATTTTACATCTGGGTCCAAGAACTGTTACAGCTGCTTGAAGTATATACATAGACACTGCACCATCCTACTGTGTATGTTTAGGCTGTAGCTGCTATTGCTCCCTGAGATGTGACATCTCTTGTCATTAGAGGCAAGGCTGACTAGGTGGAGCATGTTGTCCTTATCCTGCTTATGGAGTCAAGCTGCTGCCTTCAGAAACTACTGCACAGCCCCACATAGAGTTTCCTCATTATGTCCAGAGCAGCTTGAAGAACTGCACTGCTTACCACTGCAGGATACTGGCCTGCCCACAAGCACATAGGAGGTCAGCAGGACAGAAAAAATTCCTCCTCTGAGCAGAGGAGCTTTGCATTGTACACTTGATGCCTTTCCTCCATGTAAGAATTGGATTTTTGCTTATCGCTCTTGAGTTGTTCTTAGACATATCTGGAACCAAAAGCAAAAGGAACAGAAGCAAGGATGTGGACCTGGGGATGGATCACATGAAACATCCCATGTCCAGTGTCAAACAAATGCAACAGAGATGAGAGGGAGAAAAAACCAAAACTTGGAAGCCTTGTTGGAGAGGAGCAGGGCATAGGACAAAGGTGTAGCACAATGATCAGCAGATACATTCAGGCCATGCCCACTGGCAGCTTGAAACAGGCTTCCAGAGAACTACTTGAACTTTTACTTGTGGCAGATTGGATGGAAGTGGTATTTTCTTCCCCATTTTCCTGTCTTAATCCCTCTGAAAGAAGATGGCAGTAAGCAGTGACTGTCATCACAATGCATTTCTGATTAACAGCAAGGGCACAAGGGCACTCAAAATAGAAGCAAAGTCAGGATTGTTTTAAATCAGAGTGTTGCAAAAGTATTAAAGCAGAAGCCATAATTCTAATGTGTTCAGAAATAAAATGCATGTTACTGTAAACGGTTGTGTATACTCATCTAGCTGCTACTGCCTGGCATAACCTTTTGCATTAGGTTTCTGTGAGTCATCTTTTTTTTTTTTTTGTTGCAGAGAGTCGAATGATTCTGGATGCCTTTGCCCAACAATGCAGCCGAGTTCTAAGTCTCTTAAATTGTGGTGGAAAACTGCTGGACAACAATCACTCTCAGTCCATGATTTCTTGTATAAAGCAGGAAAACCCAAATTATAGCGAAAGACAAGAGCAATGTCAGCTTGGGAAAATGGTCCATAGTCAGACCTCAGACATTTTAGACATAGAGATGCAGTATATGCAAAAGAAACAACAAACCTCAGCCTTTCTGAGAGTTTTTACTGATTCCCTTCAGAACTATTTGCTTTCTGGGAGCTTCCCTTCTCAGAACACCTCATCAGTAAATGATTTTAGCCATTTGGCAGATGTGGATCCACTTTCAACCTCTCCAGTACACACTTTAGGTGGATGGACATCTCCAGCAACATCTGAATCTCATGGTCACCCATCATCATCTACACTTCCAGAGGAGGAAGAGGAGGAAGAGGAAGAAGGTTACTGCCCTCGCTGTCAAGAGCTAGAGCAGGAGGTAATTTCATTGCAACAAGAAAATGAGGAACTTCGTAGAAAATTGGAGAGCATTCCAGGTAAATAATCCCCTGCCATATAATATTGTCTGTCAGTGATAAAAATAGTTTGGGTAGTAGTTTGGTTTAAGATGTAATAATTTCTTAAGATTGTGATCATAGTAATCAAGCACTAGAATTTGTCTTCAGCCAAAATTCCTATACCTGTGTCCACTGGAAAATTATCTGCTGGTACTCACCCATATGAATCTTGAGTCCTAGACTACTGAGCTGTGCTCAGGGTAGGATGTACTTATAATCCCAAATTCCAAGTATCAGGTGGTTTGTCACAGTAATTTCAAACATATGTTTTTATAACTAATTATCTGCCTTGTTCTGTAGGTGACATTGCAGCTTATAAACTTAATTTCCTTTTGGGGCTCCTTTTTTTGTTACTTAAACTATTGAAAGTCACATCCATACCTCTAACTGAAATAGATTTGGCTTGTACCTTGAACAGTATCTCAAATTGCTGTTGGCTCAGTAAGAAGCATAAATACATCTCCTTCCATTCATCTTCAAATAAAATGTGAGAAGAAAGATTGCCACCACTTCTCCAGTTCAGCAATACCTAGCAGCCACTGAGGGACAGAAAGCAGACAGAAAAACCCCATCTAATAGAAACCCCCTCTGTGAAAAATGCCTCTTGCCCCTTTAAGCTTAGGACTTCTCACTGTTAAGGTGCACTGAGTTACTTGAAGAGTAAGAATAAAGTATTTTGGACCCATATCCTCTAAACTTTAATCATAGGCAAAAATGCACCTCAAATAGTAGTCCTAAAAGCAAATTGGAATTTAGCAAAGAAAATAAGTATACAGCACACTTCTGACACGTCTATAAGTGCTAGGGAGCTGCACCTTTGCTAGCTGGAGTTTGAGGTAGTTAGGGTAGATCCATGATAATTGAACTAATCCCTAAATAGCAGAAAAAATTTAGCATGGGCTGCAAGAGAGAAAATACTCCAAAGCTGCTAACTATGCAGAAAGGAAGAAGGCAGCAACCAACTACTGCACAAATATGTAGATGCAGTTGCAAAATCTGAGCAAAAAGCAAGCAGCAGCCTTCATCATTCTTCTTCCCAGCCACCAATGATGTATTATTATTTGTATTACATTGTGTTTTTCTGTTGTGCATTAGTCCCTAGGTGGTACCAGCAAAGAGCCCATAACCAACATTGTTCAGGGCAGAGAAAACCCCAAATTTAGAATACTTCCACCACCCCTTCCAAAATCTGGAGTCACTGTAACTCGTGCACTCTCACTGGGTTCAGCAGTGGCTTGTACATCATGCGGAAACGCTGTGTCACAAAGGGAATTGTGTGGACTTCAACTCCTCTTCGGTCCTAGCTTCAGATGTTTAAGACCAAAAATGATCATTAAGGTCTATAAGCTGACCTACAGCTTTCATTCAATCACTTATATTGACCCCAGTAATCTTTTGTACTTTCGCTGAAGTGTAACTTAAATTAGACTCAGGTAATACCTCAGAAGGCCTCCAGTCCTGAGTTGGAGACTGGTGAGCAGTGGCTTTATCTCTTACCCTGGCGCTTGGCTCACGTGGTTAGTTACACTGAAAATGCTGAATTCCCTGCCTGACTACCTGAAATCAGCTTCTAGCCATTGACTTACGCTTTGCTCCACTAAATGAAGTGCTGCATAGGACTGGGTGCTTTTTCCAAATGAAGGCACTTACGTTTCGAAAACTAATTTCTGTCTTAGATAAATTTTCATCCAAGATAAAGTAAGCAAACAGAGCTCTGTAAAACTCCACAAATGAGTCGAATCCTTCTTTGCAATTCTTTTCTCCTCTCTGCTCATTTCTTTAAAATGTAGGTGCTGGAAATACATGCAATATGTTCCTGTCTGCCTGGGTGAAGGTGAATAGTCTCTTTGTTCCCAGCCGTGGTTGCCCTGGTCATTTGGCCGTCGGTCGTGCAGCTGAGCTTCTCATTCTGGGCGCGTTTCTTCCTAGACATACTTTGTACAAATACTTTGTATTTGGCTGTGTTCATGTACTAAGTGATCCAGATTGCTTTGGCTGCCCTCTTTTCCCAGTGTTTGCTGGTTCACCAATTTCTGTAATCATCCAGATATATTTTTTTTTTTGTTTCGTTTTGGTTTGGTTCTAAATTAACTGTGTGATTCTGGTTGGAAGTGTTGAATGGTATTGAGGCTGCTGTCAGTCCCTGTTGAGCCATGCTAGAAGCAGATTTATTCATGATGGTTCTTCCCCCAGTGACAAATACTTGAGATGTCGGTGGTAGCGGGTTCTTAATCCATGTATGCTGTAGTCTACTGATGGGTGCTGCTGCTTTTGCTATCAGATAACTCATGGTAGTAAGTTAAATGCCCTTCAGGAGTCTAGCTGTTATTACATCTGTTCAACCCAGCTTTTTCAAGTGAACCTATAATCTCATCAAAGAATGACAATCAGGTTAGTCTGACAAGATCCACTTTCCATAAGACCGGTTTGACTGGCATTAATTATATTCGTATTCTTTAGTTCTTAGCCAACTGAATCCCGTTGTGATTGCCTAGATTATGCTAGGATTAGTGGTGGCCTAAGCAGCCAGCATTTACCTGGGTCATCACAGTTACCCTTCATCTTCCTTTAAAAGAGAGATAACTTACATAAACATCATCATTTTTCACCCCCCAGGAGTAATGAAACACCTTGTTAACAGCATATCAGAGAAAGCAGACAAACATAAAATACATGTCCAAGGATATATGACTTCATCAGCCAACATAAAATCATCAGCAGCTGCACAGGCTGCTGTCTGAATGACATATACAGATAGGTCTGGAGTGACCCAGGTGTTTGGGGAAGCCTTAAGAGGCACAGAAGGTGCCCTCAGATTTTGCTACATGGTAGGGTAGAGATCTGAGCTCCCCAGGCAGTCCTGCAGCCACCACTGAGCAAGGTGAATCAAAAATCAGCTAAAGGCGATACCTAATTATTTTTGTCTCCAGTGCTGATTTTGCTTCAGTGAGCTTCTGCTCCCAAAGAAGCCATCGGAATTTTTTCTGTAACTTGAACCACCCAGCCCCGTATGGAAACAGGCACAACACACATTCTCTGAGCAGTTGTTCTTTTGCCCATCAAGACATTTCATACTTTGGGAGGGAACCAGAAAGCCCTCTGCAGAGAGTTTCGGTGTTGTTTGCCACCATCTATCACATCAGATTCATCTCAGAGCACAAACTTTCTTCCGTGCTCATTCATATGTCTCACCCTGGGCATCCAGCAGGGGAAAAACAACTGTGGAGGCAGCTCGATGGGCATGGAGACTGCCATACTGTCCCATCAAACTGATGAAAGAGCAGGTTTTTTCATGTGTTCTCCCTCTCATCCTTGAGGGAGGTGGGCTGGAGATGCTGGGTGAGGCTGGCAGGTACCTTCGTGGGGCAGCGGGAGGTGTGCACCGTGCCCTTCCCAAGGGTGCTGAGGCTCCCACTACCAACCCTGCCAACAGAAGATAAAAGTACCAGCCCCTCCCTTCTGCTCTGTAACCGTCTGTGATTCATTTTATCCTTTTCCTGAAATACTTTGCTTTTTTTTTTTTTTACTTTCCATATGCAAAAGCCCTTTTAAAATCCATGAGAGTTTGAGATCTAAAAATAGTTACTGCTGTACATCTCTGCCTCTAGCTCTGCAAAGCACCATTTGCATGGCTTACAAAGACACTACCAGGAGGAAGAGTGTTTTCTCAGCAGATGTAAAGGCAATGACCTTTTTTTTAACAAATATTACAGAAGACATAGCCTCCTGTAGCTTTTGGACACTGAAAATAAGATTTTTCCATCTTCAGGACTCTGCCCTGTTGCTGTAGAAGTCCTGCAGTCCTGTAGGATGTGTTTGCCCTTGCCCTAGCATCACTCTTTGGCTGATCACCACCAGAGAAAAAAGGTTACATGGGTGAAATATTGCGTATGTTTTGGTGGTTGTTCTGTGGGGTTTCTTTCTCAGAAAATACCCATTTGAACTGACTGAAACAATACCAAAATTTGTGTGAAATCTTAATTGTTTCAGCTGTAGAATAAATGAAGAAAAAAATCGTATTTCAGTGCTTTGGTTTTGGAGCAATGTGACTTCTTGCGACTTGTGCAGTTTACCCCAGTTTTTTTCTGTAGAGAAAAACATTAACCAAACACTTTCAGTTTTCAGTTCAACCAAAGAGAAATCTTTTTAGTCAGTGTGTTAATTTGTCTTGTTTTGAAAAAATAATTAAAGATTAGATAATTCCTGGAACGAGTTTGCCAAACTTACTATTTGACTCTTCAGGTTTTGAGACCAACAAAAACAGACCAAAGTAATCCATCTGTAATAGGAGAAAAGTGACTCCTAATCTCTTTCTTCTGTATAAAAATTACTGGGGCTGTGATACATTCCCAACAGTGAAATTTAAGACTTATTTGTGAAACTACATGTAAGACCTGCCTTTAGACTGTCTAATATAGAAGTATATTAAGCAGTTCTCCTTCAGCACTATTGTCATCATGATTTTCTCACAGTTTTTGGCCTAAAAGGGAGAAAGTATTTCCAGGTGGTTAAAGCAAAGGCCAGGAGTCTTGAGTGAGGGTTGCCTCCTGGTGCTCCCACCTTTGCCGCATGGTTTTGGGCAAAGCAGCCTGAAAGTAGTGAGAAGGTATGAAGCAGTGTGTGAAAAATTCAGTAATTATTCTTACCTCATTAGCCCAGCAGCAAAAAATACTCCTAACAAACAGCAGAAGAATGGGGATGGACAACCCTCTCTAAAATGTAGACAAGAGATTACTTACAGACGTGGCATTCATCGTGGCTGGAAGTAGCCAAAGCAAAGCAGGATTTGCAGGTAGAGTTAATATCAATGTAATTGAAAAAGTCAGACAAGTTTTCCAGGAGGTTTTGTGTGCCCAAGGCCTGACTTTTTCCTGACTATATCAGATGATCTAATAAAAGATATTACTTTTCCCTACAAATCCTGTCTCCCTTATAGTTTGAGAGCATTGCGTTTCCAGAGAGCCAACCACAGCAGCTGCGTAGATAAAACAGCCATCAAGGGTTATGATGAACATTTTTTCATGTCCCACTTTTTTTTTTTTTTTTGTCCTTTTTCTTGATGTTCACATTTAACCACTTCTTTGGTTTCCCTTGATGTTCTGGATGTTTTGGTCTGATCTCTGGCCTTGTTCTGCTGTTCAGCTTCAAAGCATGAAGTTACGTGAGGAAGAGAGAGCCTCAAGCACAGTCGCCCAGTGTTTGGCACAAGAACCCCTTTGAATTTGCAGCACAACTTTGCTTGCAGCTTGGGGGTGCTGGCTTAGTTTGCTAAACCAGCCTGAGTGCAAAAACTCACTGAAACACATAACTGCAGCAGACCAGGGCTTTATTAATCTGTTTTCTCCATGCTTCTGGGTAAAAACCCATGAGTATTAATGTGTAAAGGAGCCTACAGGGGAGGTCCCTCCCTTGAAGACTTCATGGCTGAAAGGAAGGACAGGAAAAGGTACCTTCTATAAGGAGAAGGAAAGTGAAGGAGCAGACAAGAAAAAAAGCCACAGGAGTGTGGATGCTGAAAAGCTGCTAGCAGAGGGATTTTCTCTGGTTCTCACAATATTCGGTGGGAATCCTACCTTTCTCACCAGTGTTATGAAAAACAGTAGGATGTTTTTTGTAAGCTAGACTAGCAGGTGGTGTTTTGTTAAGTTCTGTTTATGGTACATTGGAAAAATATTTTGAAATAGTTGTTGTAGAACTTTAGCCA